>OZ024830.1:80316385-80863616 GCA_964016985.1 Anodontia alba | reverse complement strand
AAAAAATTGAAGTTTTCGATGACCGCGGACCTGCAGAAAAATGTCGTTTTTGGACTTATCACTCTTTTGCAGATTTTGCAGCCAAATGAGTGAATTATTACATTTTAAGTGTCCTGAGGTCATAGTATGATGATTTCCTGCCATTTAAAGGGTTTTTCAAAAAATCAAAAAAATTGAAGTTTTCGATGACCGCGGACCTGCAGAAAAATGTCGTTTTTGGACTTATCACTCTTTTGCAGATTTTGCAGCCAAATGAGTGAATTATTACATTTTAAGTGTCCTGAGGTCATAGTATGATGATTTCCTGCCATTTAAAGGGTTTTTCAAAAAATCAAAAAAATTGAAGTTTTCGATGACCGCGGACCTGCAGAAAAATGTCGTTTTTGGACTTATCACTCTTTTGCAGATTTTGCAGCCAAATGAGTGAATTATTACATTTTAAGTGTCCTGAGGTCATAGTATGATGATTTCCTGCCATTTAAAGGGTTTTTCAAAAAATCAAAAAAATTGAAGTTTTCGATGACCGCGGACCTGCAGAAAAATGTCGTTTTTGGACTTATCACTCTTTTGCAGATTTTGCAGCCAAATGAGTGAATTATTACATTTTAAGTGTCCTGAGGTCATAGTATGATGATTTCCTGCCATTTAAAGGGTTTTTCAAAAAATCAAAAAAATTGAAGTTTTCGATGACCGCGGACCTGCAGAAAAATGTCGTTTTTGGACTTATCACTCTTTTGCAGATTTTGCAGCCAAATGAGTGAATTATTACATTTTAAGTGTCCTGAGGTCATAGTATGATGATTTCCTGCCATTTAAAGGGTTTTTCAAAAAATCAAAAAAATTGAAGTTTTCGATGACCGCGGACCTGCAGAAAAATGTCGTTTTTGGACTTATCACTCTTTTGCAGATTTTGCAGCCAAATGAGTGAATTATTACATTTTAAGTGTCCTGAGGTCATAGTATGATGATTTCCTGCCATTTAAAGGGTTTTTCAAAAAATCAAAAAAATTGAAGTTTTCGATGACCGCGGACCTGCAGAAAAATGTCGTTTTTGGACTTATCACTCTTTTGCAGATTTTGCAGCCAAATGAGTGAATTATTACATTTTAAGTGTCCTGAGGTCATAGTATGATGATTTCCTGCCATTTAAAGGGTTTTTCAAAAAATCAAAAAAATTGAAGTTTTCGATGACCGCGGACCTGCAGAAAAATGTCGTTTTTGGACTTATCACTCTTTTGCAGATTTTGCAGCCAAATGAGTGAATTATTACATTTTAAGTGTCCTGAGGTCATAGTATGATGATTTCCTGCCATTTAAAGGGTTTTTCAAAAAATCAAAAAAATTGAAGTTTTCGATGACCGCGGACCTGCAGAAAAATGTCGTTTTTGGACTTATCACTCTTTTGCAGATTTTGCAGCCAAATGAGTGAATTATTACATTTTAAGTGTCCTGAGGTCATAGTATGATGATTTCCTGCCATTTAAAGGGTTTTTCAAAAAATCAAAAAAATTGAAGTTTTCGATGACCGCGGACCTGCAGAAAAATGTCGTTTTTGGACTTATCACTCTTTTGCAGATTTTGCAGCCAAATGAGTGAATTATTACATTTTAAGTGTCCTGAGGTCATAGTATGATGATTTCCTGCCATTTAAAGGGTTTTTCAAAAAATCAAAAAAATTGAAGTTTTCGATGACCGCGGACCTGCAGAAAAATGTCGTTTTTGGACTTATCACTCTTTTGCAGATTTTGCAGCCAAATGAGTGAATTATTACATTTTAAGTGTCCTGAGGTCATAGTATGATGATTTCCTGCCATTTAAAGGGTTTTTCAAAAAATCAAAAAAATTGAAGTTTTCGATGACCGCGGACCTGCAGAAAAATGTCGTTTTTGGACTTATCACTCTTTTGCAGATTTTGCAGCCAAATGAGTGAATTATTACATTTTAAGTGTCCTGAGGTCATAGTATGATGATTTCCTGCCATTTAAAGGGTTTTTCAAAAAATCAAAAAAATTGAAGTTTTCGATGACCGCGGACCTGCAGAAAAATGTCGTTTTTGGACTTATCACTCTTTTGCAGATTTTGCAGCCAAATGAGTGAATTATTACATTTTAAGTGTCCTGAGGTCATAGTATGATGATTTCCTGCCATTTAAAGGGTTTTTCAAAAAATCAAAAAAATTGAAGTTTTCGATGACCGCGGACCTGCAGAAAAATGTCGTTTTTGGACTTATCACTCTTTTGCAGATTTTGCAGCCAAATGAGTGAATTATTACATTTTAAGTGTCCTGAGGTCATAGTATGATGATTTCCTGCCATTTAAAGGGTTTTTCAAAAAATCAAAAAAATTGAAGTTTTCGATGACCGCGGACCTGCAGAAAAATGTCGTTTTTGGACTTATCACTCTTTTGCAGATTTTGCAGCCAAATGAGTGAATTATTACATTTTAAGTGTCCTGAGGTCATAGTATGATGATTTCCTGCCATTTAAAGGGTTTTTCAAAAATCAAAAAAATTGAAGTTTTCGATGACCGCGGACCTGCAGAAAAATGTCGTTTTTGGACTTATCACTCTTTTGCAGATTTTGCAGCCAAATGAGTGAATTATTACATTTTAAGTGTCCTGAGGTCATAGTATGATGATTTCCTGCCATTTAAAGGGTTTTTCAAAAAATCAAAAAAATTGAAGTTTTCGATGACCGCGGACCTGCAGAAAAATGTCGTTTTTGGACTTATCACTCTTTTGCAGATTTTGCAGCCAAATGAGTGAATTATTACATTTTAAGTGTCCTGAGGTCATAGTATGATGATTTCCTGCCATTTAAAGGGTTTTTCAAAAAATCAAAAAAATTGAAGTTTTCGATGACCGCGGACCTGCAGAAAAATGTCGTTTTTGGACTTATCACTCTTTTGCAGATTTTGCAGCCAAATGAGTGAATTATTACATTTTAAGTGTCCTGAGGTCATAGTATGATGATTTCCTGCCATTTAAAGGGTTTTTCAAAAAATCAAAAAAATTGAAGTTTTCGATGACCGCGGACCTGCAGAAAAATGTCGTTTTTGGACTTATCACTCTTTTGCAGATTTTGCAGCCAAATGAGTGAATTATTACATTTTAAGTGTCCTGAGGTCATAGTATGATGATTTCCTGCCATTTAAAGGGTTTTTCAAAAAATCAAAAAAATTGAAGTTTTCGATGACCGCGGACCTGCAGAAAAATGTCGTTTTTGGACTTATCACTCTTTTGCAGATTTTGCAGCCAAATGAGTGAATTATTACATTTTAAGTGTCCTGAGGTCATAGTATGATGATTTCCTGCCATTTAAAGGGTTTTTCAAAAAATCAAAAAAATTGAAGTTTTCGATGACCGCGGACCTGCAGAAAAATGTCGTTTTTGGACTTATCACTCTTTTGCAGATTTTGCAGCCAAATGAGTGAATTATTACATTTTAAGTGTCCTGAGGTCATAGTATGATGATTTCCTGCCATTTAAAGGGTTTTTCAAAAAATCAAAAAAATTGAAGTTTTCGATGACCGCGGACCTGCAGAAAAATGTCGTTTTTGGACTTATCACTCTTTTGCAGATTTTGCAGCCAAATGAGTGAATTATTACATTTTAAGTGTCCTGAGGTCATAGTATGATGATTTCCTGCCATTTAAAGGGTTTTTCAAAAAATCAAAAAAATTGAAGTTTTCGATGACCGCGGACCTGCAGAAAAATGTCGTTTTTGGACTTATCACTCTTTTGCAGATTTTGCAGCCAAATGAGTGAATTATTACATTTTAAGTGTCCTGAGGTCATAGTATGATGATTTCCTGCCATTTAAAGGGTTTTTCAAAAAATCAAAAAAATTGAAGTTTTCGATGACCGCGGACCTGCAGAAAAATGTCGTTTTTGGACTTATCACTCTTTTGCAGATTTTGCAGCCAAATGAGTGAATTATTACATTTTAAGTGTCCTGAGGTCATAGTATGATGATTTCCTGCCATTTAAAGGGTTTTTCAAAAAATCAAAAAAATTGAAGTTTTCGATGACCGCGGACCTGCAGAAAAATGTCGTTTTTGGACTTATCACTCTTTTGCAGATTTTGCAGCCAAATGAGTGAATTATTACATTTTAAGTGTCCTGAGGTCATAGTATGATGATTTCCTGCCATTTAAAGGGTTTTTCAAAAAATCAAAAAAATTGAAGTTTTCGATGACCGCGGACCTGCAGAAAAATGTCGTTTTTGGACTTATCACTCTTTTGCAGATTTTGCAGCCAAATGAGTGAATTATTACATTTTAAGTGTCCTGAGGTCATAGTATGATGATTTCCTGCCATTTAAAGGGTTTTTCAAAAAATCAAAAAAATTGAAGTTTTCGATGACCGCGGACCTGCAGAAAAATGTCGTTTTTGGACTTATCACTCTTTTGCAGATTTTGCAGCCAAATGAGTGAATTATTACATTTTAAGTGTCCTGAGGTCATAGTATGATGATTTCCTGCCATTTAAAGGGTTTTTCAAAAAATCAAAAAAATTGAAGTTTTCGATGACCGCGGACCTGCAGAAAAATGTCGTTTTTGGACTTATCACTCTTTTGCAGATTTTGCAGCCAAATGAGTGAATTATTACATTTTAAGTGTCCTGAGGTCATAGTATGATGATTTCCTGCCATTTAAAGGGTTTTTCAAAAAATCAAAAAAATTGAAGTTTTCGATGACCGCGGACCTGCAGAAAAATGTCGTTTTTGGACTTATCACTCTTTTGCAGATTTTGCAGCCAAATGAGTGAATTATTACATTTTAAGTGTCCTGAGGTCATAGTATGATGATTTCCTGCCATTTAAAGGGTTTTTCAAAAAATCAAAAAAATTGAAGTTTTCGATGACCGCGGACCTGCAGAAAAATGTCGTTTTTGGACTTATCACTCTTTTGCAGATTTTGCAGCCAAATGAGTGAATTATTACATTTTAAGTGTCCTGAGGTCATAGTATGATGATTTCCTGCCATTTAAAGGGTTTTTCAAAAAATCAAAAAAATTGAAGTTTTCGATGACCGCGGACCTGCAGAAAAATGTCGTTTTTGGACTTATCACTCTTTTGCAGATTTTGCAGCCAAATGAGTGAATTATTACATTTTAAGTGTCCTGAGGTCATAGTATGATGATTTCCTGCCATTTAAAGGGTTTTTCAAAAAATCAAAAAAATTGAAGTTTTCGATGACCGCGGACCTGCAGAAAAATGTCGTTTTTGGACTTATCACTCTTTTGCAGATTTTGCAGCCAAATGAGTGAATTATTACATTTTAAGTGTCCTGAGGTCATAGTATGATGATTTCCTGCCATTTAAAGGGTTTTTCAAAAAATCAAAAAAATTGAAGTTTTCGATGACCGCGGACCTGCAGAAAAATGTCGTTTTTGGACTTATCACTCTTTTGCAGATTTTGCAGCCAAATGAGTGAATTATTACATTTTAAGTGTCCTGAGGTCATAGTATGATGATTTCCTGCCATTTAAAGGGTTTTTCAAAAAATCAAAAAAATTGAAGTTTTCGATGACCGCGGACCTGCAGAAAAATGTCGTTTTTGGACTTATCACTCTTTTGCAGATTTTGCAGCCAAATGAGTGAATTATTACATTTTAAGTGTCCTGAGGTCATAGTATGATGATTTCCTGCCATTTAAAGGGTTTTTCAAAAAATCAAAAAAATTGAAGTTTTCGATGACCGCGGACCTGCAGAAAAATGTCGTTTTTGGACTTATCACTCTTTTGCAGATTTTGCAGCCAAATGAGTGAATTATTACATTTTAAGTGTCCTGAGGTCATAGTATGATGATTTCCTGCCATTTAAAGGGTTTTTCAAAAAATCAAAAAAATTGAAGTTTTCGATGACCGCGGACCTGCAGAAAAATGTCGTTTTTGGACTTATCACTCTTTTGCAGATTTTGCAGCCAAATGAGTGAATTATTACATTTTAAGTGTCCTGAGGTCATAGTATGATGATTTCCTGCCATTTAAAGGGTTTTTCAAAAAATCAAAAAAATTGAAGTTTTCGATGACCGCGGACCTGCAGAAAAATGTCGTTTTTGGACTTATCACTCTTTTGCAGATTTTGCAGCCAAATGAGTGAATTATTACATTTTAAGTGTCCTGAGGTCATAGTATGATGATTTCCTGCCATTTAAAGGGTTTTTCAAAAAATCAAAAAAATTGAAGTTTTCGATGACCGCGGACCTGCAGAAAAATGTCGTTTTTGGACTTATCACTCTTTTGCAGATTTTGCAGCCAAATGAGTGAATTATTACATTTTAAGTGTCCTGAGGTCATAGTATGATGATTTCCTGCCATTTAAAGGGTTTTTCAAAAAATCAAAAAAATTGAAGTTTTCGATGACCGCGGACCTGCAGAAAAATGTCGTTTTTGGACTTATCACTCTTTTGCAGATTTTGCAGCCAAATGAGTGAATTATTACATTTTAAGTGTCCTGAGGTCATAGTATGATGATTTCCTGCCATTTAAAGGGTTTTTCAAAAAATCAAAAAAATTGAAGTTTTCGATGACCGCGGACCTGCAGAAAAATGTCGTTTTTGGACTTATCACTCTTTTGCAGATTTTGCAGCCAAATGAGTGAATTATTACATTTTAAGTGTCCTGAGGTCATAGTATGATGATTTCCTGCCATTTAAAGGGTTTTTCAAAAAATCAAAAAAATTGAAGTTTTCGATGACCGCGGACCTGCAGAAAAATGTCGTTTTTGGACTTATCACTCTTTTGCAGATTTTGCAGCCAAATGAGTGAATTATTACATTTTAAGTGTCCTGAGGTCATAGTATGATGATTTCCTGCCATTTAAAGGGTTTTTCAAAAAATCAAAAAAATTGAAGTTTTCGATGACCGCGGACCTGCAGAAAAATGTCGTTTTTGGACTTATCACTCTTTTGCAGATTTTGCAGCCAAATGAGTGAATTATTACATTTTAAGTGTCCTGAGGTCATAGTATGATGATTTCCTGCCATTTAAAGGGTTTTTCAAAAAATCAAAAAAATTGAAGTTTTCGATGACCGCGGACCTGCAGAAAAATGTCGTTTTTGGACTTATCACTCTTTTGCAGATTTTGCAGCCAAATGAGTGAATTATTACATTTTAAGTGTCCTGAGGTCATAGTATGATGATTTCCTGCCATTTAAAGGGTTTTTCAAAAAATCAAAAAAATTGAAGTTTTCGATGACCGCGGACCTGCAGAAAAATGTCGTTTTTGGACTTATCACTCTTTTGCAGATTTTGCAGCCAAATGAGTGAATTATTACATTTTAAGTGTCCTGAGGTCATAGTATGATGATTTCCTGCCATTTAAAGGGTTTTTCAAAAAATCAAAAAAATTGAAGTTTTCGATGACCGCGGACCTGCAGAAAAATGTCGTTTTTGGACTTATCACTCTTTTGCAGATTTTGCAGCCAAATGAGTGAATTATTACATTTTAAGTGTCCTGAGGTCATAGTATGATGATTTCCTGCCATTTAAAGGGTTTTTCAAAAAATCAAAAAAATTGAAGTTTTCGATGACCGCAGACCTGCAGAAAAATGTCGTTTTTGGACTTATCACTCTTTTGCAGATTTTGCAGCAAATGAGTGAATTATTACATTTTAAGTGTCCTGAGGTCATAGTATGATGATTTCCTGCCATTTAAAGGGTTTTTCAAAAAATCAAAAAAATTGAAGTTTTCGATGACCGCGGACCTGCAGAAAAATGTCGTTTTTGGACTTATCACTCTTTTGCAGATTTTGCAGCCAAATGAGTGAATTATTACATTTTAAGTGTCCTGAGGTCATAGTATGATGATTTCCTGCCATTTAAAGGGTTTTTCAAAAAATCAAAAAAATTGAAGTTTTCGATGACCGCGGACCTGCAGAAAAATGTCGTTTTTGGACTTATCACTCTTTTGCAGATTTTGCAGCCAAATGAGTGAATTATTACATTTTAAGTGTCCTGAGGTCATAGTATGATGATTTCCTGCCATTTAAAGGGTTTTTCAAAAAATCAAAAAAATTGAAGTTTTCGATGACCGCGGACCTGCAGAAAAATGTCGTTTTTGGACTTATCACTCTTTTGCAGATTTTGCAGCCAAATGAGTGAATTATTACATTTTAAGTGTCCTGAGGTCATAGTATGATGATTTCCTGCCATTTAAAGGGTTTTTCAAAAAATCAAAAAAATTGAAGTTTTCGATGACCGCGGACCTGCAGAAAAATGTCGTTTTTGGACTTATCACTCTTTTGCAGATTTTGCAGCCAAATGAGTGAATTATTACATTTTAAGTGTCCTGAGGTCATAGTATGATGATTTCCTGCCATTTAAAGGGTTTTTCAAAAAATCAAAAAAATTGAAGTTTTCGATGACCGCGGACCTGCAGAAAAATGTCGTTTTTGGACTTATCACTCTTTTGCAGATTTTGCAGCCAAATGAGTTGATGAGCATAATTGCACAGTGATAAGAAGCTTTCCTATCTGTCTGATGCAGTTCTTTATTGCTGCCTAAATTAGAAAGGAATATATAATATAATTATCCTCACATTTGATTTGGTGTCGAAACAGGCCCTTTTTACTGGCAAAAAATTGGTTAGCATCATACATAATTTCCCAACGTTAAATATTGCAGGGCTAACGTTGACCCAACGTTGTAATTAACATTGACATGCGTTGGCCCAACGTAATGCCTACACGTTGGCCCCACGAGCATACTTACCTCGGGCCAACGTTGAATGTCTATGTAGGGCCAACGAAATGAACACCATTATTCAACGTTGGCCCAACTTTAGTATGTCATTTTTGGCAAATTCCTCGAGGCATATTCACACTTTTGCAGATTTTAGGTAATTTTGCATGTCGATTTTGTTAGGTTTTGTCCTGTCTTGTTGCTGGTGAATGAGTGATAAACATTGTAGACCCTGAGTTGACTCTCAAATTGCGCATCTGATCTGGGTTACAATGTGTACTAAGTCTATTTCGTCAAATTACTTAGGTTAAATTTTGGCAAACAGTATTGTACGAATTAGTGTTCCCTTTCTGACAAAATATAAATGTATAGTCCTCGCCGATTTTGTTTTACCCGACTAATTAATTCCGTAGGATATTAAATTAAAATGTTCAGTTACAATAGGGATGTGGTACTGGTGTCTTTCAATATTTCAAGGAGGGTAATATATGACTCCTCCTAATATATGACAAAAAAACGCTAGCTCCCGTTTCTTGTATCGTCAAATAGCAAGGTTTTATAAACGTTTATTTTAAATGCTTGTACATCTGCGATTATATTGCATTGAAACTATCGGTTCTAGTTCGTTTTCCGAAGTTAAGCAACGTCGAGCCAGGTTAGTACGTGGATGGGTGACCGCCTTGGAATAACAGTTCCTCTAGATTATTTTCTCTCTTTTTTTTTTGGCAATCAAATAAAATAAAATATTTCAAGGTTGCGCTTGGATTTATTTACTTTTTTCTGGTCATTTGTGATCACTGAACCCGTTCTGGTAATTTTTAAAAGTTATATTAGTGTTATTAATGACGCCTACTTACACGTTGGCTGTTTTCAGTTTTGTAAGTGTTTCCATTGCTTTCAATGATCATTCATTTTAGAATCTATTGACATTTCATGTCAATCGTCAAAATTCGTTTTCTCAAAATAAATAAATGAATAAATAAATAAATAAATAAAATAAAATTAAACAAAATGCTGCTACAAACTTTCTCAGCGCTTTAAGGCATAGCAGTGCTTTTACATACATTTTTGTACACACATTTGTATAGACACAACTGTCATTTTGACATCGCTCAGAAAAAGTATAATGGCCTGCAAAAGAAATGTAAGCATGATTTCAGCTCTCATAAACCAATATGTGCAACTGGCCATAGTTATGTACATTTTATTCGAGCAAGCATCTCATAATGCAATAACTGGTTTTGTTTCATGTATACGTTTAAGCTTTACCCAGCAGGCATATAACATGTATACAGCATCGCATCAACATCGAAGCAATCTTCATTACGAAAACAAGCCTATACAAATATACTGAAAATTTCACAACTGAAAAATGAAAAATTTTCAGATAAAATTCTGATATTTTTCATATTTCTGCTCAAAACATAGATTGTGGGTTCAAAACATAGATTGTGGGTACTCGTTAGAACCGCCTCGGCGAGGCGGTTCTAACGAGTACCCACAATCTATGTTTTCGAGCAGAAATAAGAAAAATAATGTATAACCCTGTAAACCCCAGTTTTACTGTATAAAAGTGGGGTTTAAGGGGGTCAGAATTATATAGGCATGTTTTCGTGATGGATGCAACTGCAACGTTGTCTCAGCGTTGCGCGTCCGCTAGTTAGTACTCTGTAGGCTAAATCATCAGACGAAATTAGTGATTTTTTTTATTTTATTTTATTTACTTTTTATCTATTTATATTTGTTTTACAGAAAATAACTTATTATTTCACACATTTTGTCCTCTTCTATAAAGTCTTATCAGGTCCTCCGCCTTACTGAATTATTGAATACTGTAGAACATATCGGAGTACAGAAATGCCCATATTAAAGTTTGCAGATCAGCTAGCTGGTCTTGATCTTAATGTTTTGTATGAATTCATTATAAAAGAATTGGCCCTTGAGATCAATGAACACACGCAGTAACTGAACATTCCTGAAGTGTCCGTAAGACCCTGTTCCCGTGGTCTTGCTCATTCATATATGAGCCTGGGCCATAGCATCTCCTACAATACTTCATGTGCGCCCAGCAGACACAGATCAGCCTGCGTATCTGATCACAATGTTTGCTGTCTGCATGCATGAAGACGCTTTGCATCCTTGGCTATCCACAGAGTGTCTTGCGAAAATTAATCAGACTTGCGGGGATGCACAGGCTGATTTGAGTCTACGCTGGAATGTAGTTTTGTAGGAAATGCTGTGCCCCGGCTCATATGATAACATGCTACAAAATATACTAGCACAAGAAAGGAGTGCAACATTTCTGAACTGCAAAGAAAAAGTAAGATGACTAAATTATTTTTTTTATGTCTGTTGCAACAGATCATTATCTTTAAATGTTGGTCCAGCATTTCTTGCTTGTAAGCTTTATAGCAAATAAAAATCAAATACATGTATACTTGGGGAAAAAAGAAACGCAAGTTCAAATTTTTAAATATTGAAAGTTTGTTTGTGAACAAACTCATCTAGTTTTCTGTATTTGGTGACATTAGTGTACTTCCCCGTGTATGGATCACACAAAATCACTGAAGCGTGAACACAGGCTACACAATATGGTTGTACCTAAATTTCGTTATATCCGTGCTGCACGGGTAGTGTCGCGTGGTAGAGACTAACACATTACCAAATCGAACTTTCGTTCCATTCCTATCGGTTGCACAAAACGTTTGATGTTTGAGTTTGTTGCGAGAAATGGTACGCTTATCGCAACTTGATAGGGGTAGAGCTATTGCTCTAATTTTGCAGGGTCGGTGGCAACGTGACGTCGCGCAGCAATTTGGGGTGCACGAGTCGACGATATCGCGCTTAGTTCAGCGTCTTAGAGCTACCGGTAGGTTAACTGACCGTCCTAGGAGCGGACGTCCGCGCGTTAGGACGCAACGTCAAGATAGACGTATACGTCTTGTACACCTTCGTAACAGGTTTAGGACGGCGACAGAGACCGCAAGAGAAGTTATCGGAACACATGGCCGTCGTGTGTGTCCAAGGACAGTCAGAAATCGCTTGCGAGAGTTCGATTTACGTCCACGCCGTCCTTACGTGGGCCCGAACCTTACGCCCAGGCGACGTCAACGCCGCATGCAATGGCTGCGTGCCCATGCACCAAATCGGTTTCAACTGGCTGACTGGCGGCGTGTAATGTTCAGCGATGAGTCGCGATTTTCGCTTCACCGGTCAGATAGGCGACAACGAGTGTATCGACGTCTTGGTGAGCGATATTCTGACGCTTGCGTACGAGAAGTCGACAGATTTGGGGGAGGGGGTCCGTAATGGTTTGGGGTGGGATTTTTCATGAGGTGAAAACGCCCCTAGTGGTTATTCAGGGTAAGCTTACAGCCGTACGCTATCGGGATCAGGTGCTTATGCCTCACGTCCTCCCGCTTGTCAATGCTCATAATCTCACGTTTCAGCATGACAACGCGAGACCGCATGTTGCCAGGGTTTGTCGCGACTTCCCCAACCAGAATAGTGTCCAAGTGCTCGATTGGCCCCCATACAGTTCAGATTTAAACCCAATCGAGCACCTTTGGGATGCGTTGGACAGGAGAGTCAGGAAGCGCGTCAACGTACCGAACAACGTCGCACAGCTCCAGCTAGCTCTTATTCAAGAGTGGAATAATATCCCTCAAAGGACCATTGACAACTTAGTCGGGTCTATGGTTAGAAGAGTGAGAGCCGCGACAGCAGCCCGTGGTGGACAAACGCGCTATTGATACCCATTATTCAATAACGTTGGGTGTCTGTGTTTAACGCTATTTATTGCAAACGTCGTCTGCTATACGACACTAAACCAATAGCATTTAACAGAAAATGAAATAAAAGAATTAAAAAAATTAAACAATCAAATGAAATCCAGAATTTGCTTTAAAAATACAACCCCAGAATTAATACTTGCGTTTCTTTTTTCCGCTAGTATATAACCTCAGGTGTTGATTGTACAACATGTTTTATAAGTTTGTTTTTTTACACATTAGATCAGTTGCAATCATAGGGCTTTAGTTTTCGTTACTTTTACTATATAGTAGTGGTTCGCTTCTTGTTTTGTCAGTATATTTCTAAAGTGATTGCTAATGTGTTGCATGGAACTACGTTGTTATGTTCTGTGAGTGTAGCTCTTCTTGGCACTAATCTCCGTTTTGTTTGCCATGTAGTAGAGTTGCGTTTCTTTTGTTGATCAGTGTTTATTGAAAGAAAGATCAGATCAAATACGTTTCAATTACTATACAATCGAATTTCAATGGCTCGACCATCTTTGGAGTTTAAGAAAATTGTTCGAGAGATAAGTAGTTCGAGCCACTGAGGGTTAATCATGGTGCTAGGTCAGGAAGCAAATAGCGATATTTAGAGATTTTTTATTATTGTCTGCACAATAATTGTATGTTGAGTGCACGCATTAGAATCGCCTCGATGAGGCGATTCTAATGAATACACACAACATAAAATTTCATGATGAAATAAGAAAATTTCCCTAAATATTTGTTTTCTTGAGCGCAAGAATTTCGCAGGGACTCAAAAATAAGTTCGAATAAGCCCTGGTAACGAGTCCTCTGTGTTCGAACTATGAAGGTTCGACTGTATATGGTACATATTTGTGTTTCTTTTAATTTATTTATTTATTTATTTATTTGTGTGTTTTTTATTATTGTTTGTTTGTGTTTTTAATCAGTATATATTGAATGATCAGATCAATTGCGATTGAAATATTATATCTGGTACAAAATGCAATGTTATAATCAATATGTTGAGTTATTATTTCCCATTTTGCCTATAATTCCTGACATATTTAGTAATATTGTCAAATAAAGGAAAGAAATTGGGTTCCTATTAGGGAAACAGATTTCAAGGAAAGGGACAGAACTCTGTTAAAATTGCTTTCTCTACCATCTGAAAAGGGATCTTGTCTAAAAAAGAAAGAATTTACCTCTTTGGGAGCAAATTCTTGAGTAGATCGTTTTCCAGAAGGGGATTGGTGTGCAGAAAAGCAAACAGGAAGTCGAAAAAGTTATCTCCCTGGTACAATCGCGGAAAATCTATCAAATTGCATCCATTTACATCATTAACGCTTTACATGCATTGAGAAATTTCAGAAGGCGGCAGTTTGCTTTTTTTTTCAGATATTTCCCCAATAAATAGAATTTGACATTAAATGCAAATTCCTAAGGACACGACTTGCATGAACTCTCAAAATCCAAATTTCTTGGGAAATAAGAAATAATATTTTGACATTTTGACTGCTGTTTTGCCAGCAGAGTGCAAAAGAGTACATTGATTACAAAATAATGACTGCCTTTTATTGGCATGGAAGGATGTAGAGTAAAATTGTGCATTTGTTACATGCAATTAACCATTACGAAAACATGCCTATTCAAATACACTGAAAATTTTACCCCCAAATAATGGCAATTTTTCAGATAAAACATTTTGATATTTTTCATATTTCTGCTCAAAACATAGGCGGTTCTAACGAGTACCCACAATCTATGTTTTTGAGCAGAAATAACAAAATAATGTATACCCCTGTAAACCCCAGTTTTACTATACATGTATAAAAGTGGGGTTTAAGGGGGTCAAAATTATATAGGCATGTTTTCGTAATGTACGAGTACCATTTGTGAAACTGCTAAATGAAATGGACAATCGTGACCTGAATTACAATATTTAGCCTTAATATTCTGGCAGAATGACCTGAGAAAGCAGTGTAAGCCCAGATCAGACGCCACAAAGCGCGGCGTCGGATCAGGGTTTAACCTGTTTGTCACAAATCTATATTTTATACACCTAATGAAGTATGTTGAAATGTTTGGTTTGATTCAGTTGGAGTTTTATGGTCCAGTCAACACTGTCAAGGTAATGGCGAGCCAGTCACTTAATCAATCAACACTTTTTTTCCTGAACAGACTTACTTAGCCCTCTAAGCGGTTAACCAACCACTACTTGTGCATATTCTTTCGAAAGTAACGGAAAACTATCCTTCTTGCATCAGCGGAAGAAGGGAAAATACCATAGAAATGATTTCATGAACAATCTCCACAAACGCTTTTCAGTCGACCTGGGATTCGAACTTGTGACCCTGAATCTGCAGTCAGACGCTTAGTCGGCTGTACTTTGGACAAGAATGATAAAGTCTTATAAGTGTCAGAATATTTAGGACAAATGCGGTATTTTGCGAGGAAACGCCATATACTAACAGTCAACGCTGTGTTCAACGTATTCTCTTCTGATACCGATATACTTTATTCTACAGTATCCAAGGCAATGTACCCAGGAAACACACAACGTCATTACAGCGTCGCTGCAACGTCACTGCGACGTTGTAACGACGTCGTTGCTACGTTGTGTGTTTGCTGGGGTAATCCCTGATCTGACTGTACGAACATGCACGCTGCCCTAGACGTATTTTCACCGATATTTGGGCTTACTAAATCATTTTTTAATGTGACAAACGTTTTATAGATTTTTCAGCATTTTTAAAAAGGGAAACAACTTTTGTGGCTTTCTATTTGCATTCCTGTACACCAAGTCTCTTCTTTAAAGGGGTTTGCACTAAAAGAATAAAAATAAATCCTTTGTTCCCCTCATCTACTCAAAGGAAAAAGAGTACCTACTCTAAAAGGACATACAGTTGACTCTCATTATCTCAAACACGGATAACTCAAAGTACTGCTAATGCAAACTTAAGTTTGAATAATGTTGGTTTAGGTTTACTTTATGATCTTTACATTTCAACTTCTGTTTTCTCAAACTACTATCATCTCAACTAAATATTCTGGTCCCAATGAGTTTGAGAAAACGAGAGTCCACTGTAATTTGGTCCCCTTCCTTCCATCCAGAAAGGTGTCTACACTAAAGGGAAAATGTCCCTAATAGAAACAGATTCTTACGTTTTATAGTAGACCGTTTTTCAGAAGGGAGTCAAAATCAATTCGGGAGAGCTACCTCCCCTCATTGTGTACATCTGTATCCATTTTCTTTAATTCAAACTGTAATTGAATCGAGATCTACGTAACTACACCTTCATGGGAGGCAACTGTCAAAATTCGTTTTACCTCTCTTCTTAAAAGTAATCTACTTTATAAAAAGAATTTCGTCCACGTGGGAACAAGAGAACAAACTATTTCTTTTGACAGTAGATCTCTGTCCAGAAAAGCGATGGAGTGCACAAAAGCAATCAGGAAGTCGCAAATGTTTGTTTCCCTTGCAAATAATGTACAAAGTATTGCCCTTCTCCTCAATAATTGTCCGAGTCTAAGTCGAAGCGATGATTATGGGATATTCTATCACTTTTGTTGATGTTTACTACATTGTAAACTATACAGACTGCAATTACAAAGTAATAAAACACACTCTCTCTCTCTCTCTCTCTCTCTCTCTCTCTCTCTCTCTCTCTCTCTCTCTCTCTCTCTCACTCTCTCTCTCTCTCTCTCTCTGATCAGTGATATACCATTACGAAAACACGCCTATTCAAGTATACCGAAAATTTTACCACCGAACATTGAAAATTTTCAGATAAAATATTCTGATTTTTTTCTTATTTCTGCTCAAAACATAGATTGTGGGTACTCGTTAGAACCGCCTCGGCGAGGCGGTTCTAACGAGTACCACAATCTATATTTTTGAGCAGAAATAAGAAAAATAATGTATACCCCTGCAAACCCCAGTTTTACTATATAAAAGTGGGGTTTAAGGGGATCAAATTATATAGGCATGTTTCCGTGATGCATACAGCTACGTGATCACATCCCTGTGTTATTGTTTCGTGGTACGGTGGGTGGATGTATGGATCTGTTGTACTTCCAGCAGGCAGCGGAAGGAGCTACGCTAAATTTGCTCTGTTTCTGCACTGGATTTCGCATTTCATCCTTTTACTATTTTCGTCTTTTATCTCGTCTACCAGCTCTTTCGTCCATTTTTGGGTCGATTGTTTACAATCAAGCTAAAGTATACAAATCCTTATATTTCCTAAAAGGGGAACGCAACATCAAAAGGTATTGTGCTTTAAAGTACAGAACTTTACAAGCAATGAATTTTGACACAAATTTGATCAAAATCGGTGAAAAATTAAGTTATACATGTAGACAATTGAATCTTTAACATTGGTGGAAGGGGCGCCACAATTTTAAATATTTAATGAGGTTCATAAAAAATAAAATTCGTTTCATAAAGGTAGTTATGCTTATAAAGTTGGTTTATTTTGGGGGAAATGATTACTTGTCACTAGAATTAAAAGATTATACATTACGAAAACATGCCTATTCAAATATACTGAAAATTTTACCACCAAAAGATGAAAATTTTCAGATAAAAAATTCTGATATTTTTTAGGATTCTGCTCAAAACATAGATTGTGAGTACTCGTTAGAACCGCCTCGTCGAGGCGGTTCTAACGAATACCACAATCTATGTTTTGAGCAGAAATAAGAAAAATAATGAATACCCCTGTAAACCCCAGTTTTACTATATAAAAGTGGGGTTTAAGGGGGTCAAAAATATATAGGCATGTTTTCGTGATGAAAAATCTGCAGCAAAATTATTTTTAAAACCCTTTATTATTTGGTTTTGCATATCTAATTTAGGCTGTGTGACGTCACAAAGCCAACAATATGGCGGCATCTATGACAGCCATGTTAATATATTCAAACCACCATAACAACCTTATTTCTAGGCCGATTTTGAAAACTTTTGCATCAAAATAAATAGCTTGTTAAGCACTTTACTCCAAGATATACTTAATTACAACTTATATTGCGTTCCCCTTTAAAGGCCTGAATTCAAGGCAAGATCACTCATAGGTGTTAATTAGGTAGCATAATCAGAGAATGTCTATTAACTTGGCTCAAGTGGGGTCATCTTTATTAACAAATGTGGTTGCCGGACTATGCATTAAATATCAGCCATTCAGACAGAGTTACAGGAAAACATACGGCAGCTAATTAGCTCCAGATATAATACTTCCAGCAGATACTATGTGACCAAGATAGTATCGACCAAAGGATGAAATGTAGTGATAAGTTTATAACACATATCTAAGAATATTCAACTAAAGTAAAGTAGGCTTTTATGGACAATTTTTTGATATGACCGAAAATCATAGAGTTCAAGTTCAAAGCTTTGAAAAAGGTTTGATTTTACCTATTTTTTTTTTTTTTTTTTTTTTTTTTTTTTTTTGTTTTGTTTTCTTAATCAACAAGTTTGTTTTAATTTTTTTGGATATAGTTGTTTTTTTTTTTTTGCTTTTTTGCAAAGGTTTTTTCTTTCATTTAAAGATGTATTAGATTTGTCAAGAGACAAATGCCGAGAAACACACAAAAATAATCATTTTGAAATACGACATTTAATTTTCCTCAAAATGATTGCTATTATGCACACATAGATCAGCTTATTTTAAATTATGTATTTAAAGTAGGACAGGGTGACACTAAACATCGTGTGAATAAATAATTGACCGTTTACTATGCGCTCATGTGAATCGTCACATGAAATATCAAGTCTTACTTTCTCAGGAAATATAAATCAATTTTAGAATGTTGTCTGCTAAGCGCTTCAAGGGTAAATGATTTTTGAACATACAAAATAAAACAATAGAAATATAAATGAAACGATAATACTTCGTCTCTACGGGAATCTTTAGATTTTAGGTGTTCTGGTGTCACAGGATAATTTTCTTCAATTTAAAGGGCATTTGAAAAAAAATAAATATAAAAAATTGAAGTTTTCGATGACCAAGGACCTGTCGGAAAGTGCCATTTTTTGCATATTCACATTTTTTTTCAGAATTTGCAGCCAAATGAACGAATATTTACATTTGAGGTGTCCTGATGTTATATTATGATGATTTCCTTCAATTTAAAGGGCTTAAAAAAAAAAAAAAAAAAAAAAAAAAAACAGAAAAAATGAAGTTTTTGATGACCGCTTTCCTGTCGAAAAGTGGAGGAACGGAGACTCTGATTTTCGTTCTGTTTTGTGTTCTTTGTTCCCAAGGCAACCTTACAGATTTTTTTATTTGTCGATTTTACCCCGTGTTGATGTGTCTTAAATGCTGGATGAGTAACAACATTACGAGAACATGCCTATGTAATTCTGATCCACTTAAAACCCCACTTTTATATAGTAAAACTGGGGTTTACAGGGATATACATTATTTTTTTCTTATTTCTGCTAAAAACATAGATTGTGGGTACTCGTTAGAACCGCATCGTCGAGGCGGTTCTAACGAATGCCCACAATCTATGTTTTGAGCAGAAATTTGAAGAATATCAGATTTTTTTATCTCAAAGTTTTCCTTTTTTGGTGGTAAAATTTTCAGTATATTTGAATAGACATGTTTTCGTAATGAACAGTGGCATCCTGTGGCGCTTGGTTTGGACCAACACCATTTGCTCTAATAATTGGGATAAATACGGTACATATTAGAGAAACAAGGAGAAACATAATTATAAACATATAAGTTTTATTAAAATTTGTAAAAAATAAAACATTACGATAACGAGCCTATTCAAATATACTGAAAATTTTACCACCAAAAAGTGAAAATTTTCAGATAAAAATTCTGGTATTTTTTCATATTTCTGCTCAAAACATAGATTGTGGGTACCTTGACAAGGCGGTTCTAACGAGTACCCACAATCTATGTTTTTGAGCAGAAATAAGAAAAATAATGTATACCCCTGTAAACCCCAGTTTTACTATATAAAAGTGGGGTTTAATGGGGTCAACATTATATAGGCATGTTTTCGTGATGAAAAATCGTATTGGTGTTGATTTACTATACAATATTAAAATTTATAGAACATTTAGAATATACTTGAATGATTTCGAACAATAACATCAAACAAGAAAAATATATAAAAATTGACAAAATGCATTAGCAAAAACGCAAACCATTACGAAAACATGCCTACTCAAATATACGGGAAATTAACCACCAAAATATTAAATTTTCAGTTAAAATATTCTGATATTTTTCATATATCTGTTCAAAACATAGATTGTGGGTACCTTGACAAGGCGGTTCTAACGTTTACCCACAATCTATGTTTTGAGCAGAAATAAGAAACATAATGTATACCCCTGTAAACCCAGTTTTACAATATAAAAGTGGGGTTTAAGGGGGTCAAAATTATATAGGCATGCTTTCGTTATGGTATCCAATGATTCTTTTAGTGCACGTTGAAGGTTCTCATCAGATTGTGCGTATCTACAGTCTGATCAGGGCCTTCGCTGTCCGCATATGCCCGACGACATGTTTTTGCCTGGCGCAACCCTGATATGGATAAACTGTGAACCCTTAAAGTGCTAATCACAACTACAGTAGACGAAACTTTGATTCTTTTTTTTCAGAGAAAATAAATCTTGATGTTTCATGTGAGTCGTCACTGAAATGTCAAGTCTTACTTTTTCTGGAAATATATCAAAATCAATTTGAGAATGTTGTCTGCACGGGTAAATGATTTTTGAACATACAAAATAAAAGAATAGAAATATAAATGTAAAAAGAAACGTGAAACGATAATACCCCGCTACTACTGGGAGGCTTACAGATAAGTCTGTAAAACAATTGACGAAATTTGCCCATTAGCAATCCAAAACGAGATCTCCGCAATATCAAAGCACATACAAAGTTTGGTGAAAATCCATTGAAATTTACTAAAGTTATCGTCCGGAAATGAAAACACGGACATGTGGCGGACAGATAAATTTGTCAAACATTCACGAAATTTGCCGATTAGCAATCCCAAATCAGATCTCTACAATACCAATGTTCGTACTAAGTTTGGTGAAATATATATGTATTAACTCAAATTATTGCCCGGAAACGCAACTATAGACGTGTATTAGGCAGATAACTCTTGTCAAAATTGACAAAATTTGCCCATTAGCAATCCAAAAGCAGATCTCTATGATATCAATGCACGTACCAAGTTTGGTGAAAATCCATTCATAGTTACTCCAGTTATCGTCCGTAAACGAGAATACGGATTGATGGCCGTCGGGCAGACAAACGGACAGATGAACGGACGCACTGACGTCAAACCTAAAACCATAGTAAACCACGACTGTCGTGTGGCGGGGTATAAAAATTAAGACTGCATGAGCAAAAAATCAAACCTGGATTTTCAGTTACATGTGCTCGATAAATTGCTGAATACAGATAAGCGGTTAAAACGTTCAAAACTCCTGTCTACTACTATACGTAGATGCAGAAAATATTGTTGTTGGAGAAATAACACACACACACACACACACACACACACACAAACACAAACACAAACACACTAACACATGGCGATATGCACGCACGCACGTACGCATGCACAAACTAATAAAGATTCATTTAAATTTTTCCATACTACACATAAAATTCATTCCATTAGTTTATCATAAGGAAAAAGTGGTCTAAAAAACAAGATAGCTCATAGTACTAGTTAGGGCACCTTTTGTTCATCCAAAACGTATTGATATCTTATTTTTTTCTCCACGAACAAAACATATGTTGTGGGTTTTTCTTCAGAATCGCCTCAACGAGGCACTTCTAAAAAGTATCAATAACATACGTTTTCATACCGGTATGATTAAAATATTTTCTTGATACGGTAAATGTCCTAACATTTTGAACACTTTACTCCATATTTTTTTTTTTCTGGCCTATTTGTTTCTTTTTATACAGTTGTTTCTTAGAATATTTAGTTGAATGGTAAACAGTGTAGACCCTGATCAGACTCCTTCACGAGCAGTCTGATCTAGATATGGCACTGTCTGCACACTATCTTTTCCTGGGAACTTCGGTGTACGAATTTTTAGGAGATTTACCGTACTTCCTCTTATCTAGAGCAATGCTTGATGTTTTTTTATGTATTCTATGGTGTCCAATAATTGTGTAAGCGAACAATACACGTCCTGATCCGACTGCGTTAATGCTTTTGTTAGAGTTGGAACTGGAGATTTACGGCCCATTCAACAATGTCAAGGTGATGTCAAGACAGTCAGTTAACCTACTCACATGTATTTTTTTTTTCTGGGCAGGTTTTGTCCTCTAAACCAGTATTTGTGCACATACCTCCGCCAGTAACTGACAAATGCCCTTCTTGAATCAGCTGAAGGGGAGAATGACCTTATAAATATTATTTGGGTGCACGTCCTAATTGGTTGCGGGTTAGACTTCTGCTGGGTAGGCAACATTCTTTCGTAAAGATTTATCATGAAATATTTTCTACGGTCATTCTCTCCCTTCCGCTGATTCAAGAAGGGCAGTTGTCAGTTTATGGCAAAAGAATGTGCACAATACTGGTTAACCGCTTAGAGGATAAAGCCTGCCCAATAAAAGTGTGGTCAGGTAAACTGACCGCGCTCGACATGACCCCATTGGGTTGACTGGCCCGTAAAACCTAAACACAACAAAAATCAGAGTCTTTGTTGTCCGCATGAAGAAACGTGGCACCCTGGGTTATCCTCAACGCGCCCGGTGAAGATTCAGATCAGACTGCGCGAATGCGCAGGCTGATATGAATCTTAGCTGGGCGGATAGTTCCGAACGTACATTTTATGACGCACGGCTCATTTCATCATCAATCTCCACGGAAGTTATGCAGCCGAGCTGGGGTTCGAACTTGCAATTCCTGGTTCTAATGTCCAGCAATCTCAGCCATTCACAGTAAAATCGCAATGGCTCGAACATCTTTGGGACCATGGAAATTTATTTGAGACATTGGTAGCTCGAGCCACTGAGGGATAAAAATGGCGCCAGGTCAGTAAGCAAATGGTGCTAATTGAGGGAAGTCTTTTAGATCTTCTATACAATAATGGTATGTTGAATGTACTAATTAGAATCGCCTCGATACACATAACATTCAATTTCATTATAAAATCAGAAAATTTCCCTAAATATTTTGTTTTTCTTGAGCTATCGGAAGAATTTCGTAGGGACTCAAAATCATCCAAGGTAAACGAGCCATCCGTATTCGAATGATCGAGGTTATACTGTATATTGGCTACGTAATCACGTCTTATCGGAAATTTCCGAAGTACTCCCAAAATGAATACTCTACCATATCACCCAGAAACTACCTGGACTTACGAAAGTTGCCGAACAGAATCGGAACCTTCCGACTGTCCCGATAAATTCGTTAAAAACACAACAATACTGATAAAAAAAAATAATCTAAAACCCTTTTTCCCGATGTGAATAAAAAGAACATTTCAAGTCAAACATCATCAGTATAATGAAGTTTAAATAAAGCTAAGTAACTGCAAATGTCCAGTTTCTTCCAACTTCTTCGACTTTTCCGGAAATTTCTTCCAATTTCTATATTACTTTTATAGTAAAAAAAAGGTCGTTTCGTTTAATTCAATACGGACCAAGAATATTTTATTTTATTGTCAAAATAATTACATGTCATTCAAGAAGAGAATTTAATCTTTAAATTGACACCTGTACACGGGTGATTGGCCTATATTAAACAATAATGAAATTATCGCAGTTTAACATAGTTTTCTTTTGACTTCCATAATTAACATTTTATCTAGTCTCTACAGGTATGTGTCATCACCTTAAGATAAATGGATGAACCTTATTCCTTTCTGCCATTTTAACAAGGGGAAATAACTTTTATTACTTCCTGTTTGCTTTCCTGAACACAGAGACCCTTCTGAAAAAATGCAGAGTTGAATATGCACCAATTTCCCCTTATGTACGATATATGTTCACTCTCGTTATCTCAAACACTGTTAACTCAAAGTACTGCTTAAGTCAATGTAAACAAAGTGAGATATTGGTTCAGTTTTCTTTATGTTCTCTACAATTAAACTCATGTTATCTCAAACTAATGTTATCTCAAACAAACTTTCTGGTCGCTTGCAGTTTGAGATTATGAGAGCGGGATCTGTATTTACTCTGCAGACGTTTCTAAGCAGTCTCGTTTAATTCAGTACATTTCTTATTTATCTTATGCACATCCCAGTCTGAGTGCCAAGTCTCACCATAGCTGCATGTCGAGAGACCGCCTTTCTTGATATTGTTTAACCTTTATCACTTTCTGTTCAAATTCAGCAGCCGACAATGTATAATATTATTTGCCAGAAAACAAGCTTTGACATTTGATGCAAAGTAAAAGGCAATTTATATGAAATGTTAAAGCCTATGTTCTTTGAAAAATAAGCACATTACGAAAACATGCCTATTCAAATATATTAAAAATTTTATCACAAAAAACTGAAAGTTTTCAGATAAAATTTCCGATATTTTTCACATTTCTGTTCAAAACATGTATTGTGGGTACTCGTTAGAACCGCCTCGGCGAGGCGGTTCTAATGAGTACCCACAATCTATGTTTTTGAGCAGAAATAAGAAAAATAATGTATACCCCTGTAAACCCCAGTTTTACTATATAAAAGTGGGGTTTAAGGGGTCAAAATCATATAGGTCTGTTTTCGCGATGAGCTATTTGAAAATGTCGTCTGCTGAAACTATCATCCAGCATGCTCAGCGTTAATAACCATCAGGTGCCCCTCCTTTTCTATAGTCACTGTTGGCTGTTATAGAATCTTCTCCAAGTGTTACTATTCCTTGCACCACGCTACCAAACGAGTCCATCTGGGTTAAATTATGACCTTTCTCTTTTAATATATCAAGTACTTCCTGAAAGAAAAGCAATTTAACCTTTATACTTATTTCTTAAATAAGCTTCCAATGCATTTAGTTAACTGAAAATTCTTTACCTTGAGAGAAAAGCGGCTCAAGGAGTTCAATAAAGTTGTTATACGTATTTCTTAAATAAGCTTCTAATAGCCTTAGAATAAGAGAAAAGTATTTATCCATAGTACGCTGATGATAGAATCAGCGGACAACAAATTATTATATTTTATTATTTTCCTAAAATAGATCCTATAAGGAGACGATTCACATAAAATATCAAATACCATTTTTTGGGGAAAATGTGTCTAATATAATTTACTAATATTTAAATTTAGTGTATAAAGAGGTAACAGCAATGAAAGTCTTTAACTGCAAAGATTTGACCATTGCGATCCAGCAGAAAATCACTGATCTAACAGTTAAAATCACTTATCAACGATCCTGAAATCATGTCTAAACAAATTTACCAGATTTGTAACCAGAAAACCTTTTTGGGTGTTTGTACTATAAAGTATACAAGTACACAAGTATTAGTTTTCACAATAAAAAATTGGTCTGCACTTAGCAAACAATGTAGCGCTCGTGGCGTAGACAATACACCTTCTATCGCAAACTGGTATAATATGTGCAGAGAACACTATATGTGGCGAGGTGTGTGAAAATATTTCTATACTATATTATTACCTGAGGAAAGTGTGGATCAACTTGGATGAATGTAGGAAACAACTGATGATGTAACCTTGGGTAATCTATGGCTTCTTTGATACTCCAGTCAAACCAGAGTGAATGCATGGTTACCTGAAAAAGACGGGAGATAGTTTTGAAAAGTAAATATGGTGATATCAGAAAAGGTCACGATTGCGGAAAACAGCCCCTCAGAGGTATCAGGTAACTACTTACTGACATAAAATGACATCACAAATACAACACTACGTCAAAACAGAACAGACAGTAAGAAACTGCACATCAGAATTACTGGGGTCGAGGAAGGGGTTGGTGGGGACTTAAAACTAGTTTTACTGGCACCAAAGCTCGCCCTAAATCCTGAAACAGTTTTATCTAAACATTATTGTTAGGAACGCGCATGAGTTCCTTAACTCTTTAGTGGATCAACACAGAAAACAGAGGTATTAGTTTTCAGCTCTATTATGCAGCAAAGATGAAGGCTCGACCGCAAACTGGGGGTCGGAGCAAACGAAAGCCACTAGTAAAACTACGATAAGCACCCCCACCCCTCCCCACCCGACTAGACACAAGATATATCAGGCTTTCACTGTCTAGAAAAGATTTAGGATTAAGCCGTGACTGTGTCATCGGGCCGGCCATTCGGCGTGCAGTTGACTTGCTTAACCATTAAGAATGCAGTCTATCGCTTAAAATCTACATTAAAGAAAATCTTTTATAAAAATCTATATCTTTTCAGATATGTCTGTAGAAAAAATACAGGTCCAGATCAAAGTGATCCCTAAAGAAGCACTTCGCCGGGAGAGAGGCCAGAGTCTGCAAAATCATCAGATGGTTGAATGGACTTTTATCTTTTAGGATGAATGAAGCAATGCGTTATGGTGTCCGAATAGTTTGATTAAATACAGAAGATGGAAGTGAAAGGACTGCGTGGGACGTACAATTGGTCAGATGTAGTGGTGGGTAAAGAGTGCGACAAAATAATGCACAATGTCACAGATAATAGCCAAAAATACAACAGAACATAAACAACAAAACAATAAAGAAAATCCTACATCGTATTGTCATGAAAAGGACAATGCATGCACATCCTGTGCCCAAAAGAAACGTCCAAATAATTACTATAATCTACAAAGATATACTGACAAAGCAAAAACTCCAATGTCTTTAGCTGAATGGCATGGCAATAATCAGACAGATCTGCAATGTCAAGCCGTAAAACATTGTCACCATCAGATCCAATGAGCTACTCGCGCAGCTTGGCATTGAGAATCTGGACCTCATCCTGAAGAAGAGAAGGCTCCGCTGGTATGGACACGTGGAACGCTCCAACGGTGCAGTCAAGTCAGCCTGTGACATACAGGTTTATGAAAAGCGTGGGCATGGGAGGCCCAAGATAACATGGCAGCAGCTGACAGAGAGGGATCGCAGAGAGTGGAAGTTCTCGGCTATCAATCCTTATGGTAGACACACCTGGAGATCTGGTGTGAGATTTACCATGCGTGCGGCAAGCCAGCCTGATGAAAGAAGGCCCATTGATGTGGATGTTGCTCCTGTACCTGCACTTTAATAAAAACAATCAGTGATGGTGATGACGATGATGCAAAAATGGTTTTCTACGTTCATCAGGCCATAACTGTGTCTCTCTGGGTACTTACTAAGGCAGTTGAAGTCGTTATTTTTGTTCCTCCAGAGGCACCGACTACCATTCTGACGTCACCATCTGGCGAAACAATAATAGTTGGACACATGGAAGACAAAGGTCGTTTCCATGGAGCTATAAAATTGGCAGGAGAAGCTGGAACGCCGAAATAATTTGTTGTATTTGGTGTAGAGAAATCATCCATCTCGTTGTTAAAAATTATGCCCGTCCTTGAACCTACGGCCTTTGCTCCAAAGCTGTCAAAAAACAAATGTATAGGTGAATAAGAAGGATGTAAAGAGCCTGAGAGGCAAAATGTATCATTTGTCAAAACCAATGTTTTCTGAAGTAAACATGAATCTACATATATATCTCTATATATTACAATTAGCATTAATTTTTTAATCAGCTTGAAATATACTTTTATTATTATTATTATTTCAGAGAAAACAAGAAGTGTCAATAAGCAGTACTTATTAGATACTCCCGTAAGATAACGACTGCCTTGTGGGTATTGAAATGCATATTTCCTTCAGGTTGTATGTGACTGAGAAAACCCCTTGTTTCAAATTTGATAAATGCAACTCTAACAAGAGAATCAGTGAAACCGAAGATGCTCCTCTAAGATGCGCAATAGTGGGAGGGTTATGTTAGTGAAAGAGCAAAATACTTTAAGAGATATGCTACGGACAAGCTTATTAATGCAAAAAAAGATGGAAAACAGCTCGGTATTTACTTGTAACAAAGTTACAGTTCCTGCACTCTGCACTATCTCTAATGGCCGTCTCTCAATGTATGAAGTTTCATTTGATTCTCTTTATTACTTTCAGAGATATGTATCGAACAAATTTAATATTGCAAAAATTAGAAAGGGAAATAACTCCACAAATACGGAAGATATGATTATGGTTCTTGCATTCTGCACTTTTCCTTATAGCCCTCTATCACTGTATTAAGTTTCATTTATCTATCTTTAATACTTTTAGAGATATGCTCCGGACAAGCTTACTATTGCAAAAATGAGAAAAGGAAATGACTCTGTAATTACTTGTGATAGAGTTACGGTTTTTGCACTCTGTACTTTCTCTGATGGCTATCTGTCAATGTATCAAGTTTCATTTAATTCCCTTCTATACTTTCAGAGATATGCTCCGGACAAACTTTTTATCGCAAAAATTAAGAGGGGAAGTAAATCCGTAAATACTGGTGACAGGGTAACGGTTCTTGCATCCTGCAATTTCTCTCTAGGCCTCTATCAGTGTATCAAATTTCATTAAATTACCTGCAATACTTTTAGAGATATGCTCCAGATAAAAGTGTGACGGACGGATGGATGGACAAAGCGGCGACTATATGCTATCTCTTTGGGGAGCATAAAAATTGGGCTTTGGTATCAGTAGAATTAGCTTAGTTCCATTGCAGCTCAGTCGGAAAAATTTGAGTGCTCATTCCGTCAAATTAAGGAATGTCGATATTCGAAAGCTCGTCCAAATGTCTGGAAGTTGAGTAAAAAGCTTCAATGAAACCAGCTTGTGTATCATCAGAAAGAGACATCATGAAATTTCTTTCATAACAAAACAAAAACAAATCTGCTACAAGAGGCGCAGTACCCATCGGAAATTCGGCAATTTCTGTGTGTAACTTAGTTCCGAAGCTTATGAAAATATGTTATCTAAAATGTATGATTATGCGTCGCATACGTTTTGACAAGACCAAAGTTTAAACTTTTTTTTTTTTTTTTTTTTTTTTTTTTTTTTGTAATCAGAAGAAAGAAATGCATTCCTATCACCATTATAATCAAGATAAGGAGAGCATTCCCTTTGAAAACTACATACACTTAAATCTGTAAGTTCTCTTTGATTTGATTATAGGGCAAAGTTGTATAAAGCCTAGAAAAATCATATGTTGACAAACCTGCCACCTATTGTTTTGTTTTGCATAATTTTACAAACACGTTTGCAATAAAAATGCGATATTTTAAATGAATAAAGCAAAACTTTTATGCATAGGTAGATGTGGTTACGACAAAATTTTTTGCATTAAGTCATGACAAAAGTCTTAAATTATCATCAATTAGCCATGGGATATATTGTCGCATATGCTAACTTCTTATGCGTAAAGGTAAAAACGATATTCTGAAAAAAATGTCAAAAGCAGAGTAATTACTGCACAACCACATAACAATGCTTACTAGAGGTTGATAGTACTTGTTATTGAAACAGCATCTCCGTCCGGCCCCAATACTGACAGGTGAGCCGTGCCGTGATCCCAGTTAACGCCGAAAGACGGATTGTAGTAATCCGGCCCGTAAGTCCTAGTGTCGTCGATAGCAGCACGTTTTTCTGCACCCAGCTCTGGTGAAGTCATATTTTTCAGAAGCTGAAAATAAAAACAGAATGACATGTAAGAAAGACTTTCTTTTATTCTTACAAATGTAAGATAACAAGTTATCCAAAACGTACTTTCTTGAAGTATTGAATACAATATTCTTGCATACTTTCGATTGCCTATCATCTCTTGAGCGAAGGTTTCGTACCAGTCAAATTATCATAAAGACGAATTTTGTCGTTGTATCGAGTGCTGGTATAAAGAAGGTTGTCTGTATAGAGAAAAAAAAAACACATTATTGATGAAGTTACGTGAGCTGATTCTCAATATCACGTAGAGTGGATGCTCCTAGATCACAGGATCAAACGAGACACTTGTGTTGAGTGTAGTCAAAAGATGGAACGTTGGCAAAATGTCATATAGACATTCACACCATATTACTGTATTAATAATGTAGTTATTACGCTTTAAAAGATGTTTATGTTTCCGAGAAATAAGGGAGCGTACGCAGCCTCGGAAACTATCAATGCTGTATATAAAATGACTCAATAAAACCGAGTCTCCAATTTCCGTTCTTTTATGTGTTCTTTGTTTCCAAAGGTAACCTTTTAGATTTTTATTAATGTCTGCATTTTTATTTTCCAAGAGAATAAGGTTACTGTAGTAATGCCGTCGTTATTATACTTTAGAAGTTAACTTTTTTATGTTATAGCAAACTAAAGCTTGGTATGTCATGTAAATAGTCTGCATTTTTATTTTCAGCGAGACAATAAGGCTTGAAATTGGGAAGTGTCTGTTTATGTTCGTTCGGTTCGCATAGAGGCTCCCTAACTCAATCAGTGAAACAGCATAGAAATTCAATTACATCACTGTGAATTTGTCCACGAGCAGTACAGTAATATACAACGGAACAAACGCCCTCCACCGTCGGCTTAACTCTTTATGCCGAATCGACTCCTCTACCATAACTATTTGGACCGGTCTTTTCCAAATAGAGGGTGTCTGGCTAGTTTTTATAATCAGTATGTTTATAGAAATCCCTAGGTGTAAGGCAAACAGTGTAGAACTTGATCAGGCGCCCCGTTCTGTGACCTCTGTTCTTGGTCTAAACAGTTTGCTATTGTTCATTTCATGGGACGCTAGGGATAAATGAGTTAACTAGTCCTCTATTTGCTGAATGACTTAAAATGAGATCAGTGATCCAGAAGACTTATTTTCATGTTCTCTTGAAAATTAAACGGCGCCTATTGCAAATTTGAATGGCGCTTTAACGGCCACCAGGACCCATTGAACACGCGGGAATGTTACATGAATGTGGCGTCCATTTCATGACGTCACAGTAAATAGCCTCGTTTGAAAGGGTGTTATATGGATCTGGACAAATCGGGACTCCAGACTCATACGGGTTTTTGGATCAGACTGTTAGAAACTCAAGTTGTGGAAAGTGTATCAGTGATTGGTCAAAAGATGTGTCGAAAAATTGTCTTCTGCTAGGCATAGCGGAGCTTTGGTTTTATGGTGACTTACAGTACATTGTGTAATGGAAAATATGGACGGATGTACGACAGACGTGAAAACATAATAAAAAATGAATACAAAAGTTAAGTTTAAAAAAAAAAAAAAAAAAAAAAAAAAAAAAACACGGGGAAGACATATGAAGAAACTGGATAAAATCATCAGTCAAATACAGAATAAAATAGTATACGTACTTCAGTAATATAATCCTTGAATGATTCTGAACCAATATCCTCATCTCCAAGTTGGGTTCGCTTGGAGTATGCATGTTTGAAGGCTTCAATTATTCTGTGCCATGTCAATGCAGCACTGTCTACTGACGCCATATCCCTCGATGTAAAATTGTAACCTACGAGTAAAACAGCCAAATTTCAGCAAAGCCCAGCTGGGTATTTTAAAATACATTTATGTGCCAGGAAACGAAAAGGGCCACGGCCTTCTCTGTCTACTTACACAATCATTGCGTATTGTAGATAAGATCGCTGTATAGGAAAGGCCCTAACCAGAATTTGGTTTAGCTGGCTGGTCTGTATCGTTAATGTTCGTATAAAACTGTAGACACTAAGGCTGATACAATTAGTCGGATAATCGATTAAATGATTGCTAAATTAAAAATAAAATGATTATCATTACATATTTGCTAATAATCGATTATTTGATTTCTGTGATTGTTACTTTACCGTATTTACCCTTAGTAGTAAGACACCTCAACTACTTACCATACTTTATCTAAAATTTGAACAAGTACAATTTACTACCCACAGGTGTGTCTAGAATAGCTGGATGAGTGGCAAACAGTGTAGACCTTGATGAGACGCCGCGGTTTGCTGCGTCTCATCTGGGTCTACACTGTTTGCTCAGGCCTGTCTGTCCACATACAATAACGTATAACAAAAGTATAACATATGGTAAGTCAGCCTCGGTGGCTGTTGGATGCGCGTCCGACTGGAGACCAGGAGGTCGCGGGTTCGACCCCCGCCGAGGTCGGCAACATTCTTTCGTGGAGATTGATCATGAAATATTTTCTACGGTCATTCTCTCCCTTCTGCTGATTCAGGAAGGGTAGTTATCAGTTTCTGGCGAAAGAATGTGCAAAATACTGGTTAACCGCTTAGAAAAGCCTGCCCAGGAAACGTGTGGTTAGGTAAACTGACCGCGCTCGACATGACCCCATTGAGTTGACTGGGCCGGAAAACCTCAACACAAACAAAATAACATATGGTAAGAATCAGGTTCAGACAGATAAAATTATGACCAAATCTTTAGTGATTATTAATCGATTATCAATCACAATGGCAGGACTGATAATCGACTATCTTTTCAGCTCTGATTAGCCAACCATAGTAGACACATTTTCTCCTGTGTAAATGCCGGAGAATTACTCATAAACTGAATAAAAGACGAAGGCTGTATGTTGAGTTTGACTGATAAACTGAATAAAACACGAAGGCTGTATGTTGAGTTTGACTCATAAACTGAATAAAACACGAAGGCTGTATGTTGAGTTTGACTCATAAACTGAATAAAACACGAAGGCTGTATGTTTAGTCTGTGACTGATTCACCGGCATTTACACATCCATAAAATCCGCAAATATAAATTCTTAACCCATGCCCTGCTGAATAAATAGAGGCCACGCCTAATTCTAATTGTCAGCCAATCAGATTACTTGATCCAGATTGTTAATATACATTCACATACTTAATGGCAAGAGCCGGCCTCGGTGGCTCAGTTGGATGCGCCGTCCGACTGCAGACCAGGAGGTCGCGGGTTCAACCCCCGCCGAGGTCGGCAACATTCTTTCGTAGAGATTGATCATGAAATATTTTCTACGGTCATTCTCTCCCTTCCACTGATTCAAGAAGGGCAGTTGTCAGTTTCTGGCGAAAGAATGTGCACAATACTTTTAACCGCTTAGAGGACTAAGCCTGTCCAGTAAACGTGTGGTTAGGTAAACTGACCGCGCTCGACATGACCCCATTGGGTTGACTGGGCCGTAAAACCTCAACACAAACAAATACTTAATGGCAAACAGTGCAGATTCAGATCAGTTGGCTTCAGAAGCAAACTGATCTGGATCTACACTGTTTGCAAAAGGCAGGGTATATCCGAGTTCAGCAAGACAAGGATTAAAATTCAACAGGCACAGTGGCTCAGTGGTAGAGCGTCCGCTTTGTGACCGGGAGGTTGCGGGTTCGATCCCCGGCCGGGTCATACCAAAGACTTTAAAAATGGTACTAGCTGCTCTTTCGCTTGTCGCACAGCATTAAGAAAGTAGAGCTTGGACTGGTCTGCTGAGTGTCAGTATAATGAGACTGGGTAGAATATCATGTCAAAGTGTCTGGGGCGTGATATTTCAGTGAGGCAGCACTCTAAAAGTGGGCATTGAGCTCCCTGCCACATCCAGACACCGTCGCGATATGACTGAAAGGTTGTTGAAAGTGACGTTAAGCCCAAATCAAACAAACAAATCTTAAAATTCAATCTTGGTCATATTTACAATACAAACATGGATTTATATGGCTGGTTTTACCAAATTTTCTTGCTCAGTGTACTTCTCAAGGGTTGAAATCAACATGCTCTTGATCAGTCTCATTGCGCTAAATTAGTGCAATTCAACAGAATTGGTGTTATTTTTTATGTAGAGATGCTTCGATTTTATATAGCCTCTTGTAATTACAGCAAAGATAATCTATTCTCCGCCGCATATTAAGATTATTCTTACCACAGCAAATTTGTTTAATGACCAAACATCCCTCCGGATGGTTACTTATATATACGTTTGCCATTTTGTTTACTGATAAATTCTCGGAGTACAGTAAAACCTCAATGGCTCGAACACGGATTACTCGTTTACCGTGGATAATTCAAACTCTGGTTTCATTCCCTACAAAATTCTTCCAATAGCTCAAGAAAACAAATATTTAGGGATTTTTTTCTTATTTTATCATAGAATTGTATGTTGTGTGTACTCATTAGAATCGCCTCATCGAGGCGATTCTAATGAGTACACTCAACATACAATCATTGTGTAGAAAATCGAAAAGATTTCCCTAAATTATCGCTATTTGCTTTCTGAACTAGTGCCATAATTAACCCTCAGTGGCTCGAACTACCCATGTCTAGAACGAATTTCCATGGTTCCAAAGATGTTCGAGCCATTGAGGTTCGACTGTATTTGTAATTTTACTACCTGCTGATAGCGGCATTATTAGAGGCGCCTGAATTCGCATCAACAAACAAGATGGTGAAAGTAGCCAATCACTGCCCGGAGAACTGTTTGGTAATTCAAACCGATCTGCTGTTGTCCAAACGAACCCCTACCAGTTGATGTTGTGGTGAATTAATGACCATATTCGCAATGAGAGCGTATACAGCTGCTCTGTATGCCAACTGACCTGAAAAGTTTATTTTATCAGCTGTAAAGTGTCCGTCCTTCGAATGTCTTCGGAAACCGAAATGTACAAGGATATGAACTGAGGGAGAATATAACAAGTTCCTGTGATAAAATGCGCCTAAAAAGGTTCGCGATAATCTGACTTTGCACAAGAGAATATGAAGAAATAAAAGTGCATGTTGAAATATTTTTTCTACAAGTGATACAGCTACAATTTCATTGAGAATCGCCCGGTTTTTGCAAAGGAACCTCAAATGCACGTCCACAAAATGGCAAACTAGACTGCAGTAAGCCACTTACCATCTAATACGTTCAGTATATAAATGTATACAGCTCCGCTGGCAGGGGGCGGGGGAGAATATACATCACTGTTATCATGGAGACGAAAATGTAAAGGTGATTTAACAACTGCTGTATAATTCGCTAAGTCAGATTTCGTGATTATACCACCTGAAAATAAAAAAACAATGTTCTGATAATAGCGGTAAGCGGTTTTGGATTGCAATATACGTCTTGCAAAAACAAATTTGAAGTGTGTGTGTGTGTGTGTGTGTGTGTGTGTGTGTGTGTGTGTGTGTGTGTGTGTGTGTGTGTGTGTGTGTGTGTGTGTGTGTTGAAATCCCGAGGTTGAAAGGCGAGGATTTCAGCGTTTTCAAAGGAACACGGCAAATGTCAATTCAGGAATAAATCATTTTTTGAGAGTTATTATTATTATTATTATTATTATTAGTAGTAGTAGTAGTAGTAGTAGTAGTAGTAGTAGTAGTAGTAGTAATAGTAGTAGTAGTAGTAGTATAAGTAGTAGTATTGACAATCAGTGTTGTGCAACTGTATAAACATGACAATATTTCAATGAAAAAAAAAAGCAGTTTTCATTATGTTTGTAAATAAATGAAATTTCTACATATTCTGCTTCCTTGCTGTTAAAATACAGTCGACTCTCATTATCTCGAATTTCAAGGGACTCTCTGAAATACTTCGAGATATCCGTACCTCGACATATCAGATTTACAGAATTGAGGAAAAAATAATTCGAACAACCACATTTAACAAATATATTTGTAATTGGACTCTTGAAGTTAGAGATTTATTGAAATTATTGTGAAAAAGAGGAGAAAATTTCTCCTCTTTTCCATAATATTTTTTACCTTTGTTATATTTTCATGTTTAGGCAGGCATCAGATTTTCACTTCGAGATAAGCGATTATTCGAGATAAGCGAGGTCGAGATAGCGAGAGTCAATTGTAGTTAAAGTAACACAGATCACATTTTAAAACTAAAATATCGAATATATCCTAATTATTGGGACGCCTTAACTCCTTATCATACATGTCATAAAAATTAAACACTTTGTACTGCTGAGAAGGATTTACGCTGTTTGCTCATCCTGTCTGTTACAATTCTTAGGGTAATTACGGCACTATAGGGCTTGAAAATAATGGTTATTTTGTTACCTCTACAATATTTTATTGCATTTTTTGTTGTGTTTAAGATTGTGGACCCTCTCTCTAGCATGGTGATCACCTCTTTGAGGGTGAGGGAGCTCATTGCTGTGCTTCTTTTTGGTTAGTGGTTTGTGTACTGTTTGTCAACGTTTACATCATGAAAACACGCCTAAATAATTTTGACCCCCTCAAACCCCACTTTTATATAATAAAACTGGGGTTTACAGGGGTATTTTCTTATTTCTGCTCAAAAAACATAGATTGTGGGTACTCGTTAGAACCGTCTCGTCGAGGCGGTTCTAACGACTACCCACAATCTATGTTTTGAGCAGAAATATGAAAAAAATATCAGAGTTTTTATCTGAAAATTTTCAGTTTTTTCTGGAAGTGAAATTTTCTATATATTTGAATAGGCGTATTTTCGTAATATTTGTTCTTCCTCTCGGTGTTATTGTAGGCAAAATTCTGTGATTGTGGCTCTTCTTGGAAATCTATACTATTTTGGGGCGGTTGCCAAACCACCACCAGATTCAACATACCATATTTTGAAAATAAGATTTCCTGTTTTTACCAACCTAGTTACTACCTAACAAATAGTTCCCTGTTAACGCTGATAATGATAAATTCTGCATTCTTCATAAATTCTGCATTTAAACATATTAGTCTTATAAATATAAAGTCTGGTGCTTACAAATGGCGAACAAATAAACAAAATCAAAGAAATCTTGAAGAAATGTATATTTTTTTACATAATTAATACGATATCGGTGGACGAATATGACTACTCCAGTAAAACGGGTCAGATCTTGCGTTGGATAAAAAGTGTAACCCGAGCTGCGGTCTTACTAAACGCCAAAAAAGACGCTTTCCACTGAAGTCACCAAATCTGCAGCATGTTAAGAAAAAGGTCAGTGGCACGTGCCTTGTTTTCTGCTTTAAGATTACATTTTACAAATATATATACTGTTTATGTGTTTTGCGTTTTGTTTTTAATAGTTTCAGCCGCTGCGGTAAATCCAGATCAGTGCTAGAGGCCTACAGAATTTTAAGCAACCGCCCCCCCTCCCCCCCCAAAACCCCATACACACTTCACCCCCCACAAACACACACACACACACACACGCCCCCACATCAGCATTTTCAGTGCTTTAATTCGTGATATGCTACCATGTTATGCAATAAACGGTCTAGCTCTTACCATGCTCTTGTATATCCAGCGTTACGTTAGTTGCTAGGCTACCAGTATAGAAGGCATCTGGGCCTTCGTCTGCTATGATCTCCAAGGTTTGGGCTAATAGGGGTCGTCTCATTATTTCATCTTTTTTGTACAACTCATTTGTGGCTGGATTTGTCAATGTTTCCCTGGAGGTATAATAAAGCAATCTACATCTTTCGCCTTATTCGAAAAGCAAAACTTCGTAATATGAAAATAAGCTTAGCCTAAATGCGAGCACAGCAAAGACCTATCAGTAGTCTCTTCAAAAGTCCTTTACAGCATCATTAAAGAATGAATATCAGTATATAAAATTATATGTAAATCAAAAATAAATAATAGAAATAATCAGAAAAATATTTTCGTGACACTTATTGACACTCATTTCTTGTCACTTCGTGACGCTGATTAGCGAGACCCAAATTTTCAGTCTGCCAACTTCCGGTGACAACTTTCGGGAAGAGAAAAGGAAGAAAATTGGTCAGAGCGATTTCTGCTGAAAGTATATATCGTTGTATGTTACTTTTCTTTGGTCATTTTCTCTATCGTAGAGCTCACTTTGTTCGCGCCGTGCGCCGCACGTCGCGAACAAAGTGAGCTCTACGATAGAGAAAGAGCTGTGCTCGCTATTAAATGGAATGGACACAGTTAGACTTCTACTTCAATCCATACTGGACCGTCATCGGTCCGATTGGAATCATGTCGGGCCGATAACGGTCCGATTTAGATTTAAGTAGAATCCTATCATGGAATACACTTTCATGGAAGTAACTCAGTCAAAACTGGTTTGAGGCATAAGAAATGATATTGCTACTTTATTACTGCTCTTTTAAGGGACATACTGTTTATGGACAGAATTTGCCCTCCCGCGCGGACAACTGCATTGATATACTCGCTAGAAGCTCCTGTCATTTGAGCCAAGGGAGATATCTTTTGATAATGTCTGTTTGGTTTCCTTCACACCTACTCTCTTCTGAAAATGACTCTACTCGAAAAGAAAAGAATATACTCCATATGGAAGAAAATCCTTGCCTTTTATAGTAGTTTCCTTTTCAGAAAGGTGGTGGAGGGGTGGGTAGGGGGTAAAACAATTTGAAAAAGATGCTTTTCCTGAAAGTGTGCCCTTTCTTATCTAGACATTTTTTTGGGTTTTTTTAAAAAAAAACTTGTTTTTAAATATTTAAAACAAAACAAGCTTGCATATCACTGCTGTGTTTAAAATAAAGTTGTACTAAAAATTAAGAAAAAATTAACAAGCAAACAAAGCAAACAAAAAAAAAAAAAAAAAAAAAAAAAAAAAAAAAAGAAAGAAAGAAAGAAAAAACGAACAAACTGTTCAAAATAACCTTCCAAATGATAATTATATAAACTTTTAATAATATATCCTCAAAAAGTGAAATTTAAATTTACTCTAAAATTTTATTTAAATTTAATTTTCAATTTAAGTTTGCATTTAAAATCACAATTAGTTTTAAACTCGAACACTTTAGACCAACGCTCCAAATTCTGTAACTTACAGACTGGACGACTATTTGCATGCACGGTGTCTGTGTTTGGGCGAGGTGACCTAGTTATGAATTATAACTAGACACCGTTTCAAGCCAACCCAGTAGTCCAGTAAAACTAATCCAGATTTATCTGGCGCTGCCTCTATGTGACTCAGTTGCCTGGCAGCGTTAAAAATCTGTAAACTGTAAACTGATACACAATAAGTGTGAAACATATCTGCGTTTTTTTTTTTTTTTTTGTTTTTTGTTTTTTTCGTTTGTTTTGCATAAAAATATATATGCATCCTATATATATTTGTATACGTTACCTGAATATTATAAAAACGTTTTAAACATTATTCATAAAAAAAAACCAGTGACATCACTGGTTCCTCATGGACTAAAACTTCAAAGCCACAGCAGCCACATCATTCTTCAACCAAAGAAAAATTATGTGCTTTTTCTGCCATCACGAAAACACGCCTATATAATTTTGACCCGCTGAAACCCCACTTTTATATAGTAAAACTGGGGTTTACAGGGGTATACATTATTTTTCTTATTTCTGCTCAAAACATAGATTGTGGGTACTCGTTAGAACCGCCTCGACGAGGCGGTTCTAACGAGTACCCACAATCTATGTTTTGAGCAGAAATATAAAAAATATCAGGGTTTTTATCTGAAATTTTTCAGGTTTTTTTCGAGGTGGAATTTTCTATATATTTGAATAGGCGTGTTTTCGTAATGTTTAACCCAGTTTAATCTGGAGACACCTAAAATGTAATTGGCGAACAGTGCAGACCCAGATCAGACTCCGTCTGAAAACCCCTTTTCAGTTGATTATGTCGGACGTCTCCCTTGAAAGAATTTTGACGGAGTTGTCTCCCCTGTGTCTCCGTTCCCTTAAAATTTTAGAAATTTTTAGTTACCTGAGATTTTTGTTTGCTTGTATTATTTCCCTTTTCGATGCAATTGCTGAAGCCAGGGCCTGATTCACTTTAAAGCCATCTCTACACAGTTTTATGGTTGGCTGGAACAGTCTTTTCCATGGCAACCTGCCTCCTAACTTGTGAGCTTCATACAGTCCTCTTATTTCTCCTGGTATTCCAATCGCTAATCCACCTGCGTAAGAAATTCCCTAATTTACAGTCGAACTTCAATGCCTCGAACATCTTTGGGACCATGGAAAGTTCGAGACATGGGTAGTTCGAGCCACTGAGAGTTAATCATGGCACCAGTTCAGGAAGCAAATAACGATAATTTAGGGAAATCTTTTCGATTTTCTACACAGTGATTGTATGTTGAGTGTACTCATTAGAATCGCCTCGATGAGGCGATTCTAATGAGTACAAACAACATACCATTCCATGATAAAATAATAAAAAAAATCCTAAATATTTGTTTTCTTGAGCTATTGGAAGGATTTTGTAGGGACTGAAAAAAGAGTTCGAATCATCCACGGTAAACGAGCCATCCGGGTTCGAGCCATTGAGGTTATACTGTACTGGGTTATGCATTTATCAATGTTTTCCTCTTGAGGGGATGGAGGAGGGGGGACTACCCTGGAGATCAAACAGCAAAAACATCCCTGCCTTTGGAAATTTGACAGACCACCGAAAGACAAGTCTGGGATTTTTTACTCCTGAGTTGGAAATTATTCAGAAAAGTAAGTGAAAAAAGGAACTGAATCCCAAGAAGATTTTTGAAACAAAATAAGAACTCAGCGGTAAGGAATTAGATACATTTTTTTTTCGGAATTGTATATTATAAGTGGTAATCCCGCCACAAACCTATCTAACAGTTAAATTCTCTTATCAATATAAGGATCAAACATGGTTTTTCATGCATTAACATTCGCCAGGTCCCTATATAGGGAGATGTTGAAAACCGAGGCCGGAAACCGCGGTTTTCAACACCTCTCAAGGGACCTGGCGAATGTCAATGCATTGAAAAGCCATGTTCGATCGCTATTATTGCATAAAAACTGAAAACATTTGCTACATTTCGCGTTACTTCTTGCACTATTTTGTTTCGCTTTTTCACCGATGTTTCACGAACGCAATTTCCACGGACTATGCTCGTTCTAGGGCCACGCAGTACACATCCCGTAAAGGCAGCAAATCTGTGGCCTTGGTACGAGCATATTGAAAGCTGCGTAGCCGTGCATTAACAGCGCGTGAATTTCCTTGTTAATACACGGCTTTTCGCCGGCTCTTGCACGGCTGTTAATAACGTGCGACACTGCTTTTTATGCAATAATCCTTTACAAATAAACAATCTGAACCCAGTCTTTGACCAGAACATGATTTTGATGTCAGTGATATAGATAATACTGATAAATCTTTCATATAGATGTGGATGTGGAAATGATGATGATGAGGATGATGATGCTGATGATGATGATGATGCTGATGCTGATGATAATGATGATGATGATGACGACAACGATGACTACGATGATGATGATGAATATTTCATGATGAACATCTAAGCATGATGATAAGGTAATGATAATGATGATGACAACAACGACGACGACGATGATACTGATGATAACGACGGCGATGATAATGCTGATGATGATATGTTCTGGTTTAATGAAGCGTCAAAACACTGCACAGTCGACTCTCGTTATCTCGAACTCCAAGGGACTCTGTGAAATACTTCGAGATATCCGTACCTCGACATATCAGATTTGCAGAATTGAGAAAAAATAATTCGAACAATCACATTTAACAAATATATAAGTGATTGGACTCTTGAAGTTAGAGATTTATTGAAAATATTGTGGAAAAGAGAAATTGCTCCTTAGGAGCACTTTTTCCTCTTTTCCACAATATTTTCTACCTGTTGTTAGATTTTCATGTTAAAGCAGGGACCAGATTTTCACTTCGAGATAAGCGGTTATTCGAGATAAGCGAGGTCGAGATAACGAGAGACAACTGTATATAAGAGTAAAGTGTCATGTTTGGATGGAGATATAGAGTGGAAATAATTTAAAAGTCAAGAATATATGTATTTTGTTAAAAAGATTTATGTCTTTTAACCTTTGACTGTCTCTGGCTTAATTCCGCAGACGACAAACTGACGATTTTTTTCTCACTTTTCCTGAAAACGGGCTTTGATATTTCATGCAAAGTGTTTCCTTAGGCGCTTAAGAGACAAAATGCATGAAATTCTGGGGAAAATCAGAAAAAAAGTATTTTAAAATGCTGTCTGCTGAAATTTTAACCAGCATGCTAAGCTTAACTACGACAGAATGTATTCAGCAGAAAATATATATCTCAAGTCAGCCATCTGGAAAAAATTGAACCTGTATATGAGCTTTTTATGTTTCTACAAAATGGTTGATTTCTTCGCTTGAGTAGGTAAAAATGCATGTCTAATAATAGTATGACCAATATCAGTTTAAAAAAAAAATAAAGTTGATATCAGTCAAATATCCACTGAGGATGATAAAAACAGAGGATTCCAATTAGAAGGACCTAGTTAGTATTTGGTCTACCTGATCATTGATACAAATGATACACAAAGCAAAACATTGTTCCTCACACGATTTACGAAGTTCCGGACCAGGCTGCACATTCGCACAGTATTATTGCTTAATTGAATAAATGATCTCTCTCTCTCTCTCTCTCTCTCTCTCTCTCTCTCTCTCTCTCTCTCTCTCTCTCATTGTAGTTTTCATATGCTGTTAAGAACATATTTTATATACTCTAGAAAACCCTTTTTATTCAATTCAAGCCATTTTTGCAGCCTTTGTTTCAACGGACGTTCTCTCTCTCTCTCTCTCTCTCTCTCTCTCTCTCTCTCTCTCTCTCTCTCTCTCTCTCTCTCTCTCTCTCACATTGTAATTTTCTTATGCTGTTAAGAACATATTTTATACTCTAGATTACCTTTTTATTCAATTCAAGCCATTTTTTGCAGCCTTTATTGTTTCAACGGACGTGCTCTCTCTCTCTCTCTCTCTCTCTCTCTCTCTCTCTCTCTCTCTCTCTCTCTCTCTCTCTCTCTCTCTCTCTCTCTCTCTCTCTCATGCTAATTTTCATATGCTGTTAAGAATATTCTATTCCACATGACATTACTTATAAATTATATGCCATTCCCTAACAGCGCAGAAGACCGCTTAAATAAAGCAGATGAACTTGATAGATTTCCAACCACATTTTGGTAAAGGAGAAAACTTTTGAGTCTTTCTGTTTGCTTTTCTGTACACTTTATCCCGTCTTAAAAGGGATCTAGTCTAAAAGAAAAGAATTTGCTCCCCCTCAGGGAGAAATTTTTTTCCTTTCAGAGTAGACCCTTTTTCAGAAGTGATCAAAACAGTTGTCAGAGTTGTCGCCCTTGAAAGCGTTTAAGTTCCTGTTTTTGTTGCTGATAATATGAATTTGTAGCTCATTATATAAGGCCGCTACTAATCTAAACCAGCATTGCCCTTAATTAAGTTAGAGTTAAACAGTACTTTGAGTTTTCAGTGTTTGAGATAATGAGAGTCAACTGCGAATTCTAGGACGATAAATAACGTAGTAAAACTGCAATGGCTCGGACATCTTTGGGAAATTGTTATTCGAGAAAAGGGTAGTTCCCAGCTAGCATTCTACGTAAATCTACATCGGGCCGTCATCGGCCCGTCAGCTACCCTGACGGGCCGATGACGGCCCAATATAGATTTACGTAGAATGCTGACTGGGTTCGAGCCACAGGATTTAATCATGGCACCAGCCATTAAGCAAATGGTGATAATTTAGGGAAGGCCTTTTTATCTCCTGTACAATAATGATGAGACGAATCTTATGAGTACATACAACATACAATTTGATGATAAAATAAGAAACTTTCCCGAAGTATGTGTTTTCTTCACCTATCGGAAGAATTTCGTACGGACTCAAAAACGATGTTGAATCATCCATGGTAAACGAGCAAGCGGTGTTCGGGTCATCGAGGTTTTACTGTAAATATTTTATAAGCTAACAGTTACTCAGTCAGCAAAATTTTCTGTAAATGTCTCCCTGTAGTTCACATTAGAGCAGATTAATTTTTTATTTCCTTTGAGATCATTGAGCCCATTCTGGTCATTTTGAAAATTAAACACCGCTTAAGCCGGTGCTGGCGTGTGTGTGTATGTGGGAGGGGGGTGGGAGGGGGAGTAGGGGGCGGGGGGGGGGCATGGGGGTGGGAGTGGGCCTGGGGGCCATATGCATCCTCGCAAACTACACTGCTATATATGAAGAGACTGATTAAAACCAAGTCTCCTATTTTTGTTGTTGTTGTTGTTTTTTGTTTGTTTGTTGTTGTTATGTGTGTGTGTGCGTGCGTGCGTGCGTGTGTGTGTGTGTGTGTTCTTAATTTCTAAAGGCAACCTTTTAGATTTTTAAAGTCGCACCTGCATTAGCTTTGACAAATTAGATGTGCAAGTTTCCGTCCGTCCGTCCGTTCATGCGTTCGTTTGTCCGTGTACTTACTTTCAACCTAGCGTTCTTCCTTGCGCGCGCTCTATTTACCACTCTAAATTGAGTCTACATGGCATGTAGATAATTTCATGAGCTGAACAAGAACGACAACTCTCACTCTTCTGGTGCCTGTTTTTATATATGCGGTTGAGGAAATCTTCCATGATGGTAACTTACCCACAGTTGAAGATGCGTTTTCTGGCACAAACATGTCTTCAGTGGCTGTAGAAGGCGCTTGTTCACGGGCTATTACAGAGTAGGCTGTTCTGCTTGCTCTAAAATCAAGATTTGTGGATTACTCGAAACAAGAGGAAATGAACCGCAATGTAAGAAACCATACTTTCGGACCTGTCCGCCCACATTTGTGCCGCTTCGGTTATGTCCGCCCACCAAATATTCAGATTCGCGCAGTCTGATCAGAATCTTCACTGGGCGCATTTTGGATAGCCAAGGTTGCAAGGTTTCTTCATGCGGACAACGAAGACTCTAATCAGACTGCGCGGATGCGCAGGCTGATTTGAGTCTTCGTTGGGCGCACATGCTGACGGTACGTTTTCTCACGTTGCGGCTCAAATGTAGGTAGGAGACAATTTGTCTGAAATGCCAAAGCCTATTTTCTGTTGAAAATAAGAAAATATACTCAAATGCAATAATCTAAAACGTATGTGTAATTTGTTTCGTTTTTATCAAACGTCTAGCTTTGCAAATCTCAAAAGCTAACTCTTTCGCAGTCATAAATTATGGAGTTATGGGCCCTTAATTAAAAAAAAAACAAACAAAAAACCCCAAAAAACAGTATTTTCCGTAATAATTCGCTGCGTATTAGACTAATAGCATTTTGCTTTAAATAAATATCTCACACAAATGTCTGTGAATACAACCATGTCATTATTTCATTCGAAATTCTTACAAAATGACGTCAAGCAAAATTTTTATTTTTACCCGTCTCAAATTACCTCCCTTCGAATGAAAAAATCTAGGGAATTGAAAACGTCTGTATCTCAAATGATGTTGGACGTTTTCACTTGAAATTTTCGGATTTCTTGCTTGGCGCAGCGTCTTTGTTCCAAATTAAGATGAAATCTAAAAAAGAAACCCTTTATTGAACAGAAAATTGTCAATAAACGTCCCTTAGAAACTCAGTGTAGAGAGGAGAAGAGTGTCAAAGACACGTTTTGGTATAGAAATTTGACAGTTTACTCCGTTGTGCATTTCAATTGGGAAAATGCCCTTACAGCTTTTTTCATCCTTCTGTCGACTAAAAATGCATAAATGTATGTTTCTTTGTCCAAAATATATATATATTTAAAGGGAAACTACTTATGTGCGAATACTGATTCAGACCTTTTATTCATTTCAGTAGGTGTCATTTCCTTGCCCTTTGACAGAATCCCCTGTGAAGGTTTACAAATTATGCGTAATGATAATTCTTGAATATGGCATCAAAGATTTATGCCCATCTGTAAAAGTCTGTACAGGTGACAAATTAAAAGTTAGTTGTCTGTATACTTATTTGTGCCTTTAAGTATATTTCAAAATGCTTTCAGGTGCAGTTTCACGGCCCAGTCAACACTGTAAAAGGTCATGTCTTGCCTGGGCAGGTTTTTTCCTCTAAGCGGTTAGCCAGTACTTGTGCACTTTCTTTTTCACTACCTGTCAGCTGCCCTTCTTGAATAAACGGAAGGGTGATGGTGATCGTAGAAATTAATACATTATCGATCTCCTCGAAAGATATGTTGACGAGCAGGGGCTCGAACTTGCAACCCCTGGAGTCAGACGGGCTACGAACTGTGCTCAAAATTTCATTATGAAAACACGCCTATTCAAATATATATAAACTTTTACCACCAAAAAATGAAAATTTTAAGATAAAAAACTCTGATATTTTTCATATGTGTGCTCAAAACATAGATTGTGGGTACTCGTTAGAACCGCCTCGGCGAGGCGGTTCTAACGAATACCCACAATCTATGTTTTCTTGGCAAAATAAAATAAATAATGAATACCCCTGTAAACCCCAGTTTTACTATATAAAAGTGGGGTTTAAGGGGGTCAAAATTATATAGGCGTGTTTTCGTAATGTCGTCGGCTGAAGTCTTTACGCAGCATGCTACAAATGTAAGAGGTATGCAGATATAACAGGGATAATAAGAGTTATGGCAGGACAGCGTAGCTCGCCTGAATCGCACTTTGCATTTAAAGACTTTAACATAGTTTTTTCTAAGTCCGTGACCGTGACCGGAAGTCACTCGTATGGGTCGGGATGGCAAACAGTATAGAATTTCAGGCCAGTATCTAACATCAGGGCAAGTATGAACTCATTCCGTTCAATAGTTCAGGAGATACAGCTCTTTAAAAACTTTAACCAAAATCTTTAACCGACGCCGACGTTATGGTGACTGCAATAGCTTTACCTGTACTTTCGTACAGGCGAGCTAAAAACGAAAACGAAACATCAACAACAAAACGGAACAAAAGTTGTTTTCGAAGGACGGACTTACCTGTTATAATAGGTCAAGAAGTGACCGCCTCCTATCCCACAGCTGTGACCATTATGGACCCCAGTACACAATATGGCGGCAATGGCTGCATCAATGGCTGATCCACCCTCTCTTGCCATTATGCGACTGCGAAAACATAAGAGCAGCGAAGTCAGAAAACGTACCTTCGCATATTTTGTGCCCTCCGAAGATTCAGATCAGCCTGCGCATTCGCGCAGACTGATCAGAATCTTCACTTGGCGCATTTTTCTTTGTTGTTCGCATATGTCGTAAGGTATGTTTTCTCACGTTGCGGCTTGTAAAATCAGTTGTGTGATGATAAATAGATTCTAAAAGGAATATAAATTTACTGACAAAACTGAAAAGTGCTCAACTGTCAAGTGCTCTGGGCCAGACTGGCTAGTTTCGACCAACTAGACCTCATCAGAGACCCTCATATAAATTTTCTAAAGGCTCGGTCTGGTTCTATGATCGCAAAAGGCCAGAAAACAGAATCTACACTACAGTAAAGTACGAGATGTTTTACGGCCGACACATGTCACTAACACCCAGTAAGCATTCTACATAAATCTATAGCGGGCCGTTGTCGGCCCGTCAGGGTAGCTGACGGGCTGATAACGGCCCGCTATAGATTTATAAAGAATGCTAGCTTGGTTCACCAGCTGTAGTAAAGATAACTTATTACAGGGACGGATTCAGGATAATTTCTGAGGGGTTCGATTTGATCATATCACCGTACTTACTCAACATATTCGGAAATGCAATCCTGAGCAAACAGAGAAGACCCAGATCAGACGCCGCACCATGTGGCGCCTGATCAGGGTGTACACTGTTTGCCACTTATTCACAGTTGCTGAAGGGAAGTATAAGATAAACAGGCAGGGATGTTAATTTTCAGAGTAATGAAATCACTCGCATATATGAGTACACATACAGAAATGAAAACAGCTGAAACCCTGACTTATGACGCACCCAAATTGCACATATCAGACAAGCCATGCGCATTTCGCCTACCTCGTCAATCGGGTTTTGGTGTAAACCATCTTGTTTTCGCAAGACAATTCATACAATTATGCTTTTATACAGTTTTCTAAAACCGCAACAACGATCACTTCTGTGAATGTAGACTGGCTCCCAGATCATAGTGACTAAATGCATTAATGTTTATACAGTGAATTCTCGTTTGCTCAAACTCCCAGAGGACAGGGCCCAATTGTTCAAAGCGTCGTTAGCTAAACGAGCTCGTTGGTCAAAATGTTAACTGTTCTAGTAAGTGCAATATCTAATTCACAGTACTTTTGCTGAAAAAAATGTGAGTAGCTTTTGCGTTTTTGGGTAGCTTTTGCAAATGCAAAAGCTACTCACATTTTTTTCAGCAAAAATATCAACGTATAAGCCGTAACTGATGATCAAAATTTTAACGATACGTTAACTAACGACATCGTTAGTTTTGAACAACTGGGCCCAGAAATTTGGGTTGAGATATAACAGATTGAAATAACAGGAGTTGAAATGTAAAGTACACAAAAAGCACTTGAAACTCAGTTGACTTGAGTTATCAGTGTTTGAGATTAAGAGAGAAGAAAGCGTCAATTGTAATATTTTAGATATAGATACCAAAATAAAACGAAGCCAATATTACAATGCAAACATTATGAGCACTGGTCAGTGCTTCATAATGTAAGCATGTTAATACTATATTGATTTCTTTTTAGGCCGCTCTTTCAAAGCAAATTATATAAAGAATAATAAAGTAGTTCTGGAGCTGGAGCCAGTCTACTATGACTGTTCTGCTAGCAATGCTGCTACCCCCAATTTCGTTTAGTTGTAATTTGGCTCACTACTCCAAGTTTCATTCAGCTGTAATTTGGGTCACTGTTATTACCCCAAGTTTCATTCAGCTGTAATTCGGGTCACTATCATTACCCAAAGTTTCATTCAGCTGTAATTTGGGTCAGTATCATTACCCCAACTTTCATTCAGATGTAATTTGGGTCACTATCATTACCCTAAGTTTCATTCAGCTGTAATTTGGGTAACTGTCATTAATTGTAATATCGTTCAGGATATGTTCCGGTTCTAGTTCTCCAGTTATTATCCCTATTAGAATTACATCACGAAAACGTACCTTTATAACTTTGAGCCCCTCAGACCCCACTTTTATATAGTAAAACTGGGGTTTACAAGGGTATACATTATTTTTATTATATCTGCTCAAAAACATAGATTTTGAGTACTCATTAGAACCGCATCGGTGATGCGGTTCTAACGAGTTCCCACAATCTATATGTTTTGGGCAGAAATATGAAGAAAATATCAGAATTCTTATATGCAAACTTTCAGTTTTTAGTGGTGAAATTTTCAATAAATTTGAATAGGCGTGTTTTCCTTATGACTTCAGCTTTGTATTTTCCATTTTCTCTGATGTCATACTTGCCTTTCACAGAATTAAGTGTTTGACTTGACTTGAAGGATAAGATGAAATAAGATGAAATAAATTATACCACATAAACAAGTCTATGTAACGTACAACTCTATTTTCTTCTATAATGTATAGTGGAAACCGGGATGTGCGCCTCGTTTCTAGATTTTTTTTTTTTTTTTTTTTTTTTTTTTTTTCAAATTGCCATCTGCTGGAATTTTTACCCTGTATGATTAGACACTAGTGATAACCTATAGAACAAGAAACTTTGATAAACAAGCTTTACTGAGGAGATTATTCTCTGGGAAAAAATAAGAAAACGTATTTAAATGAGAGATAGCAGCAGTATTTCTATTATCTCCCTTGACAGATAAAGTCCAAGGTAGATCAAATACTAACCAGGTCCTTCTAATTGGAATCCTCTGCTTTTATCATAGGTCATCAGTGGAATTAAACAAATTCTTAACTTTACATTTCTCCATATCCACATGGAAGATTAATTAATATTATAAATTTCATTAAACAGAAAATATTTCTTCTAAATATTTTGGAAGCTGTATTGGCATATGACCTTGTTAAAATTAGATTTATTAAGGGAAAGGAAGTGATACTTAATGGAAACACTAATGATAAAAGCCGAGGAATCCAATTAATTGGACCTGGTTATTTACAGAAAGTAATCAAGGGAGTTAACTGACTGCTTTCTCCTATTGTCGGCTGGAGAAACGTTCCTCTGGACGCTATGGATACGAGCTTATTAAACGTCTGGAGTTCAGAAGTACATGATATATCAAGATTAATAAATTAGTTCTGAAACCGCATTAAACCGACGCAAAAAGCAGCCAATGGTTGAGTGATATTCTAGTTTCAAATAAAACTAAATGAGCTCCGTGATTTCCAATGACCAGAAAATACAAAATACATCGAAGTGAACTACGGGGAGGCGTTTTACGACCACCACACAACACTTAGCACTAGCTGTACAGAAGACTATTAGGTTCTGAAAAGACGGATCCTTTTAAAAGCATAAAAACATCAAGTAAACGAAAATAGCAGATTCGCCTTTATTAAGTCTGTTCATGAGCAGTAAGGTAACATCACGAAGACACGCCTATATAGTTTTGAACCCCCTTAAACCCCACCTTTATATAGTAAAACTGAGGTTTACAGGGGTATACATTATTTATCTTATTTCTGCACAAAAACATAGATTGTGGGTACTCGTTAGAACCGCCTCAGAGAGGCGGTTCTAATAAGTACCCACGATATATGTTTTGAGCAGAAATATGAAAAAATATGAGATTTTTTTATCTGAAAATTTTCAGCTTTTGGAGGTAAAATTTTCTATATATTTGAAAAGGCGTGTTTTCGTAATGTGTGCAATACTACTAACGTTTTCTAGCCCCTGGCTGAGCGATATTCTATATTTACACAATATCTAAATGGGTTTTGTGCAGGGTCTTAAAAATATACATTGCACTTATGGAGCGAAACGTATCTAATAACTTAACGCAACGTCAGAAAACCTACCTTCGAAAATGTACACCCTGCAAAGATTAAAATCAGCCTGTGTATTTACGCAGTCTAGTCAGAAGTTACACTGGGCGCATTTTGGATAAACAAAGTTTCTTCGACCGGACAACGAAGACTAATCAGACTGCGCGGATTCGCAGACTGATTAGAGTCTTCGGAGGGTGCGCCATGCCAGAAGATTCGTGTTTACAGCTCAACTAAAAATCAGCTCATTTCATTACGAAAACATGCCTGTTCAATATACTGAAAATTTTACCACCAAGAAATGAAAATTTTCAGATATTTTTCATATTTCTGCTCAAAACATAGATTGTGGGTACTCGTTAGAACCGCCTCGATCAGGCGGTTCTAACGAGTACCCAAAATCTATGTTTTTGAGCAGAAATAAGAAAAATAATGTATACCCCTGTAAATCACAGTTTTACTATATGAAAGTGGGGTTTAAGGGGTCAAAATTATATAGGTCTGTTTTCGTGATGAAAAAAAAAAAAAAAAAAAAAAAAAAAAAAAGAACTTTAAGGCCGAATACTTTTGAAATAGAATTGCTTTCTACACAAGGCATTGTATTGGCGTAGGATTCATAATTTCTTCACGTAATGTTTTTCAACTTATGAAAGTGTACATTCAGCGAGCTGCACGAAAACGCAACGACTAAAAGAAAAATTTCAAATGAATTTAAATAAGCACAGCACGAAGTAACATTTAAACAGACATATGCAGGAATTCTCGTACTACTGGTACTAATCCGCACCAATCGGTCCCTTCTGTGACGTCACAGCATGTCGCTAGTTCTCAGACAGGTACTAGTGTGGAAATGTATAGAATTATATAGGAGCCCATCATTTAACTAATAAAATCATTTATTTTCAATAATACAAGATATTATTATAACCTCGCAATAGATGGGAAAATGTATCTGCTTCAATTTGATACCAAATTTGTTGAAATAAGATAAATTTTAAAATGGCCCAGATTGTAATGAATGCTACAAGGGTTTTTCCTTATTAAGTCTTTGTATTTTACAACAAAAATGAAAAATTGCCTTGATTCAATCGCCCAAAAGTCATATTTTTTAAAATTTCTCCGTTCATTATAACCTCTCATTCGATAGATCTATTTAATATCTATAGTTATGTAATAAAATATTGAATAAATTATTTTATTAAAAATGGCCCACAGGTTGCAGAATATAGCTATATTTTAAAAATGCGGAGAGAAAATGTGTAATGATTACACAGACGCAGGTCTTGTGTACACATGATACTAGCATGAATTGCAAAAGAGGTTGTAAGAATTGGAAAATAAAAAAGAATTGGTATCCATTGATAGTATTATAAAGATTATTTAGCTTCAAAAAGGAAAACAAAGATATATATTTATGATAATATAAACTTATTTATTTAATTTTTGTTTATGTCGAATTATGTTTTTATTCGGCAATTTATTGAAGCTTTAATGAAAATTTGATATAATTACTTTTGACCATAGGAAAACTACAAACTGCTTAATTACTTGTTTTTTTTTTTTTTTTTTTTGTTTGTTTAATGATGAAAAAAAATGCTTTGTCGGGATACAAGAAAAAATACCTAAATGCGCGGCCACTCTTGCGATGTTTTCTTAATAACAATTACTGCTAATGAATGCCAATTATGTCCTTATCTTGACAAAAGAAAACAACGAAATCACTTTTTACATAATTGACATACATGCTTATGCATGTATCAAATCCAATATTTGATCTTTTTGCATAAACTAGCACTTTAATTGACACGATTTGCTCATTTTAGATTCCTGTACACAAATAAGGACTAAATGAATGAGATTGAGTCTCTCTCTCTCTCAAACGTTCTCTAAATCTGTGAATAACAAGAGTCTCTCCAAATAAAAGCAGCATTAAATATGACGTGCAACCATTGTAGTTCCAGATCAGCATGTGCATACATTTTTTTCTCTGATAGAATGTGCAAGCTCTATTCAACATGCGGTGTTAAATATGTATATTTAATAAAAAAAATATAATATTTAAAACAAAATACATTAAAACAAAATGATAATTGATATTATTTTCAGAAATTTTGTTTCATAAAATGGTTATCTAGGAAATAAAAACATAATGATACTAATGATATTATTATTATTAATAGTAGTAGTAGTAGTATTTACTACTACTATTATTATTAGTATGTTGTACATCACAATTCCGAAGAATAAATATTATTAAGCTGGTCATATTCGAAATGTTTTATTTGTAAAATAGCCACATGGACAGTTTATACTATCGTACATGTGTATTTAGGGGTAAAATATTGGTAATTACCGTATAAACCGTATTTGACACATTAAATTGCTATCATACTGAAATTTGATCAAGTCCGTTTGGCTACCTATTGACACACCTTATACCTGCTATCTGAGTGGCAAACAGTGTAGACCTTTGTTAAGATACTCTGTGATGTAATGTCTGATCAGGGTCACTGCCTTTTCTTATGGTGTGTTTATCAGAATCCCGAGGTTAAATACTATAAACCACTTTCTCAGTCAGATTCAAAAACTTGTTCAGTACACACCTTTTCAAACATTCCTCTAAAGACAATTGTTTCAAAAACAAACCTGGGATACCAGATGATTCGATCAAGTTCTACTCTTTACAACACTTGCCCTATCTTTTTAACAATGCCATTACAGAACCAGCTGATTTGTCTAAACATTGCTGGGTAAGTGTAAAATAGTGTAGACCCTGAACACACAATGCGTAATGTGACATTTGATCTGGGTATACACCGTTGGCACGGACCTCTCTGTCTAAAAATCTAGGATAGTAGTAACAGTCATAATCCAAGGAAAACGACATTTTATCCATATTTGCTAATTACCCAACACAAAAATAACACGAGTCTCTCGAAATAAAAGCAGCAACCATTGTAGTTCCAGATCAGCATGTGCATACATTTTTCTTTGATAGATTGTGCAAGCTGTATTCAACATGCAGTATAGACTGATCAATGTATTTCAGCGGACACACAGACTAATCGGGTCTACATTGATCGCATAATTCATAAGGCCCATTTTTTTTTTTTTTTGAAAAATATTCAATCATAATTGTTTCTTATGTTACTTGAAGACATCTCAAAGTTCTTGAAACGATCAACAAAACATTTTACTTTCATTTATATTAGCATTAAAAAAAATGTTCAAACATATATAAATACAAGTTAAATAACAGCACGTTATTTATTTTCTGGTTCCATTTGTCTACCATTATTATTATTATCCCCTGAGAACTAGATGCCTCAGGCCACTGGACAATGTAATAATAGCTTAATCTATACCTCATGCAATAAAAACAAAGTGGTCAAAATATTAAATGAACATCAACATTTGAAAACGACCATTATAACTATGATCAAGGAACATGGGCAAACAAAGCACCATCTTTAACCGTGTAACTAAATAAACACTTATTACTGTAGAATATATTGATTAAGATTTAAAATCCTGATCAGAGTGTACAGATGCGCAGACTGATCTGGATCTTTAGTGTTTGCATAATACATAATTTCCCTTTTTTCATAATCTGACACAACTGCCCTTTATCTGAGACAGGTCACGTGGTCCTGCAATTCTTGAGATGATAAGATAAAACTAGAAATAGCATATTCTACATTAACTTTTATGAAAGTTTTTTGACAGTTTGTCTATTTTTTTTTCTTAAGTTTAAATGATTGTTAAACAACGTTCATGCATCAAGGGAAAAGTAATGATGATATTCTTATTTTTCCCAGAAAGTAGGCTTTGACATGTCATGCGAATTGTCTCCAACAGAGACAGTTTGTATGGACTGTCAAACTTTATTTTTTGTTGTTTTCTTTTTTGTGGGGGTGGGGGAGGCGTAAAAATTTTAACCCTTAACCTTTTCCACTCTCTGGGCTACTTCAGCAGCAAAAAACTGGTGATATTTGTTGAATTTTCCCCAGAAAATAGGATTTGACATTTCATGCAAATTGTTTGCAATGGAGATGCTTTGCAAGAAATGTCAAACCATTTCCTTTTTTGGGGTGGGGGTGATATTTGATCCCTGAACGTTTATCACTTTCTGGGCTAATTCAGCATGCGATAAAGTGGTTATTGTCTTAGTTTATCCAGAAAATAGGATTTGACACTTCATGCAAATAGTCTTCATTGGAGACAATTTTCATGAAATGTCAAATCCTGTTTTGAAAATAAAACATACAGAGGAAAATTGTTCAGGATAAGTATTTGGTGATTGTATTTTTTTCTCCATAAAAATATATGTTGTGGGTACTCATTAGATGAGCCTCACCAAGGTTCTTCAAATGAGTACTCATAACATGTTTTTGCTTCACCGAGGTGCATCAAATTAATACCTACAACATATGTTTTAATGGAGAACTGGAGAAAATTGTCCCATATTTATGTTGTCTGCAAAACTTTTACCCAAAGTGCTAACTGATAAGTACTATGCTAATTCGCGCCACCAATGGGTCCTACGTTTATGAAATAGCTAATTGTCTTTATGCTGTGAACAAATAGCCCAAAGCTATTTATGTACCTCTCTTGAAAGAAATGTCCTGTTTGTACACCTCTGTCCAGCTGATGGTCTGTGTGAGCTTTGCAGACTGGTTTCAAACTACTAAATTATCAAATTACCAATAATTTGCGTGTTTTTTTTTTTTGTTTTTTTGTTTGTTTTTTTTTTTTTTTCTAATCATGTATGTACCCTAATACTACTACTATGCTCAGGCACAGAATGGCCAGTAGGATTGTTTAGCATAAGCATCTGCACATACTGATCTTAACAATCAGATCGGTAACACACATTAAGCAAAGAGCATAACCTTGCTCAGAAAGCGCAATGGGGTCTTGGTCCACAAAGGGCACATACCTGAAGGTTGCTTAAAACACAGTAATATTTGATATTACTCATTTATGCTAAAAAAGGGATATTGACAAATAGATAAGAACTTTAGACCCAGATCAGACGCCGTATATCATGGTGTCTGGTGAGCATTGATTAAACACACTTGATTGCATTCTGATTAATAGGTTTCTTTAATCTGTGGTGATAGTACTGATGTGAAATAGGTTACCTAGATCACCTTAAAGAGTAGGTAGCTTTAATTACTGTACTAACAAATGTCTTAGGATAACCTAACTTAATAACGGAGGTATGGAGACTGCCCTTTGAGGTTAAGAAGTGGATGACATAGGCCTTTCTCCTGTACTCATTATCCATATGCTTTTTTCTTTCTTTCTTTCTTTCGTATTGTAACAACAAATGTCTTAGGATAACTTAATAACGGAGGTACGCAGACTGTCCTATGATGTTAAGAAGTGGATGACATAGGTCTTTCTCCCGTATTCATTATCCATAGGCTTCTTTCTTTCTTTCTTTCTTTCTTTCTTTCTTTCTTTCTTTAGTTTATGGTTATCATAAAGTAATTTTTTTTTATTCATTCATTCATTTTTTTTCAAATTACTTATATTTAATTAAATTTTCCCATTTGTTTTCTCCAGGTGAAATGATCGTTTTTCTTTCAAAAATTGTACCAAACTATCATCAGTAATAAAATACAACCTTAATTAATCAACTCATTTGTTCTCTTAGATTAACTATTGTTCTTCATTTTAAAATCTTACTGAATTACCATTCATTAAATATAACACTTTTTTAATTTATTAATTGCTTTTGTTTTCTTAGGTTAAACTATTTAAATTCGTTTAAAAATCATATTGAATTATCTATAACTAAATACAACACTTTTTATTCAATTTGAAATAATGAAATAATAATAATAATAATAGTAATAATAATTTATTTTAATCAATTAATTAATATTTTGTTATTATCATTATTAATCAATTCTTAGGTTAAACAATTGATATTCTTTTGAAAATCATACTGAATAATCTGCTGACATTCATTCATTCATTCATTCATTCATTCAGTCTAACTCGGACCTATTCCAGTGTATATTGGGTCCAAGAGCAATGCATCCACACATGATTTAATCTGAATTGTAGTAGTACTGCAGGTGTGTGACACTGGGTTGATTACACACCAGCTACACAGGTAAGACGACGCTTACGGGCCTCCAGTCAAAGGGAATTAATCGAAACCAATCTAAATTGGAATATCGATAACCTGAGTGACAGTTCCTGTAGTACGATAATTCCTGGTAGTGGATGTATTTCATAAACATATAGAATTAAGAAAAAGGCATTCACGTTGCTGTTTGCGTTCTCATTTTTTTTTTATTTTTATACTAATAAGACGAAAATAAAACTATTATTTCTCGGATGCCAAAAACTTGCAAGCATTTTGTGAATTTCCACGTATAGCCATATGGTTGGGCATTAAAGAAAAAGGTGCAAAGACAGAGTAGTCTTCGAGCATGTGAGCATACGTTCACAGCGAAGGCCCAGACCAAACTGCGCATCCGAGCAGTCCGCTCTGTACCTTCACAAACGGCTTACAGCAATATTGAAATGCTAGCAACAGTAGCATATGCCAATGATATAGCCCCAGATGGAAGGAGATGAGCATTCGGAACACTCTAAGAAAACATATGTTGTGGGCACTCATTAGAAGCGCCTCGCCGAGGCGCTTCTAATGAGTGCCCACAACATATGTTTTTGAGGAGAAATAAGCAAAATAGTTTAAAAAAGGCATCTTATCTGGAGCTATGAGAGTACAACAAGAGTCCAAGCGATATGGACGATATGCACAGGAAGATCTAAAACACACGTATACATCAGCAAAAGTTAACACTTGATGCGGTCCAGTTACTGTCAGTGGACATAATTATTCGCCACTTGTCAGTGGCCATAATTATTCGCCACCGTTTAATCAAGGTATTTCTATTTTTTTTTTTAAATTCCTACACTGAAATAATGAAAAATTTATCAAAGTGAGGCAAATCGATGAAAGTAACATACTCGTACTTGATTCCAAGCCCTCTGTAAACAGTATTTTTTTTTCCGGAGTAAAATCTTATGTCCTTTTTCCGGTGACGTCATCGCTAAGCGTCATACTTTTAAATTTTGAGAATTTATGATCAGTTTAAATATAACAGATCCATTACTTAAAAGGATAACTCATTAAATTTATTTGAATATTGCGTTTTTCTTTTGGCTTTAATCTCGTGTATTTTTGTAAACTGATGTGTATAATTTTTTAAAGAAAATGTCCAAATAACATTGACTTGAACGCCAAAGTCACAAAGTGCAAATACTGATGTCCAGTGGCTGTAGTTATGTCTATAGACTATAATCTATCTTACAGGTCAACCTACTTCTCCATCAGTCACATGCCTGGCTTTCCATTCAAATTCAAACCATTAAGAAAACATGCCTGTTCAAATATATGGAAAATTCACCTCCAAAAAACTATAATTTTTCAGATACAAAAACTCTGATATTTTTCATATTTCTGTTCAAAACATAGATTGTGGGTACTCGCTAGAACCGCCTCGGCGAAGCGGTTCTAATGAGTACCCACAATCTATGTTTTATGCGGTAAAAAGTAAAATAATGTATACCCCTGTAAACCCCAGTTTTACTATATAAAAGTGGGGTTTAAGGGGGTCAAAATTATATAGGCATGTTTTCGTGATGATTTAATTGCATACATCACGAAAACACTCCAATACATGATAATTTTGACTCCCTTAAACCGAATTTTATATAGAAACTGGGATTTACAGGGGTATACATTGTTTTTCTTATTTTGCTAAAAAAACATATATTGTGTGCTCATTAGAGTCGCCTCGCCGAGGCGGTTCTAAAGAGTACCCACAATTTATGTTTTGAGAATAAATATGAAAAATATCAGATTTTTTTTCTGAAAATTTTCCCTTATTTTTTTTTTTTTTTTTTTTTTTTTTTTTTGTTGTAAAATTTTCAAAAAATAAGCGTGTTTCGTAATAAACTTTCTATTGTGGCACATGCAAAATTAAGATTACACAGAAATATCAATCTGGCTTAAGAATACAAGCAATGCAAAACGTCTAACAAGAATCATGGTGCAATTTCTGGTTAATATCGTTTGTATGTTTGTTTGATTTGGTCTTAACGTCGCTTTCAACGTCTTTCAGTCATATCGCGACGGTGTCTGGATGTGACAGGGAGCTCAATGCTCACTTTTAGAGTGCTGCCTCACTGAAATATCACGCCCCAGACACTTTGACATGATATTCCACCCAGTCACATTATACTGACATTGAGCTGACCAGTTCAAGCTCTATTTTCTTAATGCTGAGCGCCAAGCGAAAGAGCATTTAGTACCATTGTTAAAGTCTTTGGTATTACACGCCAGGGATCGAACCCGCAACCTCCCGGTCACAAAGCGGACGCTCTACCACTGAGCCACTGTGCCGGTTAATATCGGTTGACTTTAGTTCGAGTTTATCATCTAACCTCACCAAGATTTGAATTAATCATATATATTTAGTACCTTGCCCAATTTAGTGAAATATTTATTATAACTAACAGTCAATTAGTGATAATATGTCGTATTTAACGGAAGAATAAAATGACGAGTGAGCTAATCAAATAGACAATCTCCAAAACAGAGACTGCTAATGAGGGTGCTTGTCACAGGATATCAAAGATATGGAACTTACTTTTAGATAATGTTATGTAATCAAACAACACGTCTTTGCTTGCAATAGCCAATTATCAGTCAACATTATGTAATTATCTACAATACCTTAAGAATTCCCATGATAAGAACACTATGTGGTCAGTCAGAAAGTAAACATGTAACACATTGCGCCTAGGGTAAAATTGCGAAGCCATTTGGGCCTTGGGAAGTCAAGATACGTGTTTATTAACCAATCTTATTAAAATCAGATCTTATCAACAAGATATAGGGAAGACTAATTAAAATTCACTATCGAATAACCTCGGGAAAACCGAAACGTGCAATTTAAGACTTTATAAAGACAGTCAATCAGATCGCTTTTTTTACGTTGGTTTACAAAATGGCGACGTTGAACCAGTTCGCTATCTTTTCGCCGCTCTTCTTCGATTTTTATTTCCTGTCCATAAAGCTCTCTGTTATTATCTGTCCGTCATCTGTTGCTTTCGTCTGAATGAAAGAACACCCCCACACACACACCCACGCACACACACATTACCACCACCACCACCACATACAGACACAGACACAAACACAAACACTGACACACACACAAACACGACCCCACACCCCCACCACTGCAGATAAAGGCAGATAATGGCGTCGCTATTTTGGTTTTCTGGGTCGGTAAGAAGCTTGCCTAATGTTAAAATAACATCTGTGAATCGGATACATTTGCACAATTTTACTTTCTAAATTTTGTAAGCGATTGCTGATTGGTCAATCGAAAAGGTCATTCAATGGTGACCCTCTGTAGATGTTCGTTACATCCTCCGTCGATTGGTTTATTGATATAACTCCACACAAAAAAAGAAAAAGAAAAACTTACGTTCCAATCTGTGAACACTCTTTGGCATCAGCAGCGACAGCGGCAAAACGATACCGTCCTTCTTCAGACTTTGATGGCGGATTGTATAGAGGTGACTTCGTTGTTGTTGGCTGTGGCGTTGTTGCTGTATCTAATTGAGGGCTACTATCACTTCGGTCCCTCAAACCAAGACCAAGGCCAAGTCCGATGGCAACAATCGCAGAAGCTACCAGAATTGTGACTATCACCAGGGTACGACCTTTTGAAATCCTGAAAATAGTATATTACATGTTTAAGGTGACTGGGCACACTTCGTAGGTTTTCTGTCATTTTTTGGGCAAGGGAGACAACTTTGTGACTTCCTGTCTGTTTTCCTGTGCACGAAGCCTCTTCTGAAAATGGGTCTACTCTAAAAGGAAATAAGTGGATTTGCATAAAGGAGCGCAAACAGGGAGTCACAAAAGTTATCTCCATTGTAGCAATGGCGGAATTTCTACCAAATGCATCAAGTCATCTCAAAACAGTGTAGAAGATATCCAGGAAAAGCCACAATAACAGAATATAACCTACCAATGACACCAAGAGGAAGAGCAAACAAACCTTTAAATGGAAACGCAAAATAAGTTGTAAGTATATCTTGGAGTAAAGAGCTTATCAAGCCATTTATTTTGATGCAAGAGTTTTCAAAATCGGCCCAGAAATAAGGAAGTTATGGTGGTTTGAATATGTTTAAAATGGCTGTCATGGATGCCGCTATATTGTAGGCTTTGTGACGTCACACAGCCCAAATTAAATATGCAAAACCAAATTATAAAGGGTTTTTAAGAATAATTTTGCTACAGATTTTTTATAATCTTTTACAATCTTTTAATTCTTGTGACAAGCAATCATTTCCCCCGAAATAACCCAACTTTATGAGAATAACTACCTTTATGAAACGAATTTAATTTTTATGAAACCTCATTAAATATTCAAAATGGCGGCTCCCATTCCACCAATGTTAAAATTTATTCAATGGCCTATAACTTACTTAATTTTCTACCGATTTTGATCAAATTAGTGTCAAAATGCATTGTTGGTAAAGTTCTTTATTATAAAGCATAATATCTTTTAAGGTTGCGTTCCCCTTTAAGCCTTCTCCATTGGATGTTTCCCAGTCCTTTGTATACAACTTGTCTACCTAGTGTGTAATTCCTGAAATAACATACTAGCCTACCAAGATGATGGTCACAAGCAACTTCAAACACCATTATTGGTGCTCTTAGTTCTGTTTTATCATTATTATTATTTCATTTTTGTTTTTTTTTTTTGTTTTTGTTTTTTTTTTATAAAACTGGCAAATAGCCAACTGAATCAGAAATTTGAAGACGCTAAGAGTGTTCCGATTGTCGAAAATTGCATTTACAGTAAAACTTAAATGACTCGAACGCATATTGTTCGGTTACCGTGCCTGATTCGAACTCGTTTTGGAGTCCCTTGAAAATACTTCCAAAAGCTCAAGAAACATCACGAAAACATGCCTATATGATTTTGACCCCTTAAACCCCACTTTTAGATAGTAAAACTGGGGTTTATAGGGGTATACATTATTTTTTCTTATTTCTGCTCAAAACATATATTGTGGTACTCGTTAGAACCGCCTCGCCGAGGCGGTTCTAACGAGTGCCCACAATCTATGTTTTGAGCAGAAATATGAAAAATATCAGAGATTTTTTTCTGAAAATTTTCAGTTTTAGGAGGTGAAATTTTCCATATATTTGAATAGGCGTGTTTTCGTAATGAATAAATATTTAATGATATTTGGGGAACTTTTCTCATTTTATCATGAAAATGTATGCTGTGTGTATTCATTAGAATCGTCTCATCGAAGCGATTCAAATGAATACACTCAACATACTATAATTTATAGATCAAAAATCCAAAATGATCCATATTTGCCTTCTGACCCGGTGCAGGATCAGTGGCTCGATCCACCCATGTCTAGAACAAATTTCTGTGGTTCCTAAGATGTTAGCGCCATTGAAATCCCACTGTACTTGCCATGAGTTTTAACTTTTCTTCCGAACTTGTTCACACCCCCGCATAACCTGATCTCCTTCTTCTAAAGAGGAACGAAACCTAAAAGCCTATTGTGCTTTAATTAAAGAACTTTACTAGCAATGAATTTCGGTGCAAATTTGATCAAAATCGGTCAAGAATTAGGGAAGCTATGCTCAATTGAATAGTTTGAAATGGTGGAATGGGCTCCGGCCCTTTTGAGGTTTCACAAAATTTTGAAAACTTATTTTAAAAGTTGTTCTTCTTACAAATTTGATTTATTTTGGGGAAAAATGATTGTTTGTCATTCTAACCAAGCATATATAAAACAAAGTAGGAAACTAGTCTTGAAGACCCATTATAATTAAGTTTTGTATATTTCATTTGGACCTAAAATATGGTGGCATCCATGACGACCATTATAAACATATTCACACCACGGCAAATTCCTTATTTCTCGACCGATTTTGATAAAATTTGCGTCAAAGTAAATGGTATGTCTAGCATTTTACTCCAGGAAACAGTAATAACTTACTTTGCGTTCTCCTTTAAGACTGGCATTGCATTTGGCAACGAACTTATGCGATTTGTAGGCTCGTGACGAATCTCCGCAGATGATGACGAACTTGCGATCTGTTTGGCAAATGAAGAGATAACTGATTGCAATGTAACAGTACTTAGGTGAGAACTCGATTATGCAATGTTATGAAAGCAATTTATTATGAAGCCTCTCGCTTTTGCAGTCTGGATCTTCTATTATGCTGTAATCAGGTATAATAGACTTGTTTCACATTGTTGTATGCATGCGCCAAACTGTCCAGGTAAGTATCGAATCGGCGTTATCTCAGCAAGATTACAATCGAGGGGGGCAATCTTCAACACGCTCCATATTAGAATTGATGTACTCGAAGATAATAAATGGGAACAAATCAATTAAATGCGAAAAAAAAAATGTGAAATCAAACTGGCTTTAATAGCTTCATTAAAGTAGTATTAATAGTCAAGATTCTGCTTAGAGACTTAAAATAAATATTTCGTTTACCGCAAGCTGAACTTTCGTGTTCATGCATGTCATAAGTTTCAATTATTTCCACATAAAAACAAGGTTCTTTTCAGATAAATTAATAAATTCAGGACAAAGGATTAAAATTTACTTTTTGAACTTATTTACAAACAAAAATACATCAACTTAACTATGTAATATATATTTTATACCTGGTATATACCCGAATTACCATTATGATACTAAGAACTATGGTTACGATAGTCCAATAATCAGAGTTTTTCACTATTACATCACGAAAACATGCCTATATAATTTTGGCCCCCCTTAAACCCCACTTTCATATAAAACTGGGGTTACAGTGGTATACAATATTTTACTTATCTCTATAAAAAAACATAAATTGTGGGTACTCGTTTGAACCGCCTTATCGAGGCGGTTCGAACAAGTACCCACAATCTATGTTTTGAGCAGAAATATGAAAAATATCAGAATTTTTTCATCCGAAAATTTTCATTTTTTGGTGGTAAACTTTTCAGTATATTTGAATGGCATGTTTTCGTAATGTATTTTTAATTATCTTGAAAGACGGTCTTTTCCAAGGCTTCTAGACTATTTCAGGTATTGTCCAAAGTGAGTATAAGACAAAATCCCTCCCGGACATAATCCCTTCTGCTCATTTTTTGTGTAGGTGGACATAATCCCTCCCATGGTTTTTGCAACATTGATATAATCCCTCCCGCTTATTTTTACAAGGTGGACAGAATCCCTTCTGTAAATTTTCCAACTAGGACAAAATCCCTTCTTTGGACAAAATCCCTTCTGCTAAATTTACAAGGTGGATAGAGTCCCTTGTAGGAAATGTTCAATGCAAGAAATTGGATCCTCCACATTGAAAAATTTGATCAAAAGCATCACTGTTTACTTAAAGGATAACGAAAGGTTGTGGCTGTGCAGTCTTGTCGGAGTTTTCACTTGCTATTGTAAGAAATGTTCAATGCAAGAAATTGTATCCTCCACATCCAAAAGCTTGATCAAACGCATTACTGTTTATTGTTTACTTAAAGCGTAATGAAGGTCCAAGAATTGTGGCTGTGCAGTCTTATCGGAGTTTTCACTTGAAGACCATGCTATTGTAGGAAATGTTCAATGCAAGTAATTGTATCCTCCACATCCAAAAGTTTGATCAAACGCATTACTGTTTATTGTTTACTTAAAGGGTAATGAAGGTCCCAAGAATTGTGGCTGTGCAGTCTTATCGGAGTTTTCACTTGAAGAACGGGTTAAATTAGGAAATGTTCAATGCAAGAAATTGGATCCTCCACATTGAAAAGTTTGATCAAAAGCATCACTGTGTACTTAAAGGATAACGAAGGTCCCAAGAATTGTGGCTGTGCAGTCTTATCGGAGTTTTCACTTGAAGAATATGTTATTGTAGGAAATGTTCAATGCAAGAAATTGGATCCTCCAAGCAATTTGAGTCTTCGCCCGCTATTGAGGAAAATGCTAAAATAGTAGCCAAGTGGCCAAGACTCTGATCAGCTTGGAGAGATGTAGGGGATTTCAGCCGGGATGGGGTTTTGTCCCAGTTGGAAAATTCACAAAAGGGATTTTGTCCACCTTGTAAAAAGAGCATTTTATTTTATTTTTGTCTCACCAGTGTATACAAAAATATATATCTTATATACTCGTATAAAACACGTAAGTACATATACAACTGCTATTCTAAAAGAATTGTGAGAGACAGTAAGACTTAAATTTTTTCAAGTATTTACATTAATAAAAAAACAAATCTATATGAAAATACATGGATATGAGCTCTGCCTTAAAAGCTGTCTTAGAGCTGGTTAGCCATTTATTCAAAATTATGCGGACAGCAAGCAGCGAAGGTGCACCAGCCCTCACTCTTGGCAGATTGCACACTCGGCGGCCAGATTTTCTCAAGACACAGCACATGTATTCCCACTGTACAAGAACACACACACACACACACACACACACACACACACACACACACACACACACACATATTATCCATGTTGCAAAAAAATACAGAAGGGATTTTGTCCACCTATACAAAAATGAGCGGAAGGGATTTCGTCCGGGAGGGATATTATCCGTATACCGTCCAAAGTTATAGTTTATTTCATACAAACATTTGAAAGACTAACAAACGTGTTTTCCTGACATATGAGTGAGCCGAAGCGCGACATAATTATTAAGATCACATGCGTACTCAGTGAAGACTCATATCAGCCTACATGATGTAATTATCTGTTCTTTTATGGTCAGTGATCGCTGATCGCAAGAAAAAAGAACACATGTTTTGGGTAATATTAATCCACTGAAAGAACTATGGTTACGATAGTCTAATAATCAGAGTTTTTCACTATTATATATTTATAATTATCTTGAAAGACGGTCTTTTCCACGGCTTCTAGACTAATAAAGGTATTGTCCGATAAGTTATTGTTTATTTCATACGCTCATTTGAAAGACTAACGAACGTGTTTTCCTGACATATTAGTGAGCCGAAGCGCGACAAAATTATTAAGATCACATGCGTACCCAGTGAAGACTCATATCAGCCTACATGATGTAATTATTCGATTTTTTTTTTATGGTCAGTGATCTCTGATCGCAAGAAAAAAGAGTACACGTTTTGGGTAACATCACGAAAATACGCCTATATAATTTTGACCCCTTGAACCCCACTTTTATATGATAAACCTGGATTTACAGGGGTATACATTAATTTATTTATTTTGCTAAAAATCATAGATTGTGGGTATCGTTAGAAGTACCCACAATCTATGTTTTGAGCAGAAATATGAAAAATATCAGAATTTTTATTTGAAAATTTTCCTTTCTTGGTTGTAAAATTTTCAGTATATTTGAAAAGGCATATTTTCGTAATGAATATTTATCCACTGAACTTACAACATATAAATGAAACTCTGATCAAGCTGAACGTTTGTCCAAGCTGATCCGAATCATCGCTACACACACGTCAGTTTGCTGGTATTATCTTGCGGCACCTCAAACGTGTCCTGACCCGTGTTGAGCTTATGGAAAGCCCCCGAGTTGGGTTTGAAAAGCAATAAAATGCCACCTAATCGGAAGGGGCCTTTTCGGAGAATTCAGCAGGCGACAATGCGGAGGCCACTTCACCTAGAAGATGCGAGGCGGTTCTAACGAGTACCCAAAATCTATGTTTTGTGCAGAAATTTGAAAAATGTCAGTTTTTTTTTATTCTGAAAATTTTCAGTTTATCGAGGTGAAATGTTCAATATATTTGAATAGGCGTGTTTTCGTAATAGCCTGCTGATGTTTTTTTTTTTTTTTTTTTTTTTTTTTTTTTTTAATTCTTGACAGATCTATTTACTAAAAAGTTTTAATATTTTCTTATTTTCTTACTTTCTTATTGTTCATTTACGACTGTCTTTTAAAGATCTCTAAAATCTTACTGTCATTCAACAGATCAGTTTGTTTCTCTGAAAAAAAAAAAGAATGTATTTCTCGCTACACTGTATTTTGTAGGCTATATAACATTGTATAATGTTTAATGCCGAATAAAGGTATTGTATTGTACTGTATAGTATTGTATTGTATTGTATTGTATTGTATTGTATTGTATTGTATTGTATTGTATTGTATTGTATTATATTGTGGTGTGTTGTGGTGTATTGTATTGTATTGTATCGTATTGTATTATGGTGTAATGTATTGTATTGTATTGTGATGTATTGTATTGTATTATATTGTATTGTGACGCGTGCCGCTCTTTCGGCAGGCATTTGATTAGTTTTTAGGAGCTAAATCATCCAATTAATCAAAGGTTAGTGTCATGATTTACCGACAATGTATATACTTTCTTTTGACACGCGCTCATGATTATACAGGTTAAATAAACGTCTAAAAGATTGCCTTTAGAAACAAAGAACACACTACAGATTAGAAAATTGGAGTTTCGTTTGTTTTTTTTTTGTTTTTTTTTTTTGTTTTTTTTTTTGAGACTCTTCATGAGAAGTAATGAAGTTTGCAACACTGCTTACGCCCTCTAGCGTACACGAAAACATGCCTATAATGATGACCCCTTGAAACCCCAATTTTGTATAGTAAAACTGGGGTTTACAGGGGTAAACATTATTTTTCTTATTTCTGCTCAAACACATAGATACATAGATTGAATTATATTGTGTTGTGTTGTGTTGCGTTGCGTTGCGTTGCGTTGCGTTGCGTTGCGTTGCGTTGCGTTGTATTGTATTGTGGTGGTGTATTGTATTGTATTGTATTGTATTGTATTGTATTGTATTGTATTGTATTGTATTGTATTGTATTGTATTGTATTGTATTGTATTGTATTGTATTGTCGAGGAGGTTCTAACGAGTACACATGGCAAGGCGGTTCTAACGAGTACCCACAATTTATGTTTTTGAGCAGAAGTATGAAAAATATCAGAATTTCTATCTGAAAACTTTCAGTTTTTGGTGGTGAAATTTTCAATATATTTGAATAGGCGTGTTTTCATAATGTATTAATGTTCTCTTTATTATCAGAACATTTGAGAAAGATGACGCATGGAATTATTATTAATCAGTGAAATGTTGTATTATTTATGGCAAATTTATTTATTTATTTCGTTAGTTAAGTTTAGTATGCATGTCTTTACGATAAATGGGACCATTCGTAAATTGATATCCAAAACAAAAGTATGGCCGGGCTTGGACCCAATATACATTTATTATTAGGTCCGAGGGCCTGGTATAGATGTTTTATTATTCTAACTGCCATCAGAAACTATGACGGAATTCAGTGTCAAGGTGTATAACTTAGTTACCGGAATAATACACTTTTTAAAATTGACATTCATTAAATGAAATACTTCAAAACTTCAAAAGGCCAATGAAACGACTTTAAACCATCGTAACATATTTTAAAAGTGTGTCAGTTCTGCCACTGGCCCTATCGTTTTATTATAATTACTTTCCTGATTTTTTCAGTTGAAGAGCGCTTAGTAAGGAAGATAGCAATGTGAAAAGGGGTTCATTATGATATGCATGATGGAAGTTTGATTTTGGAATTTGCCTTGGTTTCTTCACTTCTTCTTTCGCTTTTTGCAACTTTTGTTTCCGATTATGCTCGGACTGTGGCGCTGTGGTCACTCATTCGTACTTTCTCGTAAACACTCGTCTGTTCTCGACAATAACCATAAGAATTTTGCAAGAATTATCGGTAACACGGAGGAGAGAGCGTAATATAGCCCCTTAAGAGAGAGAGAGAGAGAGAGAGAGAGAGAGAGAGAGAGAGAGAGAGAGAGAGAGAGAGAGATTCCGAAAAAGAAAGATTAGTTTCAGTATTTGTTAACAGTTTTCATTAGCTAGACCGTAGATCAGCATCTCAAGTAATAATTCCACGAAGGCACCAAACTGCGACTGAAGAGGAAACGTGGTTAAGATTTGTCTGATTTTGTTGCATCGTAACTTCGAACAGAGTTTAAATTCGTGACAGCTGAATCTGACCAGACGGCCCAAACTCGTCACTCAATTTAATAATTTTAATAGCTGTAAGCGCCCCCTTCCCCCCCCCCCCCCCCCCCCCACACACACACACACACACACACACATCCTCACCCTCCAATTCCTTCTTTGATATTAAAAAAAGAAAAAGAAAACATAGCTTATTTACATAAACGAGCTGTTCGGGTGCGTATTTGTTTCCATACCATTCCATAAAAAAGCGGACTGGGTTTCTGATTTAATCGTATAGTTGTCTAAAATGTTCTATTGATAGATTTTGGCACAAAGTCGCCATGAGGAAACTGTTACACTCTGTTAAATTGTCAAATAAAATATATATTGCATTTACAAGTCTGTCAGACAAATACAGATAAGGTCATAAAAATATCTCAGCGAAGGTAATGTTAGTGACGGTGCGCTAAAACATGTGCTGTTCAGTTTCTGGGACAGTTTTGGGCATAATGTCGCCATTATGAAACTGTTACACGCTATATAGTTGTCAACTAAAATATTTCTTGCATTTGTATTTATGTCAGACAAATACAGATGTCATAATAGTGTCACAGGGATGGCAACGTTCGTGACTGATCGCCAAAATGTTCAAAAGCTGCAGGACAAGAAGAGATTAATGACGTATCATTACGAAATCATGCCTATTCATATAAACTGAAAACTTCTACCACCAAAAAATGAAAATTTTCAGATAAAATTCTAATATTTTTCATATTTCTGCTCAAAACATAGCTTGTGGGTACTCGTTAGAACCGCCTCGACGTGGCGGTTCTAATGAGTACCCACAATCTATGTTTTTGAGCAGAAATAAGAAAAATAGTGCATACCCCTGTAAACCACAGTTTTACTATATAAAAGTGGGGTATAAGGGATCAAAATTATATAGGCATGTTTTCGTGTTGGAATATCTTTTGGGGAACAAGACTGGCAAAAATAAATAAAATACATAGGTAAAATAAAATGGAATAAATCAGGAACACCAATAAAAAAATGGGAGACCAAAGGAACTCTGTCCATCCCTATCCGGATGCGTAGGTTTGGGCGTGAACGAAGTGGCATTTTATTCCCCGCCTCTATACACGGGTTGATAACATCTTCAAACAAGAAAAGTCTTAGTTTTGTGGAAGGTAAATGAGCTGGTTCGGTAACCCCGGTCGGTAACACAAGGAGGTTCTTCTTATTCATCATTGCAAACGACATTTCTCAGTGATCACACAGGGTGACATTTCATTCGAATAGCCTCCATAGTAAAGCGCTTTCGTCATATGATGGCTCCAGTGGTAGATTATCTACTTTTTCCGTGTGTAGCTATCCAATACTCAGAGTATAATTTCCTCGGTGAGGTGATTACATGTATAATGATTATCAGTATATCTCGCCGAGGTGATTCTAATGTGCACCACAGCAAATGTTTCATGGAAAAGGCAGAAAAATGGTGAATAATTAGATTATCTGAAGCTATGAAAAACATTCGCTGTGAATAGCCCAAGCTGATGCTGTTGACCTATCTACTGACGCTGTCTTTGCGAAATATGCACCACCATACAAACTCAAACGAACGCTTGCCGCCGGAAAAAAATCGAGCAATTTCACGGACATTATCGAATGTTACCGACTCCTTAATGACCGATGTCCCGCCGAGCCACTGAAAAATCAGAACTGCATAATGCATAACAGCCTGGCACCACGCTATGAGTTTTACATTTCTAATCTAACAAAGGTAAAATACTCATCCTAGTCTATTTTTCTACACATATCAGCTCCCTTACCAGTCAGAAACTCATAACTGATCAGCCAAATCAGAGAGAAGAATATTCCAAAGGAGCGCTGTGGTGCAGTGGTAAAGTATCGGACGCGAGATCGAGAGGTACCGGGTTCGATCCCCACTAACTGCAAGTGTTGTTTCCTTGAGCAAGAGACTTTATCCACATTGCTTAGTACTGGTTTCTACCCAGGAAAAAAGAGGGCCACATGGAAGATTAGTACTAGATTACTAAATGTGTTACCCTCTATAAATAAAGTCGATTATTATTATTATTATTATTATTATTAAGATTGGATTTTTGTAAAATATAAATAGTTTTTATGTTAGTTTATATATCAGTTAGACGTGGGCCAGTCTAAATGCATAATGGAATGTTCAAATGCTAATTTAAGAACAAAAGGTGCAACCAAAATGTACATGTTGCATATTCGGATACACTACCTCGACAGGAACAGGTTCATAATACAAAATGCGGTTTCAACAATGCAAATTGAGATGGCACATTGCATAATTGAGTTTTTACGCGGGCGAGTCAATAAAAAAACAGCCGAACTTATTTCTGGGTGAGATCGATCTCTTCTTTTTCGATGTAATTGCCCTCTAGAATGATGCACTTGGACCAACGGTGTTCCAGTACCATCAGCCCAGAACTGAAGAAGCAAGGGTCCTTGTCTCCGACCCACTCCTCAACTGCCGCCACAACTTCTTCGTTGGACCGGAAATGATGTCCACGGATATCCTTTTTCAAGTTTGGGAATAGGAAATAGTCACTAGGAGCTGAGTCCGGAGAATAGGCGGGTAGCGGTATTAGCTCGTACCCATTCCGCTCAACGGCAACCATTGCAATTTTGCAAGTGTGGACTCTCGCATTATTCTGTTGGAGCAGAATCCCTTCTGAGAATTTACCTCGGCGTTTTTCACGGATCGCAGTTCTCAGTTGGTCGAGCAAATTTGCATAATACGTACCTGTTATTGTACTTTTCTTTGCTAGAAAGTCCAACATAATAACGCCTTGTGCGTCCCAAAATACAGTTGCCATCACCTTGCCAGCAGAGGGTTGCGTTTTGAACTTCTTTGGCCTCGGAGACCCCGGCCCTACCCACTGGCGACTTTGAGCATTATTCTCTGGCTCATAATAAAGGACCCAGGTCTCATCTACAGTCACCAGACGTGAAAGGAAATCATCTTCCTTTGACCTAAACCGCTTCAACAATGCGCTGCATACTGATGCTCTGGTTGCCATTTGCTCGTCGCTAAGGGATTTTGGGACCCAACGGGCTGTTAGATTGCGCATACCCAAGCGATCATGTGAAATTGTTGAAATGCTACCATGTGAAATGTGTAATGCATTCGCTATTTCTTCCACCTTAACTCGCCTATCAGAGTACACCAGATTCCGTACTTTGTTACTTATTTCTTCATCTGTGGCATCTGATGGGCGTCCAGACCTGGTTTCGTCTTCTTAAGACGTTCTACCGCGTTTGAATTCCCCAACCCAGAATTTAACTTGTGCATACGATGGTGCAGAAGACCATAAACATTGGTCAACTCGCAATGTACTTCCTGACCTGTTTTTCCTTTCAAATACAAGTACCGAATTAAAGACGGTACTCAACTTTTGACGAAATGCTTGGTTTTGCATCGCTAGTCATGTTTGACATTCAATATCTTATGAGGGAATGACACGATAAGGATGCAATTTTGCTCTCAGACCTAAAACATGTATTGAAACAAGGCATGAAAATTGTAGGTATCTCGGTCAATTGAAAATGGGATAGACTGGTTACTTATTGACTTGCCCTCGTACCTAAACACTGTTTCACAGATTGCGATGCTTCAGTTATCTTTTGCCCATTGGGGTTGCAAACAGTTAAAGAAACCATACATGTGGTCTAAAATAACAACGAGACAAGTTTCTTACAAAGGTCGCGCATTCTTGACCTGTAACTTATTCGCCTCTTCATAATGAAAATGAAATCTGTTTATTCAATCTAGAATATAGATCATGTTTAATTGCCTACTTGTACTTCATTAGAAAATCGAGGGCAGTTAGAGTGGTCATCTATCTAGCGTAACAAATGGCAGCTGAACCTCGTCCAACTAAAAGGGGCCTTACAAGCATGATGTGAGAAAAGAGACTGTCCAGATTAGTCTGAGTACCTATTCATTCTGATCCGCATCACGAAAACACGCCTATATAATTGTGACCCCTAACACCCCACTTTTATATAGTAAAACTGGAGTTTATTGGGACATATATAAGTTTTCTTATTTTGCTAAAACAAAAACCATAGATTGTGGGTATTCGATAGATTGTGGGTATTCGTTAGAACCGCCACGCCGAGGCGGTTCTAACGACTATCTACAATCTACGTTTTGAGCAGGAATATGAAAAATGTCAGATTGTTTTTTATCTGAAAATTGTCCTTATTTGGTTTTAAAATTTTCAATATATTTGTATAGGCGTGTTTTCGTAATGAGGGTCTTTACATTTCGCCAGAAGAATATATAGGAATGTTTCTTTGGCAGTTCAGCGAAAGCCATATTAAACTGTGGGTATGTTTAAGTCAGTCTGGACCGTTGGTCATCATGAAAACATGCCTATATAGTTTTGACCCTCTTAAACCCCACTTTCATATAGTAAAACTGGGGTTTACAGGGGTATACATTAGTTGTCTTATTTCTGCTCAGAAACATAGATTATGGGTACTCGTTAGAACCGCCTCACCGATCTATGTTTTGAGCAGAAATATGAAAAATATCACTTTTTTTTTATCTGAAAATTTTCGGTTTTTGGACGTGAAATTTTCTATTTATTTGAATAGGCGTGTTTTCGTAATGTGGTCGCATATTTGTTATTCGCATTTTAGCGTGGTATAGTCTTCAATACGTGTAAATACAGTACAACGGGGTTAAAATTTCGCACAGTTGTTCTGACAAAAATGACATTTACAAACAGTTTACACCTTGATTAGACTTTCTGAAGTAGCAGTCCGATCAGGGTCTCCACTGTTTGTCTTTCCACAAAGCTTTACGCGAAACCGATAAAAAGCAAAAGCAAAAAAAAAAAAAAAAAAAAAAAAAAACAGGCAGAAAATAGTATAGAATATTGTTCGAAATTTTAGGACATTAACTAAGAGCGGGCACACAAAGCCTTTATCGAGCCGACATGATTTAAAATAATGTTGAAAAGGACTTAAAACACAAAATTATCATCATTATTTGAGAAAACTGCTCGAAAGCAAAGTTTATCCGAACTATCGGTGTTTGATAAGGGCCATTTTTCTGTGTTCACCGACAATCTTTGCGAAGCCGCTAAAGCTACGTATTAATATTCGGATAACTGCTTGACCATACTTCAAGGCAAACTGACATAGGCAAGAGCTTATTTTCAGACAGCATGTCTCCTCACCACACTTGCCCTAAACTTTGAAAAAGTCTATTTGAGTATAGCAAAAATATAACCTTGTCCGGTGGCCTGATGCCTCTGGTTTCCCGCTGTATTGCGTCAGACAAGACTATTTTGATGTGTCCAAACTATTGACGGTTGAGTGGCAAATAGTGCAGACCCTGATCAGACGCCGCATTTTGCGGCGTCTGATCTGGGGCTACACTGTTTGCTCAGCTACTTCTGTCCGAATATTTTAGGTAAATGAGGTGTTTTGGAATAGCCTATGCAATTTAGGTTATATATTGTTTGTTTTGAGGTTTTACGGACCAGTCAACCCATTAGGGTCATGTGGCATCGGACAGCAAGTAAAATTTCAGGCGTAAATTTTACTGTCTGATGCCACATTTTATGATCATATTAATACCATATATGAATTTATCAAACCTTTCTTGGACAAAAAAAGTATATTTTTGAGGACTATCGAGGCTATATTCACTACTTGTGCACATTACTCGCCAGTAACCTCATATCTAGCAATGAGACCTATGCGGTCTACCTATATCCTATAATGGTATCGGTTCAAAACATACTGATTTGAATGGCAAATTATATTCAACTTCATATTTCTTTACAACTAATAATGATAGAATTTTTGTGCAAATGGATTCTGCAGTTTCAAGGTTTCCAAAAATAAATAAATAAACAAATAAATAAATAAATAAATAGTTCGGGCAAATTAAGGGTACATATGTAACCCTACATTCCCAAAATACATATCAATAGTAAAACACAAAAATAGCGTATGTGTATTTAACATAGAAAAAAACGTTTACATACCATGAAACTATAAAAAAAAATGTACAAACTGATTGGAAAGAATAAAGTCTCTTCTTTCCTATGATGTAAAGATTATAGACATACGAAAAAACAAGAGAGGCAAATTAAACATGACGTATGTATAATTTATCTATACAGTAAACGTACAAAACAGTAATTTTAACCAATCGGCTTTCACAGTCCGTGCAGTCTGATCAGTCTTCGCTGATCGCATGTGCCTTCTACAACCTCTAGGCTATTTGAAAAGGGATAGACGAGAACCATTTCTGCACTAGATTGATTTACAGGCTGATCTGAGTCTTTGTTGGTCACACAGGTCTTATGGTAGCATCACGAAAACATGCCTATATATTTTGACCCCCTTAAACCCCACTTTCATATAGTAAGACTGGGGTTTAAAGGGGTAACCATTACTGTTCTTATTTTATCAAAAAAAAAAAAAACAACATAGATTGTGGGTACTCGTTAGAACCGCCTCGCCGAGGCGGTTCTAACGAGTACCCACAATCTATGTTTTGAGCAGAAAAATAAAAAAATCAGAGTTTTTTATCGGAATTTTTTTTTCTATTTTTGATTGTAAAATTTTCAATATATTTGAATAGGCGTGTTTCGTAATGCTGTTTGTCGTGCGCTGGCTCATTTTTCGGCTGAGTACTTCTTCTACAGTTTATTTGATCTAGGTCTATGCTACTTGCTCACGCATATTTGTCCTAATGTTTAAGTTAAACACAGTATGGGATACGAACCAAAGAAGAAAATAAAATACGCGCATGTGCGCAGACTGATTTGTGTATTTGATCCATGCTGTGTATTATCTGTCTTGAACATGTCAAACTTATCCTAGCAATATTTGAAGAAGCTTTGATAGATTGTGTTGGGGTGTAACCCATTATATAGTGAATAGACTCTCCCACACTATATATTGGAAGAGTCCAATTTCAATTTTAGGTACACCTGGCTATGAGATTTACATATTCTAGAGAAAAATGGCTAAACTATTTGTAAACAGTGGAGACCCTGATCAGACGCCGCGTTCTGCGGCGTCTGATCTGGGTCTGCACTGTTTGCCAATTACCCTTTTACGGGTCTCCCGACTATATGATGCGTCAACCCTTGTGGATCAATTTGTGTCGTCTCTCAGAGAAAGGGAGAAAAGAGATAAAAGAGATAGTAGAAATGATGACAGAGAGGAACAGGGAAGAAAGAGGAACAGGACTGAAAGTGAAGAAACAAGAAAAAATAACATTCCCCCTCCACCCTTACCTGCTACAAGAATAACAGGCCTTGCTCAACTGTAAGCCAATATTAGTTGGACGCCCCGATGACGTAAGATACACATCTTCGCACCACCCAACCACCCCCCACCCTTGAAGAAGCTTTGCTTTTTTTCTCTTTTTTTTTCTTTTTTTTTTCCAAAATACCTCCTTCCATACCAGAAAGGTCAGAAACAAGTTATAAGTATTTAATTGTCCAAATAATTGACGGTCATTTCTGATATACAGCAAATTAATATCAAAGACAACAGTTTCTGACATTTATTATTATCCCATTTAGTGAAAATCTTACAATTTTATCTAAAAAATGCCTCTTTATTTTCCTCATTAATACCTAATCAAAATATTTTTGTCTATGAACTGTCCTTATATGTGTGGGTGAACGCTTTCCAATTTTGCCTGTGAATTGTCTCCAAACACGTGTCGATGAACTGTCTTTGCGGTGAACTGTCTCGGAGAGAGAGAGAGAGAGAGAGAGAGAGAGAGAGAGAGAGAGAGAGAGAGAGAGAGAGAGATTGCTTTAATAAAGGCAATGTACATGTAGTTCTGGAGAAAGTAGTCGAACTACCTATTAAGTTTCTTGACGTGTTTCTGATTATTTTTTTTTTCTGAAACATATATTCAAAAATACTTCACATATATGGTCGTCTGTTGATATTTAAATTTCAGGTAAAAAACAATTACTTACCCTCCCTTTCCCATGTTTCTCCGCTTAAATTCCGATAGTCCTTTCAATAATTATTAGAGCTATAAAAGGAAAAGAAATAATAATTCCGTTGCCAGATATACACAAAAACAAGCTAAAATACAAAAAAAAAAGTATTTAAGGCTCCAAAAGTTGACAATCCAGCTGTGTTCTCACCCGAATCGAGTCTGCTGGTTAATTCTAATGAGCTCAAGGAATACACAACAGTTGTTTGGTCAAAACTAAATAAATAAGTAAACTAAAATTAAAAACAAATTTTGGTTTCGGGAACCACCTTATTCTACTAAATATATAAACTTAGCGGCGAATTTGCCTCTATTAAGGCGTAGAGATATATGCTGTGAAGTTTTTACTAAGATCCAATTTCTCCAACATTAAAACGTGCCGTCGCGTCAAAAAACGTACCTTCGAAAATGTGCGCCTAGCGAAGATTCAGATAAGCCTGCGCATTTGCGCAGTCTGATCAGAATCTTCACTGGGTGCATTTTGGACAGCCAAGGATGCAACGTTTCTTAATGCGGACGCCGAATACTCTGATCAGACTGCGCGGAGGTGCAGGCTGATCCGAATCTTCGTTGGGCGCGTATTTCAGAAGGTACGTTTTCTCAAATGATGCTATTAAGGATTTTATAAATTGACATACCTGGCCAAGAATAAGGTTGAATGCTGTCACTCAAGACTCCAGATAAGGCACTTATTTCAACCGAAAAGTGCTGATATTTTGTCTATTTATCCACCAAAACATATGTTGTAGGTACTCATTAGAAGCGCCCCGCCGAGGCGCTTCTAATGAGTACCACAACATATGTATTCATGGAGAGAAAAAAAAAAGAAAAAAATATTATGCGGATAACCTCTCTTATCTGAAGCTATGTGACATATTTACGTTATATATACAGTCGAACCTCAATGGCTCGGATAGCTTTGGGACCATGGAAAATTGTTCGAGACATGGATAGTTCGAGCCACTGAGGGTTAATCATGGTGCCTGGTCAAAAAGTAAAAAGCGATAATTTAGGGATTTTTTTTTGATTTTTTTTTTATTTTTTCTGCATAATAATTGTATGTTGAGTGTACTCATTAGAACCGCCTCATCGTATACACACAACATACAATTTCATGGGAAAATAGAAAATTTACCTAAATATTTGTTTTCTTGAGCTATCAGAAAAAATGTCGTCGGGACTAAAAAAATGAGTTCGAATTAGCCATGGCAAACAAGCCATCGGTGTTCGAGCTATTGAGTTTCCTACTGTATATATATATATATATATATATATATATATATATATATATATATATATATATATATATATATATATATATATATATATATCATTGCGTTATCAAGTCTATGTATATCCCCACCCATTATTTCATAATACTTAATAAAATAAAGGTTAGCAGAGGTATACGTTATTAAGCGCATTTTCAGATTATTTCAGTATTCTTATTCTGGTTTTAATTTATTCTGTTATTTCTATCTATCTTTTATACTATGAAAATATGTTTTAATCATCATTACGATCAAAATTTCTGATTTTATCCATATCATATGATGGAAACGCCATATCTTAAAGGTTCTAGATAAGAGAGATGTCAAGATAAATATTTGACTTTAGATTTCACTTTAGATTTCTCCACGAAAATATATGTTGTGGGTTGTCATTAGAAGCGCCTCAGAAAGGCGCTTCTAATGACTGCCCACAACAAATATTTTAGTGGAGAAATAAGAAAAGTTTACCAATGTATTATGGTAAAAAAATGTCAAATCTAGAGAAATGATTTAGCAGTGTACATTTCACATAGGTGTGTTAACATAATGAAAACTGATAAAATACAAAGAACCCGCAGCATGAGAACATTCACTCCAATCTGTGCGTAGATTGAAAAGAAATTAGCATTCGTCATATATAATTTAGTAGACAGGTACAAAGTAATTCGTACTTAATTTCTCTCATTTTGGTCAACTCGTCTTATATAAGTTAGTATAAGAGGACATTTCGAAGCTGGCTTGCTGACAGGCACGAAGTCAATGTGTACTTAACACATATTCTCTGCCTCTTGGCTGGGCTGGTCCATCATGATTGCACACAATATACAGACCTGATAGTGGTGGCTCACATCAAAGACTGGTCTTATCTAAGTGATTATGAGGGGATTATCACTGTCTGGTCCGTTTAGGTGGGGCCACAAAGGGGAAAAATGAATATAATCTAATAAAGTGTTCATTGTTTTACCTGAACCATAAGAATATTTTGATTTAATTATAAATTTTATTGATTATTGTTTTATAAGAATTCAATTATGCATTTTTTTTTTTTTTTTTTTTTTTTTTTTTCATTTTTATGTAATCTTATTGCATTTTAAAGTGAATAGATGAATTTCTTAGTTTCAGAGTTGACAAAAAAAAAAAAAAAAAAAAAGAAAAATAACAATAAGACAGAACTTGTATTATCTATTTCTTTATTTACTTTTATTTGTGTATTAGTGAAAAGCTTAACACTTTAAACGTTCAAAATTGTTATCAGACTTGTCATACAACGAAACATTTTGAGCTTAATTTGAAGCAATAAAATGTTTTGTTTTGCTAAATCTATGTTCTAATGATTGAACAACGAAGAAATGCCAGACATTGTTTTATTTACCCACTCTATTATCACAAGTTTTAGATTAAGAACAAAATAATATATACATCTCAGAAACCTAATAAATTTTATCACTTTTTAGTCGGAAATTTCATGTCTCAAAATGGTTTTAAAGAAAAGGAAAGCAAGTTTATTCCTACAAGTTATGATGGATTCTGTGTAATAGAGGATTAAATGTTTAATTTCTGATTAAAAAATAATAATAAATAAATAGATAAATAAAAACAAAATAAAAAAGCAACAAAATAACCATATCTACGTGATTTAAATAAATTAAGTTACACTTTTTTATGAAACTTAATCTTCAAGTTCTATATTTTATCAAAATAGTTTCAAATGGATAAATGAATAAAAACTGCTTTTCTTTCTTTTCTTTTTTTATTTTTATTTTTTTTTTTTTTTTGTTTTTTTTGTTTTTTTTATTTTTTATACTTCTAGCCATTTACCCAAAACTGCCCAAAACTGATTTCCCCATATGTGGCCCCTACTTGTTTGACAGCCCTCACTTTGGTCAAGTCGTTCTCATTTTTCGGTCAATTTGTCCTAATTTGGTTAACTCGTGCCATTACGAACGAAAACATGTGTATTGAAATATACTGAACAATTTACCACCAATGGTCAATTCGTCCTCGTTTTGGTCAGTTCGTTCTCGCGCTAAATCCGATTAATTTCGAAAGAGAGAGAGAGAGAGAGAGAGAGAGAAATTTCCGACTAGAATGCACGGTCGCCGGTACGCCATTGCAAATCCCCACGCTGTCTTCAGACTAAAATTGGTCAATCCTATCAATGTGAACGTCCATCGAACAGCCTGATGATCTGTCTAAAACCCTGCTAGAGGAGGGGCAAACCTTATAGACCCTGACCCGGCGTCTGATCTAGGTCTTCACTGTTTGCTAAGGCCTGCCTATCTAAAAACGTATATGTGTTTATGTGTGTGAAAATTGCTGGATAAATGTTGAAGACCCAGGGTCTAGTCTGCTAGCTCAGGCATAGGTACATAAGATAAATACGGACGAACAGGTCGTCAGAATCTTCACTGGGTGCATTTTGGACAGCCAATGATGCAAAATTTCTTCATGCGGACAACGAAGACTCCGATTAGACCGCATGGGTGTGCAGACTGATTTGTGTCAGAAGGTAATTTCCCTCACCTTGCGGCTCAAGTATGCATTGTTAAGCTTTACCACTCTCTGGGCTAATTCAGCAGACGACAAGTTGATATGTTTTCTGAATTTTCCCAGAAAACAAGATTTGACATTTCATGCAAATTGCATGAAATGTCAAATCCTTTTTATCTGGGAGAAATAAGAAAAAAAAATAATATGTCGTCTGCTGAGAATTTTACCCAGAGCCCTAAACATTAAAATACATGGGTCATGTCATGCAAAAAGGCCTTGATCGCACAGAAGCCCACCTCAGTCTGCACATCCGCGTAGTTTGATCCGGGCCTTCGTTGTCCGCTTACCGTGGCAGACTCATTTCAATACAGACACTTTGCATGAAATGTTAAACCCTGTTTTCAGGAAGAATAATAAATATTTAATCTACTTGTCGTCAGAGGGTAGTAAAAGCTGCAAAAAGGCACGTCCACTTAAGGGTGCCCTGAAATACGAAAGACCGGTCGTGACATTTCAACTTCATTAATTCAAGGCTTCAGCTTCACAAATTCACGATTTCAACTTTACGAATTCAGCTGCGAAATACCGGTAGTGACATTTAAACCTCATTAATTCAAGGTTTCAACTTCACGTATTCATAAATTCAACTTCACGAACTCACGAATTCAACCTTACGAATTCAACTTCATTGATTCACGAATTCAACTTCACGAATTCACGATTTCAACTTCACGAATTCAACCTTACGGATTCACGATTTCAACTTCATGAACTCAACTTCACGAATTCACGATTTTAACTTCACAAATTCATGATTTCATCTTCATGAATTCAAGTCTTCTTTATAGTTGTCACATGTTTGTGACGTCATTGTCGACATTTTGATATCAAATATGGTTCTAAAATGTGTAAAAGTAGAAATCACGAATTCGTGATGTAGAAATCGTGAATTCGTGAAGTTGAATTCGTGAAGTTGAAATAATAAATTCGTGTAGTTAAATTTGTGAAGTTGAACTCCTGAATTCGTGAAGCTGAATTTGTGAATTCGTGCAGTCGAGTTCGTGAATTCATGAAGTTGAAATCGTAAATTCGTAAATTCATGAAGTGAAGTAGAAATCGTGAATTCGTGAAGTTGAAACCTTGAATTAATGAAACTGAAATGTCATTACTGGTCATTCGTACTAAAATGATTTGATTATATTCTTCATATTTGCTTTTGTGTGCGTGAATACATACTTGAAGAAGTGCACTCTTGTACTGTGTCAACACTACGACATTAGGAAGTTTTAAAACGCTGTTTTCGCCTTGCATGACTAAAGGACGATTCTTTTAGGTTACATGCTCAAAATACCCCCTTTTAAATATACTAAAATTTTTACCACCAAATGAATGAAAATTTTTAGATAAAAATTCTGATATTTTTCATATTTCTGCTCAAAACATAGATTGTGGGTACTTGTTAGAACTGCCTCGGCGAGGCGGTTCTAACGAGTACCCACAATCTGTTTTTGAGCAGAAATAAGAAAAATAATGTATATCCTTGTAAAACCAAGTTTTACTATATAAAAGTGGGGTTTAAGGGGTCAAAATTATATAGGCATGTTTTCGTGATGGAAACGATTATATGTTCGCCTTGGTACATATTGGTTTTAAGTCCTCATAAAACTAAATTGCAACGTAAGCTGGGAATTATGAGCAAATGGATCTTCACAGAATAAATGATCAGATCAGACTGCAATCTACATACTTCTGATCAGGGTCGTCGATGTTTGTTGATGACAAGTCTGAGCAAAGGGTGTCGAAGTGTAGTGCGATCCCAGATAGTATTCTACTTAAATCTATATTGGATGGTTATCGGCCAAACACGAATCCAGTATTCTACTTAAATCTATACTGGACGGTTATCGGCTTTTTAAATCTATATTAGGCCGTTATACGTTCTACTTAAATCTATACTGGGTCGTCATTGGCCCCGCATGAATACAGCATTCTACTTAAATCTATATTGGGCCCGTTACCAGCGCGACAGGAATCAAGCATTCTACTAAAACCTACATTGGGCCGTTATCGGCCCCACAGGAATCCAGCATTCTACTTAAATCTATATTGAGCCGTTATCGATCCCACAGGAATACAGTAGTCTACTTAAATCTATTTTGGACCGTTATCGACTTGACAGGAATTTAGCATTCTATTCAAATCTAAACATGACCGTTATCGGCCAGACAGGAATCTAGCGTTCTACATAAATCTGTTATCGGCTGTTATATATGTAAATCGTTTACATTCAAGAGATAAAGAATAAGAGGTTATAAAAGGCTGTGAAATCTATAGAAATATCATTTTTAGGCGTTTAAACAGGCAATTCTCCAGTTTTTGTATAAAATATAAAGCACAAAGAAGATGAAGAAAAAACCCTCGACATTTATTGCAAGCTAGACCATTTTAAAAATTTGATGTTTTCAGCGTTTTTTGGTATCTATCAATTTCGAGGTTATAAAATATCTGGTGAAAAAAAAAAAATATATTAACCTTGTCCTGCTGAATAAATTAAGATGCCATGCCCACTTTTAATTTTTAGCCAATCAGATTACTTGATACGGATTGTTTCTATAAATCCACATACTTAATGGCAAACAGTGCAGATCCAGATCAGTTGGCTTCTTTAGAAGCCAACTGATCTGGATCTACACTGTTTGCAAAGTCAGGGTATATCCGGGTTCAGCAGGACAAGCGTTAAGGGGGGGGGGGGTGGGGCGGGGGGAGTTCCAGCCTATGGAGAACTTACATAGGACTCTCTGCCCACGCTCGGAATCTCAAAATATTATGCATATGTTTTGCCTGGGATATGACTGCTGTACATAAGGTACAGATCCCCCTTTATCTTTTTTATGTTGATTTATATATCAGTAAGACAGGGGCCAGTCGAATGCATAATGGAATGTTCAAATGCTAATTTAAGAACAAAAGGTGCAACCAGAATGTACATGTTGCATATTCGGATACACTACCCCGACAGGAAAAAGGTCCATAATGCAAAATGCAGTTTCAACAATGCACATTGAGATTGCACACTGCATATATATATATAGAAAACAACGCCATTTTGTAGTTGCTATGCCTTGTAATTATGTCAGCCTTATTTCAACTGGTACCCATCTTAAACGCTACCTAAACTGATTTTCCGCAACCACCTCTGAAAGATCTTACGATTTTCTCCAAACACGGTGTTGCGCGTGTTGAGATAAGCAGCCGTGATATAAGAGATGATCATTAAATTTCAAAGAGGGAGTTCCAAATCTTCCCAAGAATGGATTTCCTTCAAACTGTGCATGTTATAATTACAAGGCTGAATTCGAATCATCCATGGTAAACGAGCCATCGGTGTTCGAGCCATTGAGATTTTACTGTATCCCTTTACTCTCCCCGGCTTTCCTTGCGTACCAGCGGTCAATAAAATGCCTATAGTCTCTGTGCAATGGCAAAAGAATGCAATATTTTTTTTTGAACGACATACTTTTAAACATGTTAAACCTTCACTGAAACGGTGATGTATTTAACCAGGGATTTCTAATCTCTCCAAGAACTGGAGTTTAACATACCTGTCTGTCACCAAATCTAACCACCCTTGCATTAGGAGAAAATGATTTGTGTTCCGTAATCGCTTAAAGGACTACAATTCCAGTCAGCTTTAATGTATGGGACACTATATAAGGGGCTGAATTTGGATATCGACGATCGTGCCAAAATAACAGAATTGTTTCAGCTGATACCCATCTTCAACGCTACCTAAACTAATTCTCCGCAACCACCCCCTGAAGATCTCCTTACGATTTTCTTTCAAAACACGGTGTTGTGGAGATAAGCAGCCGTGTATCATTACGAAAACACGCCTATTCAAATATACTGAAAATTTCACCACCAAAAACTGAATGTATTCAGATTAAAATTTCGATATTTTTCATATTTCTGCTCAAAACATAGATTGTGGGTACTCGTTAGAACCGCCTCACAGTCTATGTTTTTGAGTAGAAATAAGAAAAATAATGTATATCCCTGTAAACCCCAGTTTTACAATATAAAAGTAGGGTTTAAGGGGGTCAAACTTATATACGTATGTTTTCGTGATGACAATATATTCTGTACATTTTCTTTGAGTTCTGTTACCTGTATGAATACCAGTAGAAGGCTGTGACGTCACAGAGATCCGATATTTGGAAGAATAAGTATCGCTACTACAAGAACACTTGGATAGGCTCCGTGCAAATGTTGCCCTCACACATCCTTACAACGCGGGGAAGTCATGTAGCAAGTTTGCTTAAATTCCTCCCAGTGGGCTTGACGGACGGATGGACGAGCAAATGGACGGACAGAGGCGATAAGAATAGTCCTGTCGCTTTCTTAAATACAAATGTACTTCACATGGGCCTAGCGCTCATCACGCAAACTACGCATGTGCATAACAAGCATAAGAAAATATTTACAATGAAAGGCCATTAACATGAAATAATATGCTTCTTAAACCTAGGACTGCTCTTAAAGGAAACAATTCGCACCCTTTCGCTTCTTTAAGAGTAGCCCCTAATTTGGAAGCATTTGTAGGCATATTTTGTCAAATTTTCTTGGGTGTTTGTAAAACTAATTCCGTTCTGACTACACTGCTTTATTCAAGTAACCAATTTGGAGTAGTATATATAAATTTTGGTATGAAAAGCAGATGAGGCATGTTGTCAGAAAATGCCCTTCGGATGCGTGTGTCAAGCGAAGATTTAGATCAGCATGCACTTTCGCGCAGCCTGATCAGAATCTCCACTGGGCGCATTTTGGCTAAGGATGCAAAGTTTCTTCATTCGGATAACAAAGATTCTGATCAGACTGCACGGATGCACAGGCTGATTTGAGTCTTCGTTGGGCGCCCACGTCAGAGGTTTGTTTCTCACAAGGCTGTTCAAATATGTAATGCCCAGCAAACAATCAGCATCGCAATACCGTCATTACAACGTTGCTGCAACGTCGTGACGTTGCAGCGATGTTGTAACGACGGCGTGCTGGAATTAGGTTATAAAAAATAATTGTAAAGTTACTAGCAAATAGTCGTCTCCAGAAGAACGTCTGTGATCAAGGCCTAATTGATACAGCTTCAAGGTTAATAACTCTGACATGGAAACATTTGCAACCCCGCCCTGGGAGCAAATCCCTTCCTATAAGAGTAAATGCAGCGTGTCAAATACTTTGAGGTAACCATTTACATAAAAACGTGCGAACAATGAAATCCCAGAGCAGACTGCGTAGACTAGCGTAGGCTTTCGTATTTTGCATATTTCATTTTTATTTATTTATTTATTTATTTATTTATTTATTTATTTATTTATTAACCTGAAGTTTCTGTGATTTTTGTTACATCAAAAGTAGCTCAGACATCAATAAACTATAAGTATTAGCTTTCACACAAAAAAAAAACATTTTTATCCCACAGGTGTTCTAAGCGTAGACCAAGCTTTTCGCGAAAGCTAATACTTGGTTATAATATAAAGTTGCGCAGTTCAAGGAAAATAGCATTGGACCAGTCCATGACATTTCATAAAAAGCGACCGGCGCAATGGCAAGTGTTATCTACGCTGAGCGTAGATTACAACAGATGACGTAAAATAATTGAGGCGGAAGTGCAAGATATATTGACTGCATATCTCTTATCTAATTATCAAGATAACCGCGATAACAGAGCATGGTGATGCAAGTACTTAAAGGTTTATATCTAGAAAGTATGTTTTGGATACCAAGACATTTGGATCTTGCCATAAAAGAAAAAAAGGCCCCTTTTTGCAGATGCGTATACCGCGAAGGCCTAGTTCATGACCGCGTCCGCGATGTTCGTTACACTTTGTTTCAGTAAGCGGACAGCGGAGCGTCCGGTCGCAATGCGCGAACGCGCAGGATAATGGGCCTTCGATGCTCACCTGTGCCATGGAGGCACCTTTCTCTTATAATATGCTTATTGTGTCTTCTTTTGATACAGGAAGACGTGACTGTTCATACATACTCAGGTAGTATAGGGGGCGCAAAGTAAAATGTGTCAGTTTGAGTAGTGATGTCCATATGTAGGCCGCGCCTAGCGAAAAGGTGTTTTTCAGTATACCACCAACATTTTCACTAAAGTATCTGAAAATATGCCTGATCTTAAAATATTTTATGATAGTCATATTTTTACACCACAGACATTTATCAAAATGCATGTTCATTTTTATTATACACTGACTGAAACACGAAAAGTTGCATTTGAGGCGCAAGGTCAGAAAACGCACCTTCGGACATGTGCGCCCAGCAGATTCAGATCAGACTGCACGTTCGTGCGGTCTGATCAAAATCTTTGCTAGGCGCATTTTGGATAGCCAAGAGTGCTATCTTTCTTCATGCGGACAATGGAGACTCTAATCAGACTGCGCGGATGCGCAGGCTGATTTGAGTCTACGTTAGGCGCATGTTGAGAGGGTACGTTCTCTCACGCTTGGCTGATTTGCACTATAATCAAGGTTCATGTGTTCTACAGAATGGCTAGGTGATGCAAACATTCTGTACCGGTTTCAAGCAAGGGAAATTTTTGCGGACACACGTCACATTAAAAATGCGATAGCACTATGTCCACCGCATAAATATGACATTAATTATACTGACCGCTTTCCGAATAAATGACGTTTATCATATATGCAGGCAACGAAGGCCAAGGTCAACCGCATTTGAAAAAAAAGCTTTTATTATATAAGCGGGCAATGAAGGCCAAGGTTAATTTATTGTTTTTTTAATCACATATACAGGCAAAGAAGGCCTATGTCAACCGCAATTTCAGGGTTAGCAATTCCGTACTATGAAATGATGTAGTTGGTCCTAAACTAAAATGTTCCCGGCCTAATATAAATTTTAGCAGCCAGGAAATTTGTATGAAAAAGCAGATAAATATAATAGGAAAATCTACACCAAACCGTCTCATCTCTTATTTTCTATACCGTTTTGTCTCAGTTACGCTGACGTCAGAGGGGCCGGTGGAGATGGTGTTTTTGATCTGCAGGTCCATAACTCAAACTGGCGTGGTTTAAGTCTTTGCCACTCATCCTGGCCCCGAGGTTATAAAACTTTTCATGCTGAACTCAGTTGAGCTTGAAATTTTCTCTGCTAATTAATATGAAAATACCTACAAACTAATTGGCATTTTCATATTTATCAACAGAGAAATTTTCATGCTCAGCTATGTTTAGCAAGAACGTATTTGCAATTAATTTTAAATTTATAAGGAGGAAAAATTTCATTCTCAGCTAAATTGAGCTTGAAAAATGTTTATAACCTTGCGGCCAGGATTTTTCAGATGCATGAACTTTAAAGTGAACGGACATGTCCAAATGTTGACAAGTATGGTAAAAACAGACTAGTCCTGTTTGTGTTGAGGTTTTACGGCCCAGTCAACCCAGTGGGGTCATGCCGAGCGAGGTCAGTTTACCTTACAACACTTTCCCTTGCAGAATTAGTCCTTTAAGCATTTAACCAGTATTTGTGCATATTGTTTCGCTAAACACTGACAACTCTGCCCTTTGTGAATCAGCGGAAGATAGAGAATGGCCGTAGAAAGTATTGCATGGTCAATATTTACGAAATAATGTTGCCGACCCGGCGGGGTCAAACTCGCAAACTTCTAACAAGTATGGTAAGAATGAACTAGCCCAAATGTTAGAACAAGTATGGTAAGATTTTAAGTTGTCCCAATATTTAGGGTAAATACGGTTTTGGTTTTGTTTGTGTTGAGGCTTGACGGCCCAGTCGACCCAATAGGGTAAATAAGGTAAATGAAATGAAAGGGGACACAATTGTCTTACTCAGTAATAAAAAATACCATACTTTCTTAATAATTTGGAGAAGTCTTGACCACCTACGATGCATCTCAAAAGTATTGACTGAATGGTCAAAAATCGTATACAGTCGAACCTCAATAACTCGAACATATGTTCGAGTTATTGAGGTTCGACTGTATACGATTTGTTCTAGATATGGGTAGTTCGAACTACTGAGGGTTAATCCTAACACTAGGTCAAGAGGCAAAAGGATATAATTTAGGGATGTCTTTTTGATGTTCTATATAACAGTGGTACGTTGATTGTACTCATTAGAATAGCCTCGTTCGAGTTAGCCATGCTAAACGAGCCATCGGTATTCGAATCATTGAGGTTTTCCTGTAGATCGTAATCAAACTTATATATGGCTGTCCGAACACGTAGAGCAAATTCCGATATCTAATGTAACTCCATAAAATATCCAAGAAGAGGAAATGGAGACTGAAACGAAACGCTCGCGCACACCGGTTGGTGCGTGCGCGCGTGATTCTGTGTGTGTGTGTGTGTGCGTGTGTGTGTTACACAACAATCAAGACTGCTTTTATAATTGTAAAGTGACTGCGCACGTTTTGCCCTGGATCTCTGTGCCTAATGACGAGCACCAATAGGAGCAGGGATCCAGGGCTAAACGCTCCGGAGTGTCTTATCTTCTGAACGGAGCCCTGGATTTTAAGCTAGATATCCGCCAAGTGTTAAGGACTAAAGGACTAGATATTTGCCAGGTGGATGGGCATAAACCGTCTTTGTAGATATATCACCTATGAGACCTTTGTACCAAGATTAGTTCTCTTTTCTTCAAGGTCAATGGGGATGTCCTGACTGTTTTCGGACAAAAGTTGCACGGATAGTAGAAATGCATGATCAGTGTTATTGGTTCTTTTAAGAACGCATTATATGGACTGTTATCGCTGTGATTATATCAGTCACCACACCCGATATAATCAGACCCATAACAGCCCATATGCATATAATGCGGTCTTAACAGAGCCAATGACACTGATCATGTACTTTGATACCAAAACATAAAACAGAAAATTAATTTGATAATTAATAAACAGGAAGAATGTTTAAATATTCAAAGAAAGAATGGGCATTTATATACTGCTGTACCTGATCTCATGAACTATCTGAGTTGCTTTGTCAATCTATTCCATTTCGGCATTACAGTATTTACCATAACTACTAAGACACCTTAACTCCTGACCATATGTGTCCTTAAAAACTCAACAAGTCTAATTCACTACCTGTTGACGTTTCTAAAAGAACTGCTGGATTAGTGGCAAACAGCGAAGACCGTGATCAGACGCCGCGTTCTGCGGCGTCTGATCTGGGTCTACACTGTTTGCTTAGGTCTTTATTTTAGTAACCTTTGCATTAAAGGCTTTAGATCAATCATCAGGGTTGCGTTCAGTATAACGGTGATAGCGAACGTTTTGCTATGGATCCCTGTACCCAATGACGAGCGCCAACAGGAGCAGGGGTCCAGGGCAAACACCGCGATTAACTTGCCTTCCTGAACGCAGTCAAGATAGTCGAACATATTGTTGCCATTTTGTGGTAAGGCGCGAAGGGCAGCTGAAGACAGACCAAAATGGAAAGAAACAATCTAAAAGTTATCAGTGGTGTCCCATTGTCCAACAAGGCTAAGGTACTGAATAGAAGAGGATACATCTTCAAGGGAGATTACACGTCTTGAAAGTACAAACCTCCCTTCTCACAAAAGGGTTTTAAAACAAAGAAATCGCTTCCAATGGTAGGAAAACCATTGTCTTATTGGCCCATCAGAGAAGCCAGGCCCTGAGTTATGAAAACTTACTTTTTTCATACTCAACTCAGCTGAGCATGAACTTTTCTCCGCTAATAAATATGAAATGCCAAGTATTGTTGGCATTTTCATATTTATTAGCAGAGAAAATTTCATAAAGAGCTATGTTTAGCAAGAAAAAAGAGCAGTTGTTAGTTATCTGAGATGTATTAGCAGGAAAAATTTCATGCTCAGCTGAGTTGAGCATGAAAAAAGTTTTATTATCTTCTGGAGTGTTCTCCTTTTGAAAATACACCTAAGAGTGCTCTCTCTGAAATGTATCAGGTGTCGGAACATTTAGGATAAATACGGTAATGGCTGTCTCCCGAAAATAGCAGGCATTTAACCCTTAAAATGCTAGTAATACCTGCAGCAGACGACATTTTGATTTTTGGTATTTTTCAGAGGAAATACGGCTTGCTACTTCATGTATATCGTTTGTCTAGCAAACGATTTTATAAGAAATGCCAAGTCTTATTTTCTCTGAAAAATTATGATAAAACTAGAATGTTTTGGCTGCAATTTTGCGTAGCGCTTTAATGCTTAGCACGCTGAGTGAACATTTCAGCAGACGACGCTTCGAAAATTTTTTCGTATTTTTCACAGAAAATAGTCGTTGACATTTCTTACAAATTGTCTCCTGAGACAATTTGCATGAGGTGACAAAGCCTGTTTTCGGAAACAATTTCCATAAAATGTCAAAGCCTATTTTCTTAGATGGCTTAGTCCAGGGAGTGGTTAAGACACGGACACTATCACTGAACCTTCTTTTTCTTTCTGACATCTTTTGAATAAGATTTTAGATCTGTCATCAGATTGCGGTGTAAGATTGATGAGGCACAAAGAACTCCGCCATACAATGCCCCAGCGAAACCACCCGTTAAGACATCTTGACCTGAAATGAAATTACATGCAATGTTAAAAAGGACCTAATGTCAAACGCGATCTGTTTCCGAATAAGGTCATACATATGATTGTTTTCCACTTTATATTTTTATATTCTAGACCTATAGACTCCATTGATTCAGAAAGCATGCGACGAATGTTGATTCAGAAAGTGTCCTACGAAAGTCCTATTGATTCAGTAAGCCCTATTGATTAAGTAAGCGTGCAAAGATTTCAACTGATTTAGTATGCGTGCAACGAAAGCCTTGTTGAAATAGCATTGATTGTGTTGGGGTTTAACGACACGTCAACCCTTGTGGGTCATTTTGTGTCGGTCGTCTCACAGAGAAAGGGAGAAAAGAGATAGAGAGATAGTAGAGGAGATGAAAGAGAGGGACAGGGAAAAAAGAGGAACAGGATGAAAGTGATAAAAACCTAGAAGAAATAAAAACATTCCCCCTCTAGCCTTACCTGCTACAAGGATAGCAGGCCTTGCCCAACTGTAGGCCAATATCAGTTGAAACACCCCGGTGACGTAAGAGATACGACACCTTCGCCACACCCGACCACCTCATGTTGATCTAGTAAGCGGGCAATGAAATTCCCAAATAAACTGATTTAGTGAGCTCGCAATGAAAGTACTATTGATTCAATAAGCATGCAACTTTTCATTCAGTAAGTGTGCAACAAAATCCTATCAATTTAGTAAGCGAGCAACGAAAGACCTACTGATTTAATAAGCGAGCAACGAAAGTCCTGTTAATTTAATAAGCGGGAAACGAAAGTCCTATTGATTTAGGAAGCGGGCAATGGAATTCCCATTGATCTAGTAAGCGTTCAGCGAAAGTCCTGTTGAGTTTAACAAGCATGCAACTAGAGTCCTGCTGATTTAGTAAGCGAGCAACGAAAGTCCTAATGATTTAGAAAGCGGACAATGAAAGTCCTCGATACAATGTATTTAGTAAGCGTGTAACGAAAGTATTGTTGATTCAGAAAGCGTGCAACGAAAATTCTATTAATTTAGCAAGCGGAAAACGAAATCCCCATAGATTTAGTGAACGCGCAACGTAAGTCCTATTGATTTAGTAAGCATGCAACGAACATGCTGTTGAGTTAGTAAGCGAGCAACGAAAGTCCTAAACGTTTAGTAAGCGGGCAATGAAAGTTCAGTTATTTAGTAAGCGTCCAACGAAAGTACTGTTGATTCCGTAAGCGTGCAACAAAAATTCTATTTACTTAGCAAGCGTGCAACGGAATCCTCATAGATAAAAGTGAACGCGCAACGCAAGTCCTATTGATTTATTAAGCATACAACGAAAGTCTAATTGAATCAGTCAGTGCGCAACAAAAGTCCTGTTGTTTTTGAAAGCATGCAACGTAAGTCCGATTGAATCAGTATGCGCGCGACGAAATTCCTGTTGATTAAGAAAGAGCACAACGTAAGTCCTGATTATTCAGTAAACGTACTACAAAAGTCTATATGTAATAGTGATAGTTATATGATACACTTGTACTGCCTTGCGGTACAAGCCGGCTTTTATAGTGACGTGGTAGAGTGTTCGCCTGTCACGTAGACGGCCCGGGTTCGATCCCCGGCTACGGTATTGGTGATTAGAATTTTTTCACCTCGAACATCTGGCGCCCAACGTAAATAACCCCATTTGATGGGCTTGGTGGCCCGAGAGGCTTGTTGTCCTGGTATTGAGTGGTTGCTCAAATTGAGATTGGCGGACGAATCTCAAAATGGAGGGGGAATATATGTAGTAGTGATAGCTATATGACACACTTGTACTGCCTTGCGGTACAAGCCGGCTTTTATAGCGACGCAGTAGAAGTGTTCGCCCGTCTCGCAGACGGCTCGGGTTCGATCCCGGCCGCGGCATTGGTGATTAGAATTTTTTCACCTGTCATAGTGCAACAAAAGTCCTATTAATTCAGTATGCGTGTAACGAAAGACCTGTTGATTCAGAGTGCGTGCAACGAAAGACATGTTGTTTAATTAAGCATGTAAAGCAAGTTCTATTGATTTATTAGGCATGCAACGGCCACTAATGATTCAGTAACCGCGCAACGGAAGTTCTATTGATTCGGTAAGCTGAGTGAATATGTACAGCTGGTCTATGCCTTCGTAGTCCCCATATAGCACAATGGCTATTTCCCCATCATGCCGTATTTACCCTGACTACTTGGGCATACAGGCCTGAGCAGAGGGTCTACACTGTTTACCATCTATCTAGCAGTTTTTTGGGGTTTTTTTTTTGTTTTGTTTTTTTAATTAAGGTTACTCTTCCAACAAATTTGCAAAGGGAAACAATCCATGCAGGCAGCCAATTATTTGAAATCTTTCAACCAGTTTCCCAGGAAACAAAGGTGTGGCAGATGACGAGAAGAGGTTGTTTTGATACTAAATATAGCAATATTTTGAGTTCACTTGCCCTTTTCTATGATGATATGTCCCATTCTAGCCTACCTTACCCTACCCTCCCTTCTGCTACCCCACCCTAACCTAACAATGTAGGATAGGCCAGGAAAGAAAGGTAGAGTAGGGTAAGAATAGGGATAGAAGAAGGAGGGGTAGAACTAGGAGAAGGGCTAGGGGTAGGGTAGGGTAGGATAGGAGAAGGAAGGGGTACACTATTCATACAGTGTTAAGTTATGGGGAAGTCGCGATTTCTAAGGTGACCGTCTGGCGGCCATATTAGTAAACAGTCTAGAATCGTTATCGCGGTGACGCAGCAGGGGATTGAGAAGAATTCTTGTGCAAAGTTCCGACAAATTTCTTTCACTGGTTACGGAGGAGATGCGATAACGGGAAGTATCCACGATGGCCGATGGCAGCCATAGTCGTTGACAGACCTGAACCAAATTCGGGCAGGCACAACTAGACCACTTATTATACATCCCAGAAATGTTTTGAAACAATTTAAAGAGAAGTTGCGATAAAAAATTGTTAATTTGCTGAGTGAAGGGGAAGTCACGATTTCTAAGATGACCGTCTGGTGGCTATATTAGTAAACACACTGGAATCGTTATCGCGGAGACGCATCTGTGGGGTTGAGAAGAATTCATGTGCGAAGTTTTGACAAATTCTTTAACTGGTTACGGAGGTGGTGCGATAACGAGAAATATCCAAGATGGTCGCCGACAGCCATACTTATTGACAGACCTGAACCAAATTCGAATGGGCACAAGTAGATCACTCACTGAACATTCCGGACGTGTTTTGAAAAAATCTAAAGAGTGGTCTTAGAGGAGTTGCGATAAAAGATTGTTAATTTGCTGAGTGAAGGGGAAGTCGCGATTTCTAAGATGGCCGTCCGGCGGCCATATTAGTCGATGGATGGGAATTATTTTCGCGGAGACACAGCTAGGGATTGAGAGCAATCCATATGCAAGGAGGAGATCCGAAAACGGTAAAAATCTAAGACGGCCGACGGCGGCCATATTTGTTGTCTGGCCAGGACCAAATTCAGATGTGCACAGTTAGATCACTAGACAAAAATAACTGAAGTTTGAAAAAATCTGACAAGTGGTCTCGGAGGAGATGCGATAACGAGATTGTAACAGGAAAAGTAAAGGAGAAGTCGCGATTCCTAAGATGGCCGTCAGGCGGCCATATTAGTCGATGGACAGGAATCATTTTTGCGGAAACATATCTAGGGGTTGGGAGGAATCCATGCGCAAAATTTTGACAAAATTCGTCTTTAGGTTACTGAGGAGATGCGATGACGAGAAAATTTCAAGATGGCAAACGGCGGCAAAATTTCTCAAATAGGTCACTAGGGGAACTTCCCAGGCAAGCCTCGAAAAATTCCAACCAGTGATTTCGGAGGATGGTTGATACAAACGAGATTGTAACAGTATTAAGTAAACGGTAAAAAAAGTAAGAAAAAGTCCAGGGAGTGCCACAATCACAAACCGCAGCCTTTTCCAGACACCAAGAGGAAGAGGAAACAGACAAAACCAAACAAGCGCAAATTGAACACGCATACTAAAAGCACTAAGATTAGCTCTCTCTTCCCCAAGCGAGGTAATCGCAATGCTAAAAGGACTGAAAAACACAAGAACTAAATAACACAAGGTAAGGCATAAAACAAATCGCCTCGTAGAATAAACTAAAAAGCGACAAAGAGTAAGACTAACACCGGGACCACCGCCTCAGAACGGTCAGTAGAGTAAACCACCGTGGGGTTTAAAATACTTTTACAGCCAGCCAACTTCACTCTTGGTCCCGATGCTACTCTTAATACAGATATACATAAAAATTCGGTTCGCATAAAGACTCCCAACTCAGTCAATGCATCAAAGCGAAAACATAAAAATCAAATTAATCACTATAATAAACAAAGACGAGTAGTTATGGCTAATTCTACTGTATGCCAGAGTAAATGAACACCAATAGTTGAACCACGGCGGGGCAAGCCAAAGACATATCGTCAAGCCCCAACCCACTGGTTAAAGTTTTACGAAGAGGCCGCTATTAGTCAGAAGTGAGTCGCGATTTTTTAAGATGGCCGTCTGGCAATCATATTCGTCGATGGACCCGAATTTATTCGCGGAGACACATTTAGGGGAAGAGAGGAATCGAGGAATCAATATTCAAAATGTTGATGAAACACCTCCAATGGTTACGGAGGAGATGTGACAACAAGAAAAAAAAAAACAAGATGGCCAACGGCGGTAATATTTGGCGGCCAAATTTGGGCTACTTGCAACTAAACTACTAGGGAAACATCCCAGACAGATTCCAAAAAAAATCTGATCCTTGATTTTGGAGATGAGATAACAAGACTATATAACACTGTTAAGCAAAGGATAAATTGCGAATTATTTGTCGACGGACCGGAACATAATTTGGGCACCCACAAATGGACCACCAGGGGAACATCCCGAAGAAGTATCGAAACATCCAACTTGTGGTCTTGGAAGAGATGCGATAACAAGAAACTGTTTACGGTCGGACGTATGTATGGACGGTTGTTTGGATATTCTTATGGATGGATATTTGTTTGGCTAACCATCGGTATTAAGATACACAAGAAAGCAGTCTGAAGGACAGCTATATCCCCCATCGCCTTCAACATTGACTTTCAGTTAGCATAGTTGAAACATGTTCTGCATCTAGACTCGCTATGATGAACATCTGATTAAAGTTAATGGAAATCCTTCCAGGTGTAAAAGAGATATGGAGAGATATCAAAGGTAGGTTCAAATTCGTGACCTTCAATTGTGACCGTGACCTTGAGCCAGCATGTTGAGTCATGGGTTCTGCACATCGTCTCACTGAGGCAAACATTTGACCAAAATTTTATGAAAATCTTTCCAGGGGTAAAGAAGATATGAACCGGACATAAAATTAAAGGCTCAACTCGTGATCTTCAATTGTGACCTTGATCTTAAGTTGGCATGGTTGAGTTATGGGTCCTGCACATCATCTTACTGATGCAAACATCTGACCAAATTTAAATGAAAATTCTTCTACAAGTAAAGGAGATATGGAGCGGATACAAATATTGTATTCTATTGGTAAAGGAGATATAGAGCGGACACGAAATTCAAGGCTCAAATACGCGACCTTCAATTGTGACCTTGACCTTGAGACGGCATGGTTGAAATATGAGTTCTGCATATAATCTCAATGAGGCGAACATTCAATTAAAATTAAATCAAAATCATTCCAGGGGCAAAGGAGATATGGAGCGGACACGAAATTTAGGCTCCCATGACTTTCAATTGTTACCTCGACCTTGAGTCTGCATGGTTGATTAACGGGTTCTGCACACCACCTCATTTAGGTGAACATTTGACCAAAGTTTTACAAACATCCTTCTACGGGTAAATGAAATAGGGAATGGACACGAAATTCAAGGCTCAAACTCGAGACCTTCAATTGTGACCTTGATCTTGAATCGGCATGACTAAGTTAACAGTACTGCACAACATCTTACTGAGGCGAACATTTGACTAAAGTTTAATGAAAATCCTTCGAGGAGTAAAGGAGATATGCACGAAATTCAATGCTCTAGTTTGTGACCTTCAGCTGTGACCTTGACCCTGGATTGGCATGGTTGAGTTATCGGTTCTGCACATTGTCTCCCTAAGGCAAACATTTGACCAAGTTTTTTATGATAATCCTTCAAGGGATAAAGGAGATATGGAGCGATACGAAATTCAAGGCTCAAACTCGAGACCTTCAATTGTTACCTTGACCTTGATACGATGTTGTAGGGTTCTGCACATTGTCTCACTGAGGCAAACATTTGATTAAAGTTTAATGAAAATCCTTCCAGGGGTAAAGGAGATACGTAGCGGACACGAAATTCAAGGCTCTAACTCGTGCCATTCAAAAGGTGACCTTGACCTTGAGTCGGCATGGTTGAGGTATTGGTTCGGCACATTGTCTTACTGAGGCAAACATTTGACAAAATTTAAATGAAAAGCCTTCCAGAGATAAAGGAGATATAGAGCGGACACGAAATTCAAGGCTCATTTCGTGACCTTCAGTGGTGACCTTGACCTTGAGTCGGCATGGTTGAGTTATAATTATGTTCTGCACTTCATCTCATAGAGGCGGACATTCAAATAATGTTTAATGAAAATCATTACAGGGATACAGGAGATCTGGAGCAGACACGAAATTTAGGCTCAATCTCATGTGACCTTGACCTTGAGTCTGCATGGTTGATTAATGGGTTCTGCATAATGTCTCATTTAGGTGAACATTTGACCAAAGTTTAATGAAAGTCCTTCTAGGGGTAAATGAGACATGAAGTGGACACTAAATTAAAGGCTCAAACCCGAGACCTTCAACTGTGACCTTGATCTTGAGTCGGCATGGTTATGTTATGGGTTCTACACATTGTCTTACGGAGCAAAAACTGATCAAAGTTTAATGAAAATCCTTCCAGGGGTAAAGGAGATATGGAGCGGACACAAAATTTAAGGCTCAAATTTGTGACCTTCAGTTGTGTGCAGTTGTGACCTTGGCCTTGAGTTGGCATGGTTTAGTTATGAGTTATAGGTTCTGCACTGCGTCTCACCGAGGCAAATATTTGACCAAAGTTTTACGAAATTCCATCCAGGGATAAAGGAGATGGAGCGGACTCAACATTCAAGGCTCAAACTCGTGACCAACTGTGACCGTGACCTTGAGTCGACATGGTTGTGGTATGAGTTCTGCACATTGTCTTACTGAGACAAATATTTGAATTAAGTTTGATAAAAATCCTTCTAGGGGTAAAGGAGATATGGAGCGGGCACGAAATCCAAGGCTCTTACTCGTGATTTTCCATTGTAACCTTGAGCTTGAGTCAGCATGGCTGTGTTATGGATTCTGCACATTTTCTTACTGAGGCAAACATCTGAGCAAATTTTAATGAAAACCCTTCCAGGGATAAAGGAGATATGAAGCGGACACGAAATTCAAGGGGTCAAACTCGTGACTTTCAATTGTGACCTTGACCTTGAATCGGCATGGTTGAGATGGATTCTTCACATCGTCTCATTTAGGCGAACATTTGTTCAAAGTTCAATGAAAATCTTTTAAGGGTTCAGGAGATATAGTGAGGACACGAAAGTGTTACGGAGGGACAGATGGACGGACGTCTTACTCTCCACCATGTTTCAATTCGATCGGATGAAAACTGAAGGAGGAGTATCCGGAAACAAAATCAAGTCTAAAAATTGTTAACAAAAAGTATAACTATCAAAATTTGTTGTATGGTAACCTCGAAACAATATGCGATGTACCACCTAATGGTCTCACTGTCCACCAAGTTTCAACGATAAAAAATGTAGGAGGAGTTATTAGGAAACGAAGGACGGACGGACGGACAATGATTTATGACACTTTTATACCCCGCCATACGATATTGGCGGGGTATTATGGTAAATACCATAATACCCCGCCAATATCGTATGGCGGGGTATAAAAGTGTCATAAATCACTGGTCTTTTTCTTATTTAGATTATACGACATGATAGTGATTTCTGTTTCTCAATGTATAATTTCGATGTCTATTGATATACTGCATTGACCAAAAACTCACCCCTAGTCTTCATTAAAAAGATCTGGCGAATATGTGACCCGTAAAAGCTGTCAGCAGATAATTATATCCGATTCATGATCACTATATACAATTTTCATAAATGCAATAATAAAAAACATGAACATCAGAGAAATACACCATTTACAATTTATAAACCAAAGTTTCCTTGGAAACAGTCGCTCTATTATATTTATTATTATTATTATTATTATTATTATTATTATTATTATTATTATTATTATTATTACTGCTACGATTTTATTTAAAAGGTAAGGCAAGTGAAGAGAAAAGGTTGATTTGATACTAAATAAAGTTATATTTTCAATTGACTTGCCCTTCCCTGCGATGTAATGCCCTATTCTAGCCTACCCTACCCTCCCTTCTGCTACCCCACCCTACCCTACCAAGCTAGGATAGGCCAGGCTAGAAGTGTAGGATTAGGTAAGAATAGGGATAGTAGTAGGGGAGGGGAATGTGTAGGGCAGTGCGGGTCGGGTTGGGTAGGGCAGGGCATATTAGTAGACAGACTGGAATTAATTTCGGGGATACCCATCTAGGGGTTAAAAAGAATCTATATTCGAAGTTTCGACAAAATTATTCTACTGATTACGGGGAAAGTGAAATATCCAAGAAGGCAGACGGTGGTCATATTTGTTGACGGACCGGAAGCAAATCTGGGCGTGCAAATGCAGACCACAAAGGGCAGCATCACAGACAAGTTTTGAAACCAGAGTTTCCAAGGAAACAGTTGCTCTATCGTATTACTTTTTTATTTAAAAGTTGAGGCAAGTAAAGAAAAGCGATAGATTTGATACAGTCAACCCTCTTTATACCGATACTCGATATAACGACAAAATTCGTCACAATGACAATTTGAATGTCAAGAACCCTTCGCTCAAGAGTTGACAACTAATGAGAAATTATGCAAGAATATTGCATTAAACTTCAAGCAACATATCTTTTGGATATTTGTTAGAATCACCTCACTAAGGCGATTCTAACAAATATCCAAAACATATGTTCTATGGGGAAATAAGGAATAAAACAAGGTCTTTCTCACATATCATTTTGTCCATTAAGGATTCTTTACAACAGCAAATTCAGTTTAATAGCAACATCTTTTGGAATAAATGCTGTCGTTGTAACGAGGGTTCACTGTACTAAATACAGTTATATTTTAAGTTGACTTGCATTTGCCTGCAATGCTATGCCCCATTGTACCCTACCCTACACTCCCCTTTGATATCCCACCCGAGCCTACCAAGCAAGGATAGGCCAAGATAGAAGGGAGAGTTTCGAAAAAATATATATGACCAGTAGAGTAGATGCGATAACAAGATAGTAATAGGGGTGAGGAGGGGAGGAGAGGGGAGGGGAGATTTTTTTTAAAAAAGTTGCAATTTCTAAGATGGCGGTCTGGCAGCCATATAAGTCAATGGACTGAAATCATTTTCACGGAGACATTTGAAGGACTAAGAGGAATTCATATGCATAGTTTAAATGAGATTCCTAACCTAGTTAGGGAGAAGCTATAATAACGGGAAAAATCCATGGTGGTTGACGGCGACCATATTTGTCAACAGGTCCGAATGAAATTTGGGTGTGCACAAAGTCAGTAGGGGAACATCCCAGACAAGTTTCGAAAAAATCTGACCAGTAGTCTCGGAAGAGATGCGATAACGGGATATAAATGTCTAAGGTAAAAGGAGAATTCGAGAATTTTAAGAGAGCCGCCGTTCAATCATATAAATCGATGGACCATTACGAAAACACGCCTATTAAAATATACTGAAAATTTTACCACCAAAAAATTGAAAATTTTCAGATAAAAATTCTGATATTTTTTCATATTTCTGCTCAAACATAGATTGTGGGTACTCGTTAGAACCGCCTCGTCGAGGCGGTTCTAACGAGTACCCACAATCTATGTTTTTGAGCAGAAATAAGAAAAATAATGTATACCCCTGTAAACCCCAGTTTTACTATATAAAAGTGGGGTTTAAGGGGGTCAAAATTATATAGGTATGTTTTCGTGATGAAGAATCATTTCAGGGAGACGCATCTAGGGATTGAGAGGAATACATATGCACATTTTCGACTAAATATCTCCACTGGCTACGGAGGAGATGCGGTATTGGGAAAATACAAGATGGCCGACGGCGGCCATATTTGTCGACGGACCGTGCACAACTAGAGGACCAGGAGAACATCCCAGACAAGTTTCGAAAAATCCCGACCAGTGGTCCCGGAGAAGATTTGATGACGAGAAATTGTTTACGGACGAACGCATGGACGGACGCCGGTCAGTCTCAATGTGGGATAAGCTCTACCTACGGTAAAGCTAAAAATCTGCGGTCTCGGAGGAGATGCGATAATGAGTTTGGAACAGTGTTAAGAAAAGAAGAAGTCGCGATTTCTAAGCTGGCCGCCTGGTGGCTATATTAGTCGACGGACCGGAATCAGTTTCGCGGAGACACATCTAAGGGCTGTGAGGAATCCATATGCAAAAGTTTGATGAAAGTCTATACCGGTTATGGAGGAGATGCGATAATGAGAAAATCCAAGATGGTCCACGCCGGCCATATTTGTTGACGGACCGGAATCAAATTCGGGACAGCATAACTAGACTACCAGGGAAATATCCCAGACAGTTTTCGAAACAAATCTGATTAATGGTCTTGGAGGAGATGCGATAACGAGATTGTTAAAATGTTAAGTAAAGAGGAAGTCGCGATTTCTAAGACCACAGCCATATTTGTCGACGGACCCGAATCCAGCTTGGGCGTGCACAACTAGATCACGAAGGAAACAGTCCGGACAAATTTCAAAAAAAGTCGACCAGTGGTCTCGAGGAGATGCGATAACAAGAATTTGTTTACGGACTGACATATGGACGGACGTAAGGACGGACCTATTACGGTCGGACGTCGGACAGTCCCCCTGTGGAATAGCTCTACCGGAGCTAAAACGATGGCTATTCTTAATGAAAACAAATTAAAATGCGAGCAGAGTGAGCAAATTCTTCCTTAACCCTTGCAATGCTGAATAAGTAAAGGTGCCACACCCACTTCAAATTTCCAGCCAATCAGATTACGATCCAGATTGTTGATATAAACTCACATACTGAATAGCAAATAGTGCAGATTCAGATCAGTTGGCTTTTATGGCTTCTTAGAAGCCAACTGATCTGGATCTTCACTGTTTGCAAAGACATGGTATATCCGGGTTCAGCAGGACAAGGGTTTAGTCTCAGTAAGAAGGAAAGGAAGCATTTCCATGTCAGATTTATTTCCCTAAGAGTGTATCTATTCTCTTTATGTAATAAGGTGCCTTTTTACATGTAGGGGCATTAATGTTGCAATTTACATAGATATACTTCATATTAGTGTCAGTAAAAAGGCCTTGGTAGCACAGCTGAATGCGCGTCCGACTGGTGATAAGGAGGTCGCGGGTTCGATCCCCGCCAGGTCCGGCAACATTCTTTCGTGGAGTTTGATCATGAAGTATTTTTACGGTCATTCTCTCCCTTCCACTGATTCAAGAAGACAGTTGTCAGTTTCTGGCCAAAGAATGCAAACAAGCGCTGGGTAACTGCTTAGAGGACAACGCCTGCCCAGGAAAACGTTTGGTAAGGTAAACTGACTGCGCTCGACATCACCATAATGGGTTGACTGGACCGTGAAACCTCAACACAAAACTGTCAGTTATACCCTAAGAACTTGTACATTACGGCATATACACCCTGGGAATACACAAATCAGCCTTCATTTCTACGCAGTATAAACAAAGACTTTGGTGGGGTGTGACGAAGGTGTCGTGTATCTTACGTCACCGGGGCGTCTAACTGATATTGGCTTACAGTTTGGCAAGGCTTGCTATCCTTGCAGGTAAGGGTAGAGGGGAATGTTTTTATTTCTTCTGTTTCTTCCCTTTCATTCCTGTTCCTCTTTCTTCCCTGACATTCTCTTTCATCTCTTCTGCTATCTCTTCTACCTCTTTTCTCCCTATCTCTGTGAGACAAAATGACCTACAAGGGTTGACGTGTCGTTAAATCCCAACACAGTCAATCTTTATCAGACGCTCTTTGGATAACAAAGGATCTAGTTTTTCTCAGGCGATCAACGGGTACGCAGGCTGATCTGAGTTTTCGCTTGGTGCAGATGTTCGAAGACATACTAAAGTCAAACCTCGATAGCTCGAACACCGATGGCTCGTTTACCATGGCTAATTCGAACTCGTTTTTGGGACCCTACGAAATTCTTCCGACAGCATAAGAAAACAAATATTTAGGGAAATTTCCTTATTTTATCACGAAATAGTATGTTGTGTTTACTCATTAGAATCGCCTCTTCGAGGCGATTCTAATGATTACACTCAACATACAATTCTTGTGTAGAAAATCGAAAAGATTTCCCTAAATTATCGCTGTTTGCTTCCTGACCTGGTGCCATGATTTACCCTCAGTGGCTCGAACTACCAATATCTCGAACAAATCTCCACGGTCCCAAAGATGTTCGAGCCATTGAAGTTCGACTCTATCTGAAGATGCAACTCATTTATACTGAACATCAAAGGAAACGTTCACAAAAACTGTGCCGCCTCATGATAAAACCGACAAAATGGCATGTGCACCCAGTGAAGACTCAGGTCAGCCTGGGCATCCACCCAGTCTGACCAGCGTCTACGCTGTTCGCATGAAAAGGCCTGCGTCCTTAGCTACTCATTGAGCGCACAGCAAAGACTCTGATCAGACTGGGTGGATGCCCAGACTGATCTGTCTTCGCTGGGTGCAGATGCCATTTTGTTGGCTTTGTCACTTTACAGGCAATGTCATTTCGCAGCTCCAAATTGCCTACAGGGCTGCAGGTTACTGACAACAATCTGTTGTGTGAGTTCTTACAATTTCTAAACTTGATCAAAGAGTATCGTTTCTATTCCAAAAGCATTTGATTGTACGTGTGTGCCCAGTAAATTATATTTCAGTAATGTCGAGCCGTCTCACAGAGAGAGGACGGGAGACGAGAAGAATAGGACAGGTGAGAGAAAGGTCCTGATCCCCGACCTCGCTTCCAGTGAGGCTAGATCTATCCTGCCAAAAGCAAATGGTGGCTGGGTGAACTTTCCAAAGAATAGGATGGCGCGTCTGCCTATCACTCACGATTTTAAGTATTATCCTTCCTTTCCGACAGATTAAACTGCGATTTAATTGGTTTCTGGTATTCATACTTTCGAAAACCGAGATATCCATTAGAATACTCTTGGTATTAATTAAAGGCTCAATATTCCTCAAAAATAGACATTCTTTATCCAAGAAAGGTTTAATAAATTGATATATATTATTAGTATTCATACGATCATAAAATGTGGCATCTGACAGCCTGTAAAATTTCAGTTAATCTCTCGTTTTTGAACTGGATAAAAAATGATTTTTTTTTTTTTTTTTTTTTTTTTTATCGTATCTCTGAATTAATATTGGCAACATTAATTCAGAGATACGATACAAATCATTTCATTTTCAAGAATGAGAGACTAACTGAAATTCTTCAGGCTGTCGAGTGCCACATTTGATGATTGTATTAATACAATTAATACAATATGGAGCCTTTAAATGAGATCGATCGAAAGTCTATCAGGGTTCAAACTACCTATATTATACAGACAAAATGTGGTCATGCAAATGATAATGGTGACCTTAAAATTTGGGCGATATCATCAAAACATAATCAATTCTTAAACATTTCCTAATTATACATGTAGCACCAAACAGTTTGGTAAAATCGCTCACTGCTTCAAGGGGTATCGAGCAGGTAAGAAATCGGCAGACAAACGTTGACGCTGACCTTGAAAATGAATACAATCTCACCAAAAGAAAAAAATATATATATATTAAATTCGGTGTTAAACAAAACATGATCTACCATTATATACCAAATAGGTTTTGCTCTCTTATTCAAGCGATTTTATAAAGACAAGAAACTCTCACGCCAACATGTCGTCAACGACGACCAAGGGGATCCGCAATGAGATCACTACGCCCTCTCATCTCTAACGTGCTCGCCTGGGATGGATTGACGTTGAGGAAACATTCACTTCCATATATTACCTGTTAAGTATAATCCTGGGATTTCCGTTTTCGGTCTCAGTTCTATTGTAACCTCCGGCTTCACACGTTCCTTCACGTGATTCAGCCCGTATATTTCCCCGCTTGGACATCCAAGGTAAAATCTGTTACTAAGTGGCGTACCAACGTCAAAATACTCTAGCTGAAATAAAGATAATGTCTGAAACGTACATTGTTTATAACGAATACAGTAGTTACCTTTAATCCCTTTCCATACCACTCCTAAAATTATATAAAAATGACATTTTAATACATGTTGATTCTCTAAAACTGCTGGATGAGTAGCAAACAGTGTTGACCCAGATCAGACGCCGCATTCTGCGGCGTCTGATCTGGGTCTACACTGTATGCTCAACCTGTGTGGCACAATTCTTAGGATAGGTATGTTATCGCGACCAAGCTGCTTGTACAAGACGGCGTCGCGCCAGTCGGAGCACGTGAGTCTACGTATACAGCTTGTCACTAAATTTAGCTAAGTGGCATAAATTGTTGACAGATGGCTGGACAAGCGGACTTACACTTGCTGTCATTGGTGGGTTATGTATTTTTTTTTGCGGTCCGTCCTATATACTGTTTTGCAAATGTTGTAAAATGAGATGTATTTTACTAAGTTAATAAAAGTCGAACCCCAATAGCTCGAACACCGATGGCTCGCTTACCATGGCTAAATCGAATCCGTTTCTGAGTCTTTACTAAATTCTTCCGATAGCTCAGAAAAAAACAAATATTTAGGAAATTTTATTATTTTATCATGAAATTGTATGTTATGTGTACTCACTAGGATCGTCTCATCGAGGTGACTCTAATGAGTACACTCAACATACCATTATTCTGTAGAAGATCGAAAAGACATCGCTAAATTATCGCCATCTGCTTCCTGATCTGGCGTTATGATTAACCTTCAATGGCTCGAACTACCCATTACTCGGCGAACAAATTTCCATAGTCCCAATGATGCTCGAGCCATTGAGGTTCGATTGTACATCTTTGTTCACTTGTGGGATCTGCACTTCATTTCGCTAGAACCTACGTAAGATACACGACGCCTTCGCCACACCCGACCACCCCTGCCCGAAGATCAAATGTCACTACCCGATGTCTAAAAACTGTCAGCAATATTATAACTCTTCTCATAATTTTTTCTAACACCTCATATTGCATCAATAAAATTTCTATAGGAAAGAATGTATCTATAATACAACACGTTCGAAAGGACACAGTGTGACATGTGCAAACGGACAAAGTGTAACATGAAAAAAAAAAGATACAAAACTTGCTCTCGTTGTGGTGGGAGGTGGGAAGGGGGGGTTGAGAATAGTCACTAATAATCAAACCTGAAATCTAAAAATTCCGTCCAAAAGCTACTTATATTTTTCTTACTCCCCAATTAAAACATTTGTTGTGGGTACTCATTAGAAGCGCCTCGGGGATATGTTTTTATTGAAATAAAACAATATTGTGTGGATACTCCCTCTTATCTTAAGATATACAACTAATATAAATATTGTTTAATAATTAGTTTTTAAATTTATTTCAGGCAAATATTAACCCAAATAACTCTATTGACACAAAAAGATGGACTTGTGAACAAGCGTAAAAATGAAATTTCACACTTAAAATGAAAGTTCTCAATCCTGAAATCAGGATTAATCCTAAAGTTTCTCATCCCTGCTTGCTGAAAACAATCACTAATAAAAACTATCAAAGAAGCTTACCAAAGCACACATATCAATTTACTTCCTAAGGCAATAGCAATTGTTGACAAATAAAGTCAACCCTCTTTACACCAATATTCGATATAACGACATTTTCGTTGTAGTGATAATTTGACTGGCACGAAACTTTCTCTAAAGAGGTGACAGCTAATCAAAAGTTATGCACGAACATTGTATTCAAAGGAGAACGCAATCTCAATATAAAATATATTTCACAACAAAGAGCTCAACCCCAATATAAAATATATTTCACAACAAAGAGCTTAGAAAAAACATACAAGTTTGATCAAAATCGGTCAAGAAATAACAAAGTTATTATTTTTGATGTATTTAATATAGCCGACATTGGCGTCGCCATTTTGAATTTTTAATGAGATTTCAAACTTTTTTAAAGTTTTAAAATTTGCATTATTTTTTATAACCAAAGCAATTGTTTTAGAAAAAAGTTGCTTACCCCTTTAGGAAAATATGTTAAAAACATTAAGACAAAATATCCATCTATATGCTGTTTATTATCATTCTGCACGTTTTATTAGGGCTGTGTGGCGTCACAAAGCCTAAAAATGGCGGCCTCCATGACAGTTGGTTTTTAAATATTTAAACTCCAATAACTTTCTCATTTGCAGGTCGATTTTGGTCAAACTTGTATCAAACTTTTCGGTTTGGAGAATTCTATCCTAATAGATGTACTTTCTTTTGTATTGTGTTTTCATTTAATACTTCAAGAAACATATTTTGCATATTTCTTAGAATCGCCTCAGTGAGGCGGTTCTTACAAATATTCAAAACACATGTTTTGTGAGGAAATAAGAATAAAAATATCTTATTACACATCAGTTTGCTTATTAAGGATTCTTTACAACAGCAAATTCATTTCAATGGCAACATCTTTAGGAACAAATGCTGTCTGTAAAAAATGCCTTGTAACAAGGGTTCACTACATCAGAAAACGTATCAGCATATCATTGCAAAATATCCTCAAAATCTAAAATGACAGAGAGATGCAGCTAACCTTTCCTACGAGTTTTGGGAACAACATTTCACATTGCTCCCAGATCAATTGCCCAATAGCTTTCTTTAGGGATTCATACTCATAACCCCGACGTTTCACTGTCCTGTCAGACCAGGCCGAGAACCAGTGGTTTGGACACAAGGCGAACACTGAACACGTCGATTTTCCTGAAACAAAGTTTCAATTAAGAAATAGAACAGCTCTAGCCGTTGATGTTGAGTAATAAATCAGAGGTTGCAGGTCAGTTGTAATGCTGACAATTTGATCACGAGCGTGTAGCGTGTGATTTATCTACATACAACTGACCGGCAAACTGTGATTTATTACTCATTAATTCACGCACTAGAGCTGTTCTATTTCGATTCTAACACTCTAAAAATCGACAAAATTGCCGTTGATTCCTTCCGGTTCTCACAACCTTCCGCCATTATTCGACGAGAACCCGCCAACTTCCTTGGCTGTAACACATGCATTTATGTCTATTTGTAACGTATCTTATGCAAACAAGAAGCATTACACAGTCTAACGTCCAGGAAACTAAACAAGAGGGCCCAGAGGGCCTTAATTCGCTCACCTGAATGTCATTGTCTCCAAACATCATCAGTTACTTCAACAATTTAATGCAACATAGTATATTCTAAAAGCCTATCATCTTCTCTTCATAGGACTCTCTATGCTTTAACAGACTATCATCCAAGAAACATTTCTGCCGACTTTTTTCAAAATATGGCTAATAGTTTTAGAGGAAAAGCTTATTTGCCACTTATTTGTCGATGTAAAGCTACTGAACCCCAGGGTGGGAACATTTTTGACCCTAGGGATCTAATTTGAACAATCTTGGTAGAGGTCTACTAGCTAAAGCCACAAACCAAATTCGGTAGCCTTAGGCCTAATGGTTTCTGACAAGAAGATTTTTCAAGATTTTTGCTATATAATAAGTCTATGTAAAAACAATGACCCCTGGGTAAGGTCCATTTCTGATCCCAGGGCTAAAATGAACAATCTTGGTATAAGGCTACTAGATAAAGCTACATACTAAATTTGGAAGCCCTTGGCCTAACGGTTTCCGACAAGAAGAGTTTCCAAAATAAGCCCTGGCCCTTGGCGGCCATGTTTTTGTCGAATCATGATAGCTTGAATAATCTTGGTAGAGGATCATTAAAGGAACATTTCTGCTGTATTATATTGAAATTGGTCCAGTGACTTCTGACAAGGTTTGTAAAGTTTTCTATATAGATATATAGGGAAAATAAGCCCGCCCCTAGCGGCCATGTTTTCGACTAATCATAACGGATTGAACAATCTTTGTAGAGGGTCACTAAAGGAACACTTCTCACAAGTAATATTGAAATCGGTCCGGCAGTGTCTGACAAGATTTTTATTTTTTTTTTATATAGATATATGGGAAATAAGCACTGCCCCCCCCCCCACTCCCCCCCCCCCACTCCCACCCACCTCCCACGCCCCTGGCGACCATGTTTTTTTTTTTTTTTGTTTTTTTTTTTGTTTTTGTTTTTTTACGAATCATGATGGCTTGAACAATCTGGGTAGAGGATCACCATAGGAACACTCTTGCCGTATTACATTGAAATCGGTCCAGTGGCTTCTGTCAAGAAGATTTAAAAAAAAAACTGTAGATATATAAGGAAAATAAGCCCCGCTCCCTGGCGGCCATGTTTTTGACAAATCATGATGGCTTCAACAATCTTGGTAGATGGTTACAAAAGAAACATTCCTGCCAAGTTATACTGTAATCGGTCCAGTGGTTTCTGACTAAAAGATTTTATTTTTTTTAATATAGATATATAGGGAAAACAAGCCCCACCCCCACAATTTTGGTAGAGGGTCACCAAGCAGACATTCCTGCAAAGTTATATTGATATCGGTTCAGTAGTTTCTGAAAAGAAGACTTTTAATTTTTTCTATATAGATATATAGGGAATAAGCCCTGCCTCCTGGCGGCCGTGTGTTTTTACGAATCATGATGGCTTGAACAATCTTGGTAGAAGGTCACCATAGGAACATTTCTGTCGTATTATATTGAAACCGGTCCAGTAGTTTCTGACAAGAAGATTTTTGAAGTTTTCTATATAGATATATAGTGAAAAAAGGCCCCGCCACCTGGCGGCCATGTTTTTCACGAATTATGACAGCTTGAACAATCTTGGTAGATATTGAAATCGGTCCAGTGGTTTCTTACAAAAAGAGTTTTTAAGTTTTTTTATATAGATAAATAGGGAAATACCCCCCCCTCCCCCTCCCTCCCCCTCCTTCACCAACCCACTCACTCCTTTGGTAGAAGGTTACCAAAGAAATATTCCTGCCAAGTAATATTGAAATCGGCCCAGTAGTTTCTGACAAGAAGATTTTTAAAGTTTTTTTTATAAAGATATACTGGAAAAATAAGCTCCACCCCCCCCCCGACCCCCACCCAACACAACCCCACACAACACCAGGCGTCCATGTATTTTGACGAATCATGATGGCTTGAGCAATCTTGGTAGAGGATCACTAAAGGAACATTTCTGCCAAATTATATTGAAATCGGTCGAGTGGTTTCTGACACAATGATTTTTAAAGTGTTTTCTTTTGTTTTTCTTTTGGTTGCCATGGCAACCAGAGTTTTGCATAGATTCCAATTCTCTGAACAACTTTAGTTCGTACCTCCCAAGGATCATGCCTGTGAAGTTTGGTTCAAATTGACCCAGTGGTTCAGGAGGAGATGTCAATTGTTGACAGACGACGGACGACGGACGGACGACGGACGTCGGAGTACTGCCTAATTAGAACAGCTTACTGAGCACTTCACGGACGGACGCCGGACGACGGACACCGGAGTACTGGCCTATAAGAATAGCTTACTGAGCCCTTCGTGCTCAGGTGAGCTAAAATGATGTCAAAAAAACTCTTAAAACCATCAGGCGTCACGTTCTTCCACCCGGTGATTTGTTGCAGAATAAAACAGTTTATCTCCGTTACTGTTTTATTACACGTCGGACCCCTTTCTGAAAAGGAGTCTACTTCTAAAGTAAAGAAGTTGCTCCCTGTGGAAGCAACTTCTAGACCCTTTTACAGAAGGGAGACAGACTTGCCTCCCCTGAGAGTTGATCCGTTTCCCTAACAAAAGTGAATCGGTATCTGTGCGTTATAACACAGGACTAAATTGTTTGACCCTTGGATGATCACTAATAAGTATAAAGATTTTAGTTCTCTTTCAACATTATTTAACTCTTTCGGTGCAAAATTTCAGACGACATTTGTCGTCTGCTTTTTTATCTTAACTAACTATCGCTTGGAAAGATGTTTATATGTAAAATTGAAAAACTGAATGTCAAACAGCGTAGATCCAGATGAGACGGCTCATTGAGCCGTCTCATCTGGATCTATGCTGTTTGCAAAAGCTTATTATTATCGCCTGTGGGAGTGAAAGAGTTAAGTCATCTCGACACGATAAAGTTGTTATTATGAAAGGCTCTGTGCAGTGCAGGGTTCGAGCCTGACACCTCGTGGCGATGATCACTAAAGAGAAAACTGCTTTAAGCCCCCAGCCCCACCTCCAGTAGTTTTTCTACTGACCGTTCCAAGGAAGTTCCTCTGTTGTAGTTCTCTTTTGTTTCGTCTGTGGGATGTTTCAATTTGTGGCGTACGTTCTGTCATTGTTTGTTCCTCATCTATCTTTCTTTTGGTGTCTCGGGTAAGCTGTGCTTCGTGATTGTGGCTTATGTGCATTACAAAAACACGCCTATTCAAATATATTGAAAATTTTACAACCAAAAAAGGAAAATTTTCAGATAAAAATTCTGATATTTTTTCATATTTCTGCTCAAAACATAGATTGTGGGTACTCGTTAGAACCGCCTCGCCGAGACGGTTCTAACGAGTACCCACAATCTATGTTTTTATAGCGAAATAAGAAAAATAATGTATATCCCTGTAAAACCCAGTTTTCCTATATAAAAGGGGTTTAAGGGGGGTCAAAATTATATAGGCGTGTTTTCGTGATTGGTATTTTCGCGTATACTGTTTTCAGATGGTGATAATAGCATTGTTTTTCCTTGTTAACTAATTCTGTGCAAAAGTACAGATAAGGCGCCTTTTTCAACCAAAAAATATTGATATTTTTATTGTTTCCCTGTGAAAACATGTTGTGGGTACTGATTAGAAGCGCCTCGCCGAGGCATCTTATCTGGAGCTATATATAATAAATGGCTCAATTTTGTCGACAATACAATACAATAAATACAATACAATACAATACAACACATACAATGCAATACAATACAATACAATACAATACAATACAATAAATACAATGCAATGCAATACAATGCAATACATTACATTACAATACAAAATATTGCATTCACACTTAAGCCGCAACGTGAGAAAACGTGCCTTCAAACAAATGCGATAAAAAAAACAAAAAAAAAAAACAACAACAAAGACTCAAACCAGCTTGCGCAACCGCGCAGGCTGATCAGAGTCTTCATTGTCCAAATGAAGGAATTCATCAATGGCTTCTAAAATGCTCCCAGGGAAACTTCTGATCAGACTATGCGAATGCGCAGGCTAATCTGAATCTTCGCTAGGCGCTTATGTATGAAGGTACGTTTTATGATGCTGCGACTCATTTTTAGAATTAGATGATGGAAAACTACTATTACCTGGATACCGGCTTTCCCATGATGGATCCTTGGCGGAAGGGAAACCAATAAAGAGCATAGGAGAATAAGTACTTGCAGCCTCGTCTTCATCTAAGCTCCAATACTTTTTCATATCTTTGTCCAATTCTGGGCTAAACATGAAGAAAACAAACATTTTTTTTATGTTAGTTTCCTTTTTTACTGCCTATTTTTTATCTCTCTTTTTTTTAATAATATCCCACCAGTGGCGCAGTCAGAACGGAATTATTTTTACGTACACCCAGAAAAACTCTTGAAAAAAAATGCCTAGAATCGCTGCCAAAATAGGAGCTACTTTTAAAGGAAAGAATTTTCTCCCTTTGGAAAACATTTGCTCCCAAGGGAGCAAATTTTGGGAGAAAATTCTGTCCTTTAAAAGCAGTCCCTATGGTTTAAATGCATAATATTAATGTTAATGTCACTTAATTGCAAATATTTTTTCTAACACATGTTACGTACATATGTAATGAGCGTAATGAGCGTTACGCCTATGTACACTATATTCATGAATGGCATGCAAGAACTTTAGTATTTAATTTCAAGTTCAAGTTCAGAAACTAAACGATCATTGTTTAACAGACCTAAAAATAAGTTCTTTATTTATAAATTTGGATATCAGTACAGTATAATTCCGCTATCAATTAACCCTTGTCCTGCTGAATAAATTAAGATGCCACACCCATTTCTAATTTTCAGCCAATCAGATTACTTGATCCAGATGGTTGATATAAATTCACATACTTAATTGCAAACAGTGCAGATCCAGATCAGTTGGCTTCTTCAGAAGCCAACTGATCTGGATCTACACTGTTTGCAAATGCAGGATATATCCGGGTTCAGCAGGACAAGGGTAAAAAATTAATTATAATTATAAATGGTCATTTTTAAATATAATCTATACATTTTTGTTTGGATATAACACGGTTGTTTAACTAAGACGTTTATTTTATGGACCCCAACAATAGTGTTATAAAGAGGTTGTGGTGTAGCTAACACTCATACTCAACTACCTTAACATAGCCCAGGTGTTAGATGCCGGAAGTTGCAGTTCGTCTTTAGTACCTTCTAATCCAGCGAATACAGATATACATGCAGGACTGGGACCAACGTCTTTAACAATCTTGTATAAGGCTGCAAAAGAAAAACAAGTTAATTCAGAGAATTCACGCCTCTCGTCTTTTAAAAATCCTTTAAAAAAGATCAGGGCCCAGTTGTTCATAGCTAACGATGTCGTTAGTTAACGATTCGTTAAAATTTACATCGAGTGATACGCAAATATGCTGAAATTTTTTGCTGAAAGAATGTGAGTAGCTTTTGCTACTCATATTTTTTCAGCAAACGATATCAGAATATTGTGTATTGAATCCGCTAAAACAGTTAACGAAATGACCCTTAACGAGCTCGTTAAGCTAACGACGCTTTGAACAACTGGGCCAAGATCAACAAGGTAACTACAATCTACGGGTATACACTTTTATAGTTTTTAAGAGAAAAGAAAAACAAAAGCTAAATTTCCGGAATATTAAAAAAGCGCGTGTATAGCCTAAGGCCATGACTAAAACACTTGCAAAGTTTAAAATAAATCCGCTTACAACTGTAAGAAGATTTAAAAACACAAGGTACCCACTAATTATACTAATTGAGCTTAAAAAAGATTCAGTTCAAAACACAAAAAAGTAACAAATTTGATTGTGTTGGGGTTTAACGACACGTCAACCCTTGTGGGTCATTTTGTGTCGTCTTCCAGAGAAAGGGAGAAAAGAGATAGAAGAGATAGTAGAGGAGATGAAAGAGACGATTAGGGAAGAATAGGAACAGGAATGAAAGTGAAGAAACAGAAGAAATAAAAACATTCCCCCTCTACCCTTACCTGCTACAAGGATAGCAGGCCTTGCCCAACTGTAAGCCAATTTCAGTTGGACGCCCCGGTGACGTAAGATACACGACACCATTGCCACTCCCGACCACCCCCAAAAAGTAACAAAAACTAGGGCTTTTTTTTAAGAAAAACAAAAAGAAAAACAAAAAAAGCATAATTATGTCTCCCTAAGTTACCATTCATATATAGAAAGTTTACACATACTAATTGTTCATCATTACTGCTTTATACTTCTATGAAGTTTCATGAAAATATCTTGAATGATTTTCAAGCTATAGAGCGGATATCAAATTACTATTGTCGAATTTCAAAGGGGATAACTCCAAAAATGTATAGACAAGAGTTAATGTCCTTGTGTTCAGCACGTCATCTGACGATACTTTATATTTCTATGAAGTTTCATGAAAATATTTTGAACGTTTTTCAAGTTATAGAGCGGATACAAAATTACAATTATCGAATTTCAAAGAGATAATTACAAAAATGTATAGACAAGAGTTACGGTTCTTGTGTCATGCACGTCGTCTGATGATGCTTTATATTTTTGCGAAAATATCTTAAACGGTTTTCAAGTTATAGAGGGGACACAAAACAACCGTTGTCGAATTTCAAAGGGAAATAACTCAAAAAATGTTACGGTTCTTGTGCTTTGCACGTCGTCTGCTGATGCTTTATATTTATATGAAGTTTCATTAAAATGTCTGAGTTATTGAGCGGACGAGAAATTACCACTGTCGAATTTCAGAGGGGAATAACTCCAAAAATGCATAGTCAAGAGATATAGGTATTGTGTTCTGCACCTCGCCTGATGATGCTTTATATTTCTACGAAGTTTCATTAAAATATCTTGAACGGTTTTCAAGTAATAGAGCGGACACAAAATTGCCGTTGTTTAATTTAAAAGGGAAATGACTACAAAAATGTACAGACAAGAGTAACAGTTCTTGTGGTCAACACGTCACCTAATAATTCTTTATATGTCTATAAAGTTATGAAAATATCTTGAACGGTTTTCAAGTTATAGAGCGGACACGAATTTACCATTGTCGAATTTCAAAGGGGGATAACTACAAACCTGTATGGACAAGAGTTACGGTTCTTATATTCTGCACGTCGTCTGATGATGCATTACATTTCTATGAAGATTCATGACAATATATTAAACGGTTTTTAAGTTATAGAGCGTACACAAAATTACCATTGTCGAATTTCAAAGGGGAATAACTCCAAAGATGTATAGACAAGAGTATAATACGGACAAGAGTTACAATTCTTGTATTCTGGACGTCGCCTGATGATGCTTTATATTTCTATGAAGTTTCATGAAAATATCTTGAACGGTTTTCAAGTTATTGAGCAGTCACGATTGCGTGATGAACAGACAGTAGGCAAAAACAATATGTCTCCATCCCTGTCAGGGGGAGACATAATAACTACAAAACTATATAGACAAGAGTTACGGTTCTTGTGTTCTGCACGTCGTCTAATGATGCTTTATATTTCTTTGAAGTTTCATGAAAATATCATGAAGGGTTTTCAAGTTATAGAGCGGACACGAAATGAACATTGTCAAATTTCGAAGGGGAATAACTACAAATCTGAATAGACAAGAGTTATGGTTCTTGTATTCTGCACGTCATCTGATGATGCTTTATATTTTTATGAAGTTTCATGACAATATCTTGAACGGTTTTTAAGTCATAGAGCGGACACAAAATTACCATTGTCGAATTTCAAAGGGGAATAACTCCAAAGATGTATAGACAAAAGTTTCAATTCTTGATTTCTGCACGTCGTCTGATGATGCTTTATATTTCTATAAAGATTCATGAAAATATCTTGAACGGTTTTGCAGTTACAGAGCGGACACGAAATTACCATTGTATTGTCGAATTTGAAAGGGAAGTATCTCTAAAACTATACAGACAAGAATTACGGTTCTTGTGTTCTGAAAGTTGTCTGATGATGTTCAATATTTCTATAAAGTTTCATGAAAATATCTTGAACGGTTTTCAAGTTATAGAGCTGAGACGAAATGAACATTGTCAAATTTCAAAAGGGAATAACTACACATCTGAATAGACAAGAGTTATGGTTCTTGTATTCTGCACGTCATCTGATGATGCTTTATATTTTTATGAAGTTTCATGACAATATCTTGAACGGTTTTTAAGTCATAGAGCGGACACAAAATTACCATTGTCGAATTTCAAAGGGGAATAACTCCAAAGATGTATAGACAAAAGTTTCAATTCTTGATTTCTGCACGTCGTCAGATGATGCTTTATATTTCTATAAAGATTCATGAAAATATCTTGAACGGTTTTGCAGTTATAGAGCGGACACGAAATTACCATTGTCGAATTTCAAAGGGAAGTATCTCTAAAACTATACAGACAAGAATTACGGTTCTTGTGTTCTGAAAGTTGTCTGATGATGTTCAATATTTCTATAAAGTTTCATGAAAATATCTTGAACGGTTTTCAAGTTATGGAGCGGACACGAATTTACCATTGTTGAATTTCAAAGGGGAATGAATAACGCTAAAACTGTATGACCAAAAATTACGGTTCTTGTGTTCTGCACGTTGCCTGATGATGCTTTATATTTATTTGAAGTTTCGTGAAAATATCTTGAACGTTATAGAGCGGACACGATTGCGTGACGGACGGACAGACAGACGGACAGACATCCAAGGCAAAAACAATTTGTTCTCCTTCCACCCCTGTCAGGGGAGACATAATAATTGCAGATCTTGACAAAATCGCCTGCAAAGTTTCAAACAGGTCTGCCTAAAACTATAAGAGGACACAAGGTAGAAACTATCTATACTATTTGAGCTAAAGTAAAAAATGACATAGTTCAAGACGCAGAAAAAGTAGAAGAAATAATTTTAGGAATATACCAAAATCACATGGATATCTACAAAAACAGCTGCAGCAGCATAATTCGCCTGAGTTGCGCCTTGTCTAGCTATGATATGACTTAATGGACAGCATATCTCGCCTGTTGCGCCTTTTCTAGCTATGATGGACAGCAAAGCTCGCCTGTTGCGCCTTGTCTAGCTATGATATGGCTTAGAGGACAGAACCCTTTTGATGACCCTGGAATATGGTGTACATAATCTAAGATTATGATTTGATTATTGTTCGAATACAGAAGAGTTCCGTCCAGTGGTTGCTAAAATAGAAATGTTTAAAAAACCTTGGCGTAAAACATAACTAAAGTGTGACCTAATTTTTTACCCCTAAGATCAGCTCCAGGGTCTGACTTTGAGGTATTGTGTTAGGGAATCTATGATATAATTATATTCCAAATATGGAAGGGTTCTGTCCAGTGATTGCTGTGATATATTTTGTCATAAAACTGTCAAGTGAGTGTAGTCGCATTTTTGACCCATAAGAACCCCTCCAGGGTCTGATTTTAAGGTACGGTGTTACGGAATGTACGGTTATGGTATGAAATGGTTATGTTCCAAATATAGAAAGGGTTCTGTCCAGTGGTTGCTGAGATATAAATGTTAGAAAAAAAAATTGTCGTAAATTTTAAAGTGCATGTGACCTTACTTTTTGCCCCCTAAGACCCGGTCCATAGTTAAACTTGGGTATGGTTTTACAGAGTGTAAGGTTGTGCTACGATATAATATGTAAGGTTATGGTATGATATGATTATGTTCCAAATGTAGAAGGGTTCTGTCCAGTGGTTGTTGAGTTATGAATGATCAAAACACTTTCCCGTAAAACTGTTAAGTGAGTGTGACCTAATTTTTTACCCCTAAACCCCACCCCAGTTTCTGACCCTGGGTAGGATGTTATAGAATAGAAGGGTCTGCTATGCTTATATTCCAAATATGGAAGGGTTAAGGCCAGTGGTTGTTCAGATTTGAAGGTTTAAAATAAAACTTTGTCATAAAGGATGACAACAATAGCTTCCTGTACTTTCATACAGACGAGCTAAAAGGAACCGTCCACAACTACATGTATATGAGTAGGTGCGTCCACAAGGTACCCACTATTTGAGCTCGAAGAATTACTAAGCTCAAAACCAAAACAAGGAAGAAAAATAATTTGAGGAATATACCAAAAGCAAATGCTTATTGTCAGACCATGGCAAAACACCTGCAAGGTTTCCTTTACAAAGGTAGGAGGAGTTGCGACCACAAGGCAGCCAGCTAGCATTCTTTATAAATCTACAGCGGGCCGTTATTGGTCCGTCAGTTACCCTGACGGGCCGATAACGGCCAGCTATAGATTTATGTAGAATGCTTCCTGGGCATTAGCTGTCAGAGTGGAGAAGATACAGAATTTGGGAAAGCCGAATACTATGTTGATAAAATAGAACGTTGTTTTAACATTTTAATGTGAATGGGTTCACTTGGTTGTTACTCAGCCATTTTGGACAAGGGAGACACCTTACTATTTCCTGTGTGATTTTCTGTACATCAATCTCCTTAGAAAAGGGATTTACCCTTAAAGAAAAGAATTATTTTCTTTAGACTCCTTTTCAGAAGAGGGGTAAAAATTTTGACAGAGCTGCCTCCCTTGAAAGATGATAACCGCCCCTATCCCGCTAAAGACAGTTAGAGTAAGGAATTTTGCACTAAGATGAGATGGCAGTTGTCGTCTTGTATAGCATCATCAAAAGTTACGCAAAGAAAATCCTAACATGAACGACCGGCCATGGCATACGGGGAACAAATATATCAACAAATAGGTGACTACTCTCGCTTTTTTTTTTTGTTGAATTGTTTATCGCTTTTGCGGATAGAATTTCGAAATTGGGGTAATGCTACTTACATTTTCACACAAAAATAAAACATATATGATCATGGAATGACGAGCATCCGAGTTGTGGTGCCGTTTGTCCTGGATGACGGGAGGGGGCGCGGGATGGGGCGGGGTGTGGTGGTGGTGGTGGTGTGTGTGTGTGTGTGGGGGGGGGGGGTAACAACTTCTGTTTTGAATTTGACTGACACGCATTTTGCTTAGTTTTTAGTAAATCTAAAACGATCAGGTCGGACAGTGATAAACCTATGATAATATACTGTTACAAATTATCAAGCTGTTACCAGACTCTATGGAAAGCTAGACATAGCAATGTTTTAATATAATTATGACTTGCGAGAAAGGCTACCCATTATGGGCCAATTACCATTTACGAGTCGTAAAGGTAAAAGTCTATCTAGGTTTTTATACCCCGGCATACGAAGCATGTCGGTGTATATAGGTTTCGTTTATGTCCGTATGTTCGTTCATACGTTCGTCCGTCTATCCGTCCAGTATTCCGTCCGTAGACATATTTTGACCAAGTTTTACGTTTTATGTTGTTCAAATCATTATAGTTTTGGTAACTACAAATCCGATTCATTTCATACATGTATTTGTTATATGATATTTATATAGGATTACCTACCATCTGCAATATTAAGACCCCGGGCTTAGGACCTGGGTAGGGCCAGCGGTCAATAATTAGGGGCATAGCTTTTTTCGGAATTTTTATTCGCACATTGCTATGTTTTCTGTTTTCATATCTTAGCAACCATAAAACAAATTCTTTTCATAATCCAGATGTCTGGAAAGCATATCATTTAAGATGGGAATGTGAACCCCGTCCCTCTGGATCAGTCCCTGGGTGGAGCCAGGGGTCAATTATTCCGTCCGTAGACATTTTTTGAACAAGGTCATTTTTGCATATGTATGTCAAAATTTACTCTTTCCAAATCTCAGCAACCATAAGACAAATTCATTCCATATTTTATTTATTTATTTTTATTTATTTATACAATGTTTAAAGAGGGTAACACAATTAGCTATATTAGCTAGTCTACCTTGTGGCCCTCTGCAGAAACTAAAAGTACAAATAATAAGTAAAAAAAAGTAAACAGTCATCATACCTACACATATATACAATATATACAGTAAAATTAAGATATTAAATCATTAAGAGATTTAGAATTGGGACTGCTGATAAACTATTCCAACTTAAAATTTAAAAATGTCTTAGCGAAGACCGGGTAAACTGTAAATGTAGAATAAGTATGGAATGTGTATCAGCTGTCGGACTTTTAAAATATCTCAAAGAGCACATTAAAGTGTATCACAGGCAATTTTAAAATGCATGGTTTAAAAGTCGGACAAGCTATATATAGTTCATAACAGGGAACAAGGCTATCACAGCATTCATCATAGAACACCAAGGCTAGGTTACGCTAACTCTTGTGTTCGAGGATGCAATACGGATAACATGCCACCAATCCTACACACAAATGGAGCACGGTGAATGAACCAGTCATCTATTTCCCCAGGGGAACGGTCTGCGGCTGAAGGGACTCCAAAGTGTGCAGGATCAACTACCGATACCTACATCAACATATATAAAAGGTAATAAAGAACACAGAAATGCTGCCATTTTCCATAACCTGGGGGCCGAGCATGAAAACGCACCGCTATATACGGTCGTGCGTGACAGAGGTACGTATAGTGTGCCATTTTCTCTGGATCTCAGGTTTAAAGAGTGAGTCTGCGACATTGGGGTTAGTAATTTAGTAATGTATTCAGGAGTCATATTGTTTAATGCTTTATAGGTAAGCACTGCTTTATTGTATTTGATTCGACTCCCCATAGGGAGCAAGTCAAGTTCCTGAAACATGCGAGAGGACGGGGTATCGAATTCGGCGTTAAGTATTATTCGCGCCGCTCGCTTCTGTAGTTTTGTTAGTCGCTCAATGTTTGCCGTAGAGGATGAGCCCCAAATAACGGAACCATAGTCAAGTAAAGGAAGGATATAACCCTGGTAAAATAACCTCTGGACGTGAGCAGGGACATATTCAGACAGTTGTCGTAACAGAGAAATTTTTGAAGAGACGGTTTTACAAAGGTGGTCTATATGAGAACACCAGTTTAAATTTTCGTCAATATGGAGTCCAAGGAGCTTTTGGTCAGAAACTTGTTTAATTTTTATATTATCCGCATTGATATCTAATTTATTGGAGCCATTTAATCGGTGTTTTGTCCCTAGTGTCATACATGATGTTTTTTGATAATTAATATACATTTTGTTACATTTACTCCATTGTTTCGCTTCACTAAGGTCCGATTGTAAATTATTTTCAATAGTAAGTTTGTCTTTGCCGTTAGTATGAAAAGTTGCATCATCGGCATAGAAGTCTGAGTTACAGTATTTGAGAAACAGTGGTAGGTCATTAATGAACAAGAGAAAAAGGATTGGGCCGAGAATAGATCCTTGAGGAACTCCGGAGCGGATCTTGACAAAGTCGGTGAGACCTACATCGCACACTATAGCTTGCTGACGACAACTGAGATATGACTGAAACCATTTTCGTACATGATGTCTGTATAGCATATGATTTAAAATGGTTATGTGAACGCCTTGGTGAAGCTCGGGGTCAAGAATTAGGACTTGACATGATTTCCTTAACTTTAGCTTCTAGCTTCTATAATACTATATCTACAACTGTTCTTCTTGATATACTATCTTTGCTAGAGTTAAGCTAACATGATCTGGTTGCTGTTTTCAGTACAGGTCAAGGTTATTTACTTTGAAACTTCATCGTAGACTTTGGCACTGGTTGAGGGTATACATGACCAGCAAGTTACTTGCTCTAGTTCTTAATCTAATAAAATATAAAGCCTTTATAAAATCTAGTCATGTATGATTCTTGACTGTTGCAATAGCACGGCTTGTAGTCGCGTAAAACATAACCAAAATTATGCAAATAAAATCCTACGGGAACATCTGGCCATGACTTCCGCCAAGTAAATATTTCAACAAACAGGTAAAGTTTCTCTTTTCTTTATATTTGTCTTAATTTTGCGGATAGCATTCGAAAATCAGGCAATGCCATTTTCACACCAAATAAAACAGATATGAGCATAGAACGACGAGCAGCCGAAGTTTTGTGCGATTTGTCCAGGGTGAATGGGGGTCAGCAATTTTTGTTTTGATGATAAATGACATGCGTTTTTGTTTGGAGTTTTTAGTAAATCAAGGACGATCAAGTTGGTCAGAGTGATAAACTTAAGATTATACATAGTTTCAAATAGGCACGCTGTTACTAGACTCTATGGAAAGCTAGAAGACCCAGATTAGCCCTCGGATTTGCGGGGATATCTCTACTCCACAGTCCACGGGCTACCAACAGCGCAGACTAGACTCAATGAAGACTTCATATTTTATTAGAATAAGAAAGACTTAAACAGACTTGAAATGATTTTTCCATTCTAGGTTTAAGACTCGCAAGAGGTAATTGGTTCTTAAGGGGTAACCGTTCCCGTAAGTCATAATTGCTATGCCTACCTTTCTGTGGAAGTTGGTACGAACGTGCTAATTTGAAACAATGTATCATCATAAGTCTATCACTCTGACTAAATCGATCGTCCTTGAGTTACTAAAACCCATCGTCGTCAAAACATAAATTGTTGACCCCAATTCATCGGAGATAAACCGCACAAAAACGCGTATGCTCGTCGTTCTATGCTTGTACCTGTTTTATTCGACGTCAAAATGGAAGTAGCTGGGAATAGTATTGCCCGAGTTTTGAAATTCTGTCCGCAAAAGTGATAAACAATCAAAAAAGCGAGAGTAGCTACCTGTTTGTTCATGTATTTACTCCCCATACCTGTTTGTTCATGTATTTACTCCCCATAAGTCATGGCCGGTGTCTGCCTGATTTTCGAAATTCTATCCGCAAAAGCGATAAAAAAAATTAAAAAAGCGAGAGGACTTACCTGATTGTTGACATATTTATTTCCCGTAAGTCGTGGCTTGATGTTCCCGTAAGGATTTTCTTTTCATAACTTTTTGGTTATGCCTTACGCGACTACCAGCCGTGACTAATGCATATCACAGGACAATTGGTTTGAATGCTTAAAGAAACATAAATCAAATTGGAAGTTCCAGTTTGCTTATGGGTAGTTGATACTGGTACATTTTCAGCCATTTTTACATGAGAGATTTTTCTTTTCAGTCTTCCTGTTTGCTACCCTGTTGAGTATACGCCAAACGCAGAACGCGGCGTCCAATCAATGTCTATACTTGTTTGTGATGTTTTAGACATCGTAATAAAATAAAAATGTTCAAAGTTTAGAAAAAGTAGGGAAGGGAAGACGTCCGAATATTAAAGGCAAATGACATGTGTCTGTCTACGATCTTTATGCATGTAGCTTGGTGCGGATTTTGCCTGCAACCTTAATAAGCGACGTAGTTGGTCTTGGGTATTATGCCTTTTTCAACAAAATTTATTGCATAAAAAGCAGCGTCGCACGTTATTAACAGCCGTGCATTAATAAGGCAATTCACGCGCTGTTAATGCACGGCTACGCAACTTTCAATATGCTTGTACCGGGGCCACAGAATTGCTGCCGTCACGAAATGTGTACTGCCCTGCCCCAGAACGAGAATAGTCCGTGGAAATAGTGTTCGCGCGACATCGGTGAAAAGGCGAAACAAAATGGTGCAAGAAATAACACGAAATGTAGCAAATGTTTTCAGTTTTTATGCAATATAGCGATCGAACATGGTTTTTCAATGCATTAACATTCGCCAGGTCCCTTCGGAGGTGTTGAAAACCGCGGCCGCGGCCCCGGTTTTCAACACCTCCCACGGGACCTGGCGAATGTTAATGCATGAAAAACCATGTTTGATCCCTATATTCAGTCATATCGGACTGGCAATCACATAAACATTACTATTGCTTACCAGTTTTACTAGCCACTTGTGTTGGTAGAAGGTGTCTAAAAGTGTTTGCCACACCTGCATCAGAGACAACCATTTTAGCGGGAATGTCAGTGATCCTTCCGCTCTTTGTCACCCGGACGCCTGCAAGTATAAATCGATTCATGTTTACTGACCATGATGTAGCATGGGATTTCCGTGTTCAACACTGACCCGTCAGCATTCCCCATGTGACGTAATGGTCAGTTAACATCTCGAAAACAAGATGCGCAAAGGTATACCGTATAAATATGAATTGTTATTGATATGAGCCTATCTGAGACATCCAACAAGTTTTATCGAGAGATCCGATGAAGGAGGGCACTAATTACATTTCATTTGTATTAAGTATGAAACTTCAACTAAGTTACTCTTTTTGTGTGTGTGTGTGTGTTTCATGTAATGTTCTAGGCCCACTGGTTTAAAGCAACGTTAGCTTAACGAGCTCCTTAATGCCAAACTCGTTAACTGTTGTACTTAAGGTATTTTCAAATACATTGATATTTTTGCTGCAAATTGTGAGTAGTAGCTACTCACATTTTGTATTTCAGCAAAAAGTATCAATGTATTTGCCATACTTCAGGATAGAATTTTCAACGTCACGCTAGCTAACAACTTCGTGAAGGTTTGAACAACTGGGCCCTGAAGACCGAGCTGGTTACTTTTATTTGATTAATTAGGGTTTGACGCCACCTTCAACAATATTTCAGTCATATTGTGACGGTGTCTGGTTGTGGCAGGCAGCTAAAGGCTCACATTTAGAGTGCTGCGACACTGAAATATTACGCTCCAGACACATGATATGATATTCCATCGCGTCACATTTAACTGGAACCAGGATGACCAGTTACGACTCCTAGTTCTTTTTCCATGTTGTTGAACGCCAAATAAAAGAGCACCTACCATATTTAAGTCTTTGGAACGACTCGGCCGGGGATTGGACCCATAACTTCCGCAGTCACAAAGCGGGCGCTATACAAACCGAGCCACTGTGACGGCTACTTTCCTTTTTGGGTCGATTGCTTGCAATCGAGTCATAGTATACAAACGCCAGAATTTCCTTAAAGTAGTTTCCACATGATTATTATTGACCAATGTAATCAAACCACGCGTTAGACGAAATGCAGGCAACGGTTATCTATAGCCGAGCTATTCTTGTCGCTGTGACGTCAGAATGCCATGTAAAGAGGGTTATTTGTAAAACCTGGACTTGGGCATTGGCAAACAATGCAGACACAAATAAGACGCCTCAGAACGCGGCGTCTGATCAGGGTCTACACTGTATGCTTTAATTACAGGTCTTGTGCTCGTTCAGGACCATTTTCCCAGCCTACACTCAGAGACAATCGACCCTAAGGGGGAGGGCTGTAACTAAGGTTGAGAGAACTTGTAGCCCAACCCCATTGCTTGTAACTATTTGCAATAAAATAGTATTCAACTAGACAATCGACCCTTCAGTGCTGTCAGTGCTTTGATTGTTGGTTTGTAATGTGTGTATTGTCGTAGTTTGCTTACACTTCCTCTTCGAGTCCGTGGTACGCTATATCCTGTCCCAGTGGCTCTTCCTGGACATCTCCGTTGCTATGTAGTTGCACTCTCACCCCATCGCCACCCCCACCCCCACCCCATCCCTGAAAGTGCATCAATTCCACCCTATGATGTTTTCACTTTAAAAATAGTAAATGGTAAAAAGAAGAATCTTACCAGATACTCTACCGCGCTCAGTAGTAAGAATCTCTGTCACGCATGCGTCAACAAGAACCTGTCCACCATGACTCTGTATGATTGGAATTATATGGAATGGGATCTCGCTGGGGCCACCAAGGGGATAGAACGCCCCAGGTATATAGTGATTCATCAAACTGCAGTAGAGCATAAGGCTGAACTCAGCAGGGATAGGACCTGAAATAAAGCACGAACATCACCAGGTTATACTATATACCTCAAAGAACTAGCAAACTCAGATAAAGGTAATACTATATACATCAAAGAACTAGCAAACTCAGATAAAGGTTATACTATATACCTCAAAGAACTAGCAAACTCAGATAAAGGTTATACTATATACCTCAAAGAACTAGCAAACTCAGATAAAAGTATTTACCTTCGTTTTTAACCCTTAAACTGCCAATCACAACAATTGTCGTCTGCTTTCTCATCTGCTTGTAATTTTAAAAGTCATTTCTGCAAACAGTGTGGACCCAGATCAGACTGCTTCTGTATGCAAAAACAGGTTTGAAATGTTTGCAAGAATATTCAGCAGACGACATAAACAGATGACATTTTCAGATGCAGATTTTCTTGGCGTTTTAAGGGTTAAATGGAGAAGACGCCAGTCAAATATTTTGAGTAAATACACTATTCGTACATGTATTATGTTGCCGTCGTCTCCCTTTAAAAATCAAGACAAATACTTTCAAATGAGTGTGTTCGTTTTTTACTGTATATCTTTACTCTGAAAAAAATACGAATAAAATAAAAATGTCGTCTGCCGCATGTTATAAGAATTTATCAGGGTTGTTTTGGTTTAAAATTCACCTAGATCTCCGAAGACATGACAGCATGGCGTTCAGTACCTTGTTTTTCTTATTGCTATTTTTGCCGCCATCACGAAAATATATATAATTTTGACCCCCTCTCCCTCTAAACCCCATTTTTATACAGTAAAAATTGGGGTTTACATGGGTATACACTATTTTTCCTATTTCTGCTCAAAAACATAGATTGTGGGTACTCGCTACAACCGCCTCGCCGAGGAGGTTCTAACGAGTCCCCACATTCTATGTTTTGAGCCGAAATATGGAAAACATCAGATTTTTTTTTCATCTGAAAATTTTCCCTTTTGATTGTAAAATTTTCAATATATTTGAATAGGCGTGTTTGTTTTCGTAATGCTGTTGATCTCCGAAGTCATAAGACAGCATGGCTTTCAGTTCCGCATTTTTCATAATGCTGTTTCGTGACTTTGTGATTGTGGCATTTCCTGGGTATCTCTCTTATTTGTTTGTAATTGCCAAAAGAACAGACCTTCGAAGGCATAAACCAGCACACCTTTTACGTCGGCGTGTTCCTAATGCCGTTTTCATCACGAAAACATGCCTATATATTTTTGACCCCCTTAAACCCCACTTTTATATAGTAAAACTGGGGTTTACAGGGTATACATTATTTTTTCTTATTTCTGCTCAAAACATAGATTGTGGGTACTCGTTACAACTGCCTTGGTGAGGCGGTTCTAACGAGTACCCACAATCTATGTTTTGAGCAGAAATATGAAAATAAAAAAAAAAATATCTGAAAATTTTAATTTTTTGGTGGTAAAATTTTCAATATATTTGAATAGGCATGTTTTCGTAATGTTGAATTGTATTTTACCTAGATCTCTCAAAGAATAAGCCAACATTGCTTACAGTCTGACATTTTCCTAAGATCTCTCAAAGAATAAGTCAGCATGGCTTTCAGTTTGTCATATATCCTAATGCTGTTTTTGAATTGAAGAATTTTACCTAGATCTCTCAAAGAATAAACCTGCAGGGCTTTCAGTTTGGCATTTTTAAACGTATTTTCTGGTATGTAATTAAGCTTAATCTTCTAAGGCATTCGCCAGGGTCACTTTCAACTCGGCACTTTACGTAATGCTGATTTTGGATTGCAATTTACCTAGATCACCGAAGGCATACGCCAGCACAGCTTTCAGTTCGGCATTTTCCGTAATACTGTCCAGAGCTTCTCCTAATGTCTTCCCTACGTACTTGTGAAGGGATGGAAACATCTTATATATCAGGCGAGTCTTAAAAAGTAACTTGGATACCCATCTCGGGAAGACCTTCGTAAGGATGAGACCATAACTAGCACCTCGTGTCTCCTGAGAAAAAAAGTTAGAGTATTATTATGTTCACAAGAAGCGTCCGTCTGGCCGAGGGGTTAGCGCTCCCGACCGCAATTACGAGGTCTCAGGATCGAATCCCACTGAAGGCGGAATTCAGCTCAGGGCTGTATGGTGCACCATTGCATAGAATATTTTGATTTAAGTAATGTTGAAAGGCGTAAAGCACCATATCGTTTTCATCGTAATTGTGCTGTTTTGTTTTTTTTTTCTCCACGTATACTTCTGAATAACCATGTCTTCACTCAATATTACTGGGGCAGGAGGAGGCGGGGTACAATCGTGCGTAATAATCATTCCAAAACGGGGTGATTGGTTATTAATATAGTCATAGTATGACCTTATAATAAACGATATTAACTCTTCGCTTATTTGTATACATATACAGAGGAATTGTTAAGGAGAAGTATTTGTTGATAATTTTCGGATAATGTTTGTTATTCCTCCATAACACATATGTTGTGGGTACTCATTAGATGCGCCTCGCCGAGGCGCATCTAATGAGTACCACAATATATTGTTTTATGGAGAACTGGAGAAAGATATTTCATAATTATCACCAAATACACCCGCCTTAACCCTTCCTCTGATACAATAGTCTACTTCATAAACTTTTCACCATTTATTTATTTATTACTTCTAATATATAAGCATTAATATAACCTTGTCCGGTGACCTGTAAGTTTTGGTTTCAACTTTCTATTTGGCGTAATGCAGCCGAGAGACAGAAGGCTCAGGTAACCGGACAAGGTTATATTTGATCTATAATGCGTATTTTTTATATTGGTTATTATCTAAGATTTGATACTACCGTCTTATTCTTGCAAAAATGGTTTAGTGACTAATATGCTTTCGACATCATGTTGGAAAGAGGTTTTCCGCTTGGCGTTTGATTTATAATGTAAACATTTAATAGACAATATATTATCAGAAACCATTTGTCCTTTCAGTTTCTGAGTTTCCTTTACAAATATTAATGTGCAATAAATTTTACGGATGCGCAGTCCGATCTGGGCATTCGCTGCCCGCATATACCCAAATGCACATTTTTGCATGTTCTCAATCCACGCATTTCAATGACTTACATCCAAAATGTTCATGAATTTATCTATAGCTTCGTGATCGTCAGGAAACATGTTCTTTAGATTCTCCACATAGTTTTTCCGACCAGCGACCATAGGATACTTCTTGGTTTTGTCTGGTGGCCCCAGAGCAATCTTAAGCAATGAACAAAAGTATTGAATGTTGATTAACTTTTAAGAGTCTTATCCTGGTGTACACACACACACACACACACACACACACACACACACACACACACACACACACACACACACACACACACACACACATGAAGCCATTCTATACATACAGTTGAACTTCAATGGCGCGAACATCTTTGGGACCCAAGAAATTTGTTCGAGTTATGGGTAGTTCGAGCCATTGAGGGTTAATTATGGAGCCATGTCAGGAAGCAAATAGCGATAGTTTACGGAAATATTTTCGATTTTCTGCAAAATAATTGTATGTTGAGTTTACTCATTAGACTCGCCTCGATGAGGCGATTCTAATGAGTACACACAGCATACAATTTCATGATAAAATAAGAAAATTCCCCTAAATATTTATTTTCTTGATCTAACGGAAAACGATTCGTAGGGACTCAATAACTAGTTCGAATTAGCCATGGTAAACGAGCCATCGGTGTTCGAGCTATTGAGGTTCGACTGTAATAATAAGAGACTATCGTACTTAGCTTAATTACGCAAACATCTCAGAGAAACGTGTTCTAATCTTTATTTCCACTTGTCACTGATTTGATATACTACATCACTGACAAAGTTGTTTTTTTGTTGTTTTTTTTTGTTGTTTTTTTTGTTGTTTTTTGTTTTGTTTTTTGTTTTTCATAAAAGCTTGTATGCTTCATACTATTCAAAATGGCTTTCTGTAAGACTATTATCTGAGAAAAAAAGTATACATTTGACACCCTAAGGATAGGGTATGAACTGAGTGGCATTGAGGCCCATTTTAGTACCTCTGTCTTTAAAGTTCTTTCGAGGTCAACTTAAATTTAATAACTAAATTGGCAGTTGACCTCAAACCTTTGCTACTCATTGGGCAAATTCAGCAAAAGACAAATTTATGATATTTTTCTTATTTTTCCTAAAAAACAGGATCTGACATTTCATGCAAATTGTCTCCCCTGGAGACAATTTGCATAATGTGTTAAAAACTGTTTTCTACAATAAATAAGAAAGTATATTTCATAATGTCGTCTGCTGAAAATTTTACCTAGTGCTGAGCGTTATGGACTGATTAAAGGTGAGACCCGAGTCATGTGTTGTTTACGTCCAAATAGCATCCTTTTTGACAGTAAACATTGATATGCAAGGAAGCTGATCTCTGATGGTCCCTACGGCTTGGTGTCTGAATGAACTTATTGGTTATAGCCGCAACGGTTGAAAACGTACCCTTTGGCATGTCTGTACATCAAAGACTCATCACGAAAACACGCCTATATAATTCTGACCCCCTTAAACCCCACTTTAATATAGTAAAACTGGGGTTTACAGGGGTATACATTATTTTTCTTATTTTGCTAAAAAAAACATAGATTGTGTGTACTCGTTAGAACCGCCTCGCAAAGGCGGTTCTAACAAGTACCCACAATCTATGTTTTGAACAGAAATAGGAAAAATATCAGAATTTTTTATCTGAAAATTTTCCTTTTTTTCCTTTCAATGTACTTAATTGGTGTGTTTTCGTAATGAAATCGTCTTCGTTGTCTGCATGAAGAAACTTTATATCCTTGATTATCTGAAATGCACCCCGGGAAGATTTTTTATAAGATTGCGATAACGCTCATGCAGATCTGAATCTTTGCCGGCCTCGGTGGCTCAGTTGGCTGCGCGTCCGACTGGTGAGCAGAAGGTTTCGGGTTCGACCCCCGCCAGGTCGGCAACATTCTTTCGTTGAGAGTGTTCATGAAATATTTTCTAGGGTCATTCTCTCCCTTCCGCTGATTCAAGAAGGGCAGTTGTCAGTTTGTGGCGAAAGAATCTGCACAGTACTGGTTCACTGTTTAGAGGACTAAGCCTGCCCAGTAAAAGTGTGGTTAGGCAAACTGACCGCGCTCGACATGACCCCATTGGGTTGACTGGGCCGTAAAACCTTAACACAAACAATGATCTCAATCTTTTCAGAGCGCACAGGTCCGAAGGTACGTTTTCTGACGTTACGGCTATATTATTTCTGGTCACACTGAGAACTTGGTTTGATACCAAATACATATTTGACAATCAATGGAGGCTGCTTCGGACCTCTTATGGCCCGTTTTGTGGGCGAGATGACAAATTAGAGAGAACGCAAAAGCCTGTGTTCTGGGAAAATACAAAATTTACCATCCATAACGAAAACACACCTATATACTTTTAGTCCCCTTGAACCCAAGTTTTATATAGTAAAACTGGGGTTTACAGGGGTGTACATTATTTTTCTTATTTCTGCTCAAAAACATAGATTGTGGGTACTTGTTAGAACCGCCTCGGCGAGGCGGTTCTAACGTGTATCCACAATCTATATTTTGGTTTAAACAATATTTATTTTAAAGCTCGTATAAAGTTACATCGATAAAACAGACATGTCGAATAGGATCTGACTGTAAGCTGTAATGCTTATAGATGTCATCTCCTGGAAACAAGTTCGTATACAACATAACTGAACGGCATGACTAATAATGAAAACTATTGGACATTTTGAACAAGAAACAAGACAGAGAGAGAGAGAGAGAGAGAGAGAGAGAGAGAGAGAGAGGGAGAGAGATTTTGACCGACTGACGCCCGTGCCTAAATATGTATGGGATCAAGAGCTGTGCGTTAAATATGTAGAAGTGCCATTTAGTACGTTAGCCAACGGTTGATGACTGGGTATGCTATACAAATCTTCCAGACTTGATGATGAAATCCTGTACTTGCAAGAAAAGGGCTTCATTTTCCTGAGATGTTAAGTTAGTTTTGCCGTGCAAAAGATCTTTAACTGAGTAACTGCGTAAATCGGCCGGTAAGTATCTTTCCCTTGCAACCGTGTAGTTAGGACAACTGAAGAAGAAATGTTGCACACTTTCAAATCCTCCACAGCGACAAGATGGGCTGGGAATGATATGTTTGCGGTAGAGATCAGAGTTTAGGGAACTGCAGTCCATTCTTAGTCGAGCTTGGAGGATCTGACCTAAGCGTGTACCAACATTGAAGTATTTGGGAGGTGTCTGTATGTTTCTGTTCAGGAACGATTTGAATATTGTTAAGGTTGATGCCTCTTTAGTTTCAGCCGGCAAGTTGTTCCAGGCTCGTATAGTAGCTGGAAAGAACGAATCAAGAAAGAGATTAGTATTGGCTCTGTAGTTTTGAATGTGGTCAGAGTTTCGGAGATTGTACCTAGTTGTTGCTTGTACAGTTGGAGGCACAAGGTTCATAAGATAGTTTGGAGCTGACCCATGCAGTATTTTGTAAAACGCTACAAGCTTGTGTTTGTTCCGCCTGCTTTGAAGGGACTCCCAACCCAGGTCAGAGTAAATTTTATCTATGTTACAGAGTTTTGTTGCTCCTGTTATTATTCTCGCGGCCTCGACATGTATTGCATCCAACTGCTTTTTAGTTTCCAAGGAGCAGTTGTCCCACACTATGTCACTATATCTATAGTTTGAGCAGGAATATGAAAAATATCACATTTTTTTTTATCTGACAATTATCCTTTTTTGGTTTTAAAATTTTCGATAAATTTAAATAGGCGTGTTTTCGTAATGACTTTATCGTCTGCTATTTATCCGGTACTGAATATACTTGGAAGATTTTCCGTCATCTTTACAAGGGAGACAATTTTTGCAACTTATTTGCTTTCCTGCACACCAAACCCTTTCTAAAAGGGAGCATAATTTAGACAGTTCTGCGGTAGGTTTTGGCAAAGCTGTATATTTTGGTGGTTGCTTTGAATATAAAAGTAGAAAAATCTCTGGGATACAAATTACCCCTGCACCGTTCGTGACCTCCTAAAAGATATGTGTCAGTGTCTTGGAAATGGTGGAACCTGGGCTGCGTTCAGAATGGCAAGTTACCCGCGAGTGTTTTGCCCTGGACACCTGCTCATGTTGGCGCTCGTCATTTGGTACAGTGATCCAGGGCAAAACGTTCACTATCACTTTGCTACTGAATGCCGCAGAAATGCAAATGAAAACAGATGTTTTGCTTTGAATCCCTGCATCTAATGACAATCGCGAACAGGAGCAGGGATCCAGAGCAAGTACATTGCACTTTTAAACGCAGCCCTGGTACATTACACATAACCTACCACTCCCTTCCTTGTTATCCCCGCGCTTTTCGAAGAAAAAGCGGGGACATTGTAATACACCCGTCCGTCCGACCGTCCATACGTCCGTCTGTAATGTCACACCAATGCTCCTAGACCAATGCTCTAAGTTAGAATCTCGAAACTTTCACAGGCGATAGCTCTCTGGATGAGGACTGGAGGAACACATTTGGAATTTTGATGTATACCATGGGGCAGGGCCGGGGGTGGCCCCGAAGGGTCCAAAATCCATTTTGTACAAACATAAGTCATGTTGCATATCAAATCAAAGGTAATGTAGAGTAGAATACTTGGTGCAAAAGGTTTGCCCTGGGGCATGTCTTGGGTTCACCAGAGGCAAAATGTAAGATTTTGGGTCCTTTTTGTGTTGTTACACTCCTCTTAGGCTATTTTGTGCTAGAACCTTGAAACTGCCACAGGTAATAGCCTTATGGATGAGGACTGGAGGAACGCATTTGGAATTTGGATGTGCGCGGAGATATGCGACAGCGCTGGCGCGGGGATATGCGATGCCGCGCCATCAAATTGCTCTAGTTTTAAAACTTTAAAGAGACTGCTGTCAAGCAAGTATCAGATATTCACTATTTAAACTTGAAACAAAAAACAAATGTTGCGAGCTGAAGAACATTTGCAAAAATGGATAAAAATTTAAGTCTGTAGCCTTTTAAAGACGATAGACGCACCACTATGCCGCCAGCTACAGCGGCACGTGGCCCCGACCCAAAGGAGTTTTGTACCTGTCTGACTCATAACTATACCACAAGCTACAGCGGCACGTGGCACCGACCCAATTGCGGCGTCTGATCTGGGTCTACACTGGTTGCTCAGTCATCCAGCAATAACATAAACACAACAATAGGTAGTAAACAAGAAACTGGTTTGTAAAACACTGTGCTCCAAACAATATGCTTGTTCATACCAAATGACAAAGTTGGAAAGGGGCATAACTCTAACACAATTAATCCGTGTTTTCGTTTCAAACGTTAATCAGGTGATCTACTCGTCAACCCATATAAACTCACCAAGTTTCAAAGCCCAAGCTTAAATAATTCTCAAGATATCTTGCTCGCAACAAAAGCGTGACGGAGTAACGCCCAACTAGTAATATGTCCCTCCATTTATTTCGAAGTTGGGGGCACAAAAATGAATTGAATTTAGATTGGTTGGTTGTGTTGAAATTTTACGACCCAGTAACCCATAAGGGTCATGTCCAGCGCGTTCAGTTTACCTACCACACTTTTTCCTGGGCAGACAGTCATCTAAGCGGTTAACCAGTACTTGTGCACATTCTTTCGCCAGAAACTGACTGTACATAGGCATAGCGCTCATTACGGATATTACACATATTTATAATTTCGTAACATGCGTAACATTGTTTGTGTTGAGGTTTTACGGCCTAGTCAACCCAATGGGGTCATGTCGTGCGCGGTCAGTTTACCTAACCACACGTTTACTGAGCAGGCTTAGTCCTCTATGCGGTTAACCAGTATTGCGCATTCTTTCGCCAGAAACTGACAATTGCCCTTCTTGAATCAGCGGAAGGGAGAGAATGACCGTAGAAAACATTTCACGATCAATCTCCACGAAAGAATGTTGCCGACCTCGGCGGGGGTTGAACCCGCGACCTCCTGGTCTCCAGTCGGACGGCGCATCCAACTGAGCCCCCGAGGCCGCCAACATGCGTAATATGCTTAAGAAAAAATATTTGTCATAAAGTGGCATTAACATAGAATATTTTGCTTCTTTACAATAGGGACTGCTCTTAAAGGAAAGAATTTGCTCCCCCTGGGAGCAAATTCTTTCCTTTAAGAGTAGCCCCTATTTTGGAAGCGATTCTAGGCATATTCTTCATGATTTTTCCTGCGTGTGCGTTAGAATAGTTCCCTTCTGGTTACACCATTGTGACAACTGCCATTCTTAAATCAGCGGAAGAGAGAGAATGACCGTAGAAAATATTTCATGATCAGTCTCCACGAAAGAATATTGTCGGACCCGGTGGGCATCGAACCCGCGACCTCCGGATCAGCAGTCGGACGCGCATCTGACTGAGCCACCGGCATACTAAATTTAGGATAAGTATGGAGAAGAGATATGGTGCACGAATAATTACGGTAACTAGGGTAAAACGTGTACTCACTATATCATACTGCTCGTCTATGGGGACCCAGTCTACCTGACCGTCCGTGAGAAAGTCCATCAGTATTCTGGTCTCCGTGCCTTCTTGCATCTTACCAACGTAATGTATACCTACAGAAAGAAATACCTTTAAAAAGGATAACCGGCTCAGGTTAAATGGTAACGTGTTTTGAAATCAAGTTGAATTCCACTATTATGACCACCTTAGGTACTGCCGAAAAGTGGTCTTGTTCGTGGACGGTCTTAATACAGAATAATACATTTGGGGCTGGTCTTAATGGCTGAGTGTTTTTATTTTCGAGTTGTCTTAATAGCGAAATTTTACTGTATGTGACAAAGACCTGGGCCCAGTTGTTCAAAACTAACGACATCGTTAGTTAACGATTCGTTAAAATTTACATCGAGCGATACGCAAATACGCTGAAATTTTTTGCTGAAGAAATGTGAGTAGCTTTTGCAGTGCAAAAGCTACTCACATTTTTTCAGCAAAAAATATCAGTATATTGTATATTGAATCCACTAAAACAGTTAACGAAATGACCCTTAACGAGCTCGTTAAGCTAACGACGCTTTGAACAACTGAGCCCTGTATGCTTAAACATATGATTTTAGACGTTTCCTCCCTGAGAGTCGTAAACACGCCATAGAAATTACCGATGACTGCACGACTATATTTAGACCGTTATTCTGGTCTACCGGTGTTCTTACACCCAATCAATATTATACAAACTGTGGATGTGCAGAAGAACTGCTGAATGAGTGGTAGTCTAAACTGGTCAGAGGCTGATATGGGTCTATACTGTTTGTCCAGGCCTGTTTGTCCTATTCATATAGACGGACCTAAGCAATTGATGTAGACCAAGATCGAACGGGACTGTTCGCCATTCCGTCAGTACATGTTAGACATATAACCAGGTAGCAAAGTGAAATTGTTTTAAACTCATTTGGGATACGTATATTGTATTGTAAAGCGTTTCGTTGTCCAAATAGTTGGGATAAGCAGGTTCATAGACCCAATAATGAACATTTTTCTATTGTTTCTTGTCAGCACAGATGGACTGGCATTCATTAGCTGACTCCATTTTTTTTCTTTGACACTTCTCTGCAAATAGGGTCATATTTGCTTCCATAGGAGCCTTTTATCCTACAAACCTATCAAATTGGTGTCCTGCTACAAGTTGTATACAATATTTTAGAGTCATTTCATAGAGGAAAATGTGTAATTAACTTAAATAGACAGCAAGTCATTGCCATACTTGCCCTCAAACTTGGACAATAGCATGATACTACATGTTTACTCAGGCCTAAAGTATTTACACCAAATATTCGAACATATTATCTCCTTACCATACCTGTCCTAAAGTTTGATTTGATTGTGTTGGGTTTAACGACACGTCAACCCTTGGGGGTCATTCAGTGTCGTCTCCCACAGAAAGGGAGAAGAGAGATAGAAGAGATAGAAGAGGAGATGAAAGAGGGGGACGGGGGAAAAAGAGGAAAATAAATGAAAGTGAAGAAACAGAAGAAGTAGAAACATTTCCCCTCTACCCTTACCTGCTGCAAGGATAGCAGGCCTTGCCCAACTGTAAGCCAATATCAGTTTGACGTAAGATACACGACATCTTTACCTCACCCAACCTCCCCCTCCCTCCCCACACACCCTACCTTCACCCTCCTCCTCTCCCTCCTCGCCCCACAAAAAAGAAATTGAACAAGTAAGTTTTACTTCTTGTTGATGTGTCTAAACACTGCTTGATGAATGGCAAGCAGTGTTGACCAAGATCAGACACCGCATTCTGCGGTGTCTGATCTGTGTCTACACTGATTACTCCGACCTGTATTTTTTTTCAAACAGTTAATGTAAATACGGTAATGCATAGGCGGACGATGCAATCATAGATTACTGTCCTTTCGACATCTCTTGGAAAGAGGTTTTTTGCTTGGCGTTTTATTTTAAATAAAAATATTTTGTTCTGGTTGACCATATCTTGTCAGAAACCATTTGTCGTTTATGCTTCTGTGTTTTGTTCTCAAATATTTACACAAAAATTAAAGTTACAGCCAAAAGTTGGTCTGACCTATGCAATTTCTATAGTAAAGTGATTTTTTGGAATTTTTGTCTAAGAAAATATTTTTTACTTTTCTTTGCTGAATTTGAAATATTGACGTTTTACAACAATATTGTGAAAAATTAAAAAAAAAAATGAACCAGTGGAAGTTGTTGAAAATTTGGCTCCAAGTTACCTACCCTACAGATTTCTGCATGATTTGGCTTCATTTTTACTATGGGAAAAAGTGAAAATATTTGATTTTTTAAAAACCAATAACTAGAATAAAACTTTCTGTACATAGGTAGTTACGACAAATGGTTTTGCGTTAAATCATGACAAAAATTTGCAAATTTACTTCTTCTGTGTAAAGCATCAAGCAAAAAACGACTTTCTGAAAGATGTCGAAAGCACAGTAGTTTTTATATCCCCACAGCCCGAACGGTATATTTCCAGTGTGTCAATGGACTCTAAAGCATCATGTAATACAATAAACGGACAGCGTAGACCCTGATCAGCCTGTGCAGATGCGCAGGCAAGATTTTCAAAATTCTCTCTGAAATCTTGTCGGACTCCATAATGCATTCGGTAGCGCGTCGGATTGCAGAACCAGTGGTCGCAAGTTAGAATCCTTGCTCGGCCACATAACTTTCATGGTAACTGACCTTGGAATAATTTCTACTGTCATTGTTCCTCTTCTATCAATTCAAGAAGCGCAGTTACTGGCATTAGTGTGTGCATAAAGCACTGGTTAACGGTTATTAAACCGCTTAGCTAAACCTGTCCAGGGAAACAATGTGTATAGGTTAACGGACTGGATCTACATGTCCTTAACAGTTGACCGGGACGTAAAACTTCGAATCCAATCTATTAAACGTTTTAGCATTTCTAACCTGTATCAAATTCAAATCCCTTGTCCATGAAAGTGTGGCAGCAGCCTCCCGCCTGGTCATGTTGTTCGAGCACGAGAACTTTCTTGCCCGCCCTGCACAGCAGAACAGCGACCGTCAGACCGCCAATACCACTCCCAATAATGACGGCGTCTAAATCCTCTGGGATCTTTTCCCGACGAAATCCTGAAACACCATTACGAAAACACGCCTATTCAAATTTATACTGAAAATTTTACCACCAAAAATAAAAATTTTCAGATAAAAAAAATCTGATATTTTTCTTATTTCTGCTCCAAACCTAGATTGTGGGTACTCGTTAAAATCGCCTCGACGAGGCGGTTCTAACGAGTATCCACAATCTAGGTTTGGAGCAGAAATAAGAAAAATAATGTATACCCCTGTAAACCCCAGTTTTACTATATAAAAGTGGGGTTTAAGGGAGTCAAAATTATATAGGCATGTTTTCGTGATGCGTAAACAAACAATATACTTGAAGCCTGATATAATTTTGTCATGTCAGGAGAAAGTTTCCTAGATAAGATGAAACATTTTCAAAATTGATAGTAGGCGATATACAGGAAGTAGTAAGCGAGAAGTAGGAAGTAGTAAGCGAGAAGTAGGAAGTAGTAAGCGAGAAGTAGGAAATAGAAAGCGAGAAGTAGGAAATAGAAAGCAAGAAGTAGGAAGTAGTAAGCGAGAAGTAGGAAGTAGTAAGCGAGAAGGAGGCAGTAGTAAGCAAGAATTTAAAAGTTGTATGCGAGAAGTAGAAAGTCAGGAGTAGCAAGCAGATACAGTGGACCCTCGTTACAACGATAGCATTTGTTCCCAAAGAGGTTGTTAAAATGACTTTGCTGTTGTGAAGAATCCTTTCACGCAGCAGAATGATATGTAAGAAAGGGTTCGTTTTATTCTCATTCCCCCATTCTCTCTCTGCACCCCCCCCCCCCCCCCACCTCTCCCCCACCCCCACCAAAGACCTTATGTTTTGGGTATTTGTTAGAATCGCCTCACTGAGGCGATTCTAACAAATATCCAAAACGTATGTTTCTTGAAGTATTAAATACAATCTTTTGCCTAATTTCAGATTAATTAACATCACTTGATCGAAGGATTCGTGCCAGTCAAATTGTCATTTAAATGAATTTTGTCGTTGTATCGAGTGTCGGTATAAAGAAGGTTGTCGTGGGAACAAATTGCACAGGACCGAGCAAAGTGGCGAGACTTCATCAGAAGTGCTAGTGAATATAAGGCAAAAAGAGTCAGCGAAGCTGAGCAGAAACGTGCACAGCGCAAAGCCAGAGCTAAGGCATCACCAACAGAGCTGTCTTGCTCTGACCTCTGTTGTTCCATCTGCAACAGACAGTTTAGAGCTAGAATTGGTCTAATCAGCCATCTTAGAACACACAAACAGTAGCTGATTGTAGTAGGAAGTCAGACGTAGGAAGTGACAAGGCAAAAGTCGGAAGTCAAAATGAAGCACACTGGATCCAGGAGGAGCCAAAGGATCCCTGGCTTCTACAAGCTGTCAGAGTTCAGTGAATTATTACTATTATTGTATATATTTTAAGCATTTTCTCAAGTTAAAAAATAAATGAATATTTTATTGTTCATTGCTGTTGTCACGTGAAATCACTTGTAATGTTTTCATTGTAGGGAACGGACCGTAAGTAATGTTGAGAGAACTTGTGGCCCAACCCCTTGCATTGTATGGTTGCAATGAACATAACTAAACTAAACTAGCAGTCAGAGAAAACTCTGATCAGTCAGCACGGATGCGCAGACTATTTTGAGTCTCCACTGAGTGCACATGTCATAAGTTACATGTACAGTTCCTCACATTGTGGCACATCAGATGTTGTTTGTTTGTTTTGAGGTTTTACAGCCCAGTCAACCCAATAGGGTCATGTCGAGCGCGGTCAGTTTACCTAACCACACGTTTACTGGGCAGGCTTAGTCCTCTAAGCGGTTAACCAGTATTGTGCACATTCTTTCGCCAGAAACTGACAACTGCCCTTCTTGAATCAGCGGAAGGGAGAGAATGACCGTAGAAAATATTTCATGATCAATCTCCACGAAAGAATGTTGCCGACCTCGGCGGGGGTTGAATCCGCGACCTCCTGGTCTCCAGTCGGACGGCGCATCCAACTGAGCCACCGAGGCCGACATCAGATATTGTAGACTAAATGATACGCGGATTACACTGATGCTCTAATCAGGCTGTGCCGATGGTCAGGCTAAAATCTGGGTGTATTTTTGAGGATGTGAGTGTGGGATTACCGTCTTTTCATGCCATGGCACCTGTTTATCTGTCCGAAAACAGGGTTAGAACAGTACCCTAAATAATCTTACTAATTCCTTACCATAATAATCGTCCCAAAATTTGAAATTACACATTTGATGTTTTCGAGACCTGCTGGACGAGTGGCAAACAGTGTAGACCCTGATCAGACGCCGCGTTCTGCGGCGTCTGATCTGGGTCACACGGTTTGCTCAGGCCTATCTGTCAGAAAACTTAGGGAAATACGTGTACGATAAACAGTTCCAAATTACTTACGCTGTTTGATGACCTTGTTTCTCTTCGCGTGGTCCGTTTCCAGGGCCGTAGGAGCCCGCAGGTACTCCAGGGAGAAAGGATTTTTGTCTGGCTTGGGTCTTGTCCTTCTGAATATCACCAGGGTGACCAACAGAATAATGCCTAATGCAGCGATCAGCATAACAAGATTGCTTAGTATAACCTCCAAAATCTGAATCAGCGCCATTTTAGATCAATTTTGCAGATAGTTTTAAATCCTTGCACAATTTGTCACAAATGTCGATGATTTCTTTTCTGGACCAAAGTATTCACCTGTAGATTGAGTAAACTTGCATTTTAAACTAGTCAATAATAACAGAAATTGAACACAAAGATGCACGTGGAAAAGTTGCTAGGCATAACATCGTTTCTAATCAAGGGAAAAGGTACCTTTCGTATTCATGCAACAGCTACACAGACTGAAAAGTGTACTCTCTCTCTCTCTCTCTCTCTCTCTCTCTCTCTCTCTCTCTCTCTCTCTCTCTCTCTCTCTCTCTCTCTTCTGTTTTCGAAGATATGTATATCTGCTAAAAGAGATTATATTATATCAACTAATATTTGTATTAATATGAAGCACATAATATAATGTCATTAAATGGATGTTTTAATACTGGCCCTGTTACAGGTCCGAGAGCAGACGTGTTGGTCTGAGGATTGCTGTATTGGCCCGAGGCAAAGCCGAGGACCAATACAGCCATCCGAAGGCTAGTACGACTGGCCGAGTGCCTGTAACAGGGCCAAAGTAAAAACATCCAGTTCATGGCATTTTTCGGTTAATACCATAACATATAGGCCCGGCTAATACGGTAGAATATTGGCCCTTCCGAATCCCTCGGATTTTATCCCCTAAATCCTTGTACTTTTCAGTATAAGCTCTCGTATAAAGCCCCGGCCAAAACCGTATAGAAATCATGCCAAATATTGCATTATTGGTATGATCCAGGCTGTTTAGCACATAGTAGAACAATAATTACTGAGTTGATTAATAATCCTCGTTTTTTGTACAGATGAAAAAGTAGAGGTGCAATATTGAGTTTCCGCTGAAAAACAGACTGTTCACCGAAGCTGAATCAAGACCAAAAATAAGACAGAAGAAAACCTTTTTGGTTTATTTCCCCTGGCTGAAGCTCATCTTATATACTTAAGTTTATATACAAATGACATAATAATAATGATGACCGACCAAATGAAACTGTCGTTTCGACCTTTTGATTATAATATCCATCACGAAAACACGCCAATAGTCTTTGACCCCCTTAAACCCCACTTTTATATAGTAAAACTTGGATTTACATTATTTTTTCTTACTTCTGCTCAAAAACATAGATTGTGGGTACCCGTTAGAACCGCCTAGTCGAGGCGGTTCTAACGGGTACCCACAATCTATGTTTTGAGTAGAAATATTAACAATATCAGAATTGTTATCTAACACTTTCAGGTTTTGGTGGTGAAATGTTCTAAATATTTGAAAAGGCGTGGGGTTTTTTTAATGTATAACTTTACGTTTATTACGTAAACAGGTAATATCTGTGCAGGTGAGAGAATGTCTGCTTCACGTGGAACGTGGGATTTTCTGACTGTCATGTCTAAATTAGACAGTGGATGAATCCACATGAATTTTAAATATAAAGATCAAAGCGACAGGTTAGTATCAATGGCTCGAACTTCTTTGGGATAATAGAAATTTGTTCGAGATACGAGTAGTTCGAGCCACCGAGCGTTAATCATGGAGTCAGGTCAGGAAGCAAATGGCGATAATTTAGGGAACCTTTTTTCGATCTTCTGCCCTATAATGGGATGTTGAGTGTACTCATTCGAATCGCCTCAATGATGCGTTATAATGAGTACACACGACATAAAATTTCATTATAAGCTGAGAAAATTCTCCTAAATATTTGTTTCTTGACCTATCGGAAGAATTTCGTAGAGACTCAAAAGCGAGTTCGAATTAGCCATGGTAAACGAGCCATCGGTGTTTGAGCTATTGCGTCTCGACTTTAATCAGTCTACATTATTATTTTTTGGTGTTCAGGAACTCAAAAAATGTCACAAAAGTTATCTTCCTTGTACAAAATGGCGGAAAATCTACCAAATGCATCTAGTCCCCTTAAAGAGTAAAGAACAGCTTTAAGCAGTTTAACACTAAGGCTTAAATATGGTGAAAACAAAACCACCCACTTTGTATAAGCTGTAATATACCATTAACAGTGAAACATTCACGCTTTCTGATTCTCACACATCCAACCACGATCTTCCCAGATGAATGATTTTCTATCTTTACCACTCTCTGGGTGAATTCATCAGACGACACATTAATGATATTTTTCTTATTTTTTCCCAGAAAATAGGCTTTGGCATTTGATGCAAATTGTCTCTAAGGAGACAATTTGCATCAAATGTCAGTCTATTTTAAAGAGATAATTTGCATCAAATGTCAAATTCCAGTTTCTGAAAGAAAAACAAGAACAAATATATTTTTAAAAATGTCGTCTGTTGAAATGGTTACCCATCCGTAATGTGGATATAATATAATATAATGTTAATATAAAGCTGTACCTGCTAACAGTCATGACAACATCCCTTCGTTTTAAAACACTTCCAGAGGGATGGATAAACCTGGGCTGCGTTCAGAAGTGCGCGTTGCTCGCGAGTGTTTTGTCCTTATTCCCTGCTCCTGTTGGCGCCCGTCATGAGGTACAGGAATCCAGGGCAAAACATTCCTATCACTGTACTTCTGAACGCAGTCCTTGAGGTTTTGGTGCCAGGTTTTGAGAAAGGAGACAACTTTTGCTATTCCTGTTTGCTTTCCTGCGCACCAATCTCCTGCTGAGAAGGGGTCTATTCCATAAGGGGAGAACTAGCTCCCTTGGGAGCAAAGTCTTTCCTCATAGAGTAGACCCCTTTTCAGAAGGGGACACAAATAATTGTGACAGTTGCCTTCTCTTGGAAGTGTATCCATAACCCCCTTTTTCTTTTAACAAATTATATAATTTTTAATTTTTATAAAAATCCATCTCATTCGTACTTCACACGTGCTATAACCGGATATGCAACTAAAAAATATTTCCTTGGAGCACATTTAATCAAATCCCTTCCTTGGGGCATTTCCCTTCCCGCTATAGCGCCCAAGCGAAAACAAATGTGTATTGATCTCGCGCCCGCGCGAAATAAAATGTGTGTCAGATCTATACCAATGATTTAAATTGAGCAAAATCATCTGAAAAAAATATATATAGCAAGCTATCACAACAAAGGCCAACTGCAAGCATTAAAGCATCAGACCAACATTTTGATCAGGGGACTCGCTGTCCAACTACAAAATCATTGTGCGTATGCTGTGAAGTATTGGTCTTAATAAGACTGCAAAAGGCGTATGATGATTCGAGTCTGCGTATTGCTCTATGTGAATCACAGCTCCAGATAAGATGGAGTATCCAGATAATATTTTTTTCTTATTTTCCATGAAAATATATATTGTGGGTACTCATTAGAAGCGCCTCGGCCAGGCGCTTCTAATGAGTACCCACAATATATATTTTCATGGAAAAACAAGGAAAATATCAGTACTTTTTCGCTGGAAAAAAGAGTCTTATCTGGCGCTGTGGTATATGCTCTCAGACAAATTTTTCGCTTGACGCAACTCGACCGTTAACTGGGTACCATAATTTATTTGAGCCTTGATATTTCAAGGAATACAGCCTCTCTCCAAGGGACAGTTAAAGAACGAATAACACGATACGACACACAACACGAAACGATACTATAAAACAATATCTCAACGAAAAACAAACAACGAAGAGAAACCGCAAAAAAAAAACACCGCTCCAGATCGGCCAACAATAACCGACGGGGCCAAATTTATGTCCCACGAGCGCCCAGCCCAAGCCGCAACCCTGACGCAGCCAAATACAACCACCGGATTGTTCAGGGGCCCCATTCACCAGTGAGTCAACATCAAGAATACATAAACCAACCTCCCAATACCACGACAAAACACAGATGGACAACAAACCGTGAAAGGTCCGAGCAAATGAAAACCACCAGCTAAACCACGCCGAGCCAAACCTCAGACGAGCAAGGCCAATCACGAACAATCTATAAAAGATCCAGGACTGAGCCACCATCAAGCCCGAAGCCCAACTCCACCCCCCACCCCGCGCAATCAAAGAAGGCAGCAAATCCACCGATCTCGAAATAACCACCAACCACGTAGCCCGCCGCAAAGCACATACACCACCCTCTCCCTATCGATAAATAATCCCCCGAACTATCCAGAAAAAAAACAGGTTCATCAACAACCCCGCGCTTAATGTAGGGGATAGTGTCCATCAAAAATTGTAAGTTTCTTGAAAGAATTGGCAATAGGTATTTTCTCCTAAAACTGGCTCATATTAATACATTATCAGTTGAACCGGGCCACAGCATTTCCTACAAGAACTGCATGTGCGCCCAGTGAAGACTCGAATCAATCTGCAGGCTGATCAAGCGATGACAGATCAGCCTGTATGCTGATCAGTGTCTTCGCTGTCCGCCTGGTGTTTGAGATCCAGTGCCCTGCGAAGACTCTGATCAGACAGCGCGGATGCGCAGGCTGATCTGTCTTGCTAGGCGCTCACCGTCTGGTCCCCAGCTCATTTGTGGTATTTCCACCCCCCTCCCTCCCCCCCCCCCCCCCACACACACACACACACCACACACCTTTTTTTTTATCTTATTTAACATTTCATCAGACGCGACGTTTCTCCTTTCCCCACAGAAAACGGGTTGGGCATTTTATGCAAATTTTTATTTGTATGAACTGACAATAAAAAAAAAGAAAAAGAAAAAAAAAATGAAAATGTCGCCCGCTTAACTATCCGTCACACTGAACTGAGCGTTGATAAGTATCTTGATCGTACATGTATATATGTCAACAGCCCTTCCGCTGATTCAAGAAGGGCAGTTGTCAGTTTGTGGCGAAAGAATGTGCACAATACTGGTTAACCGCTTAGAGGACTAAGCCTGCCCAGTAAACGTGTGGTTAGGTAAACTGACCGCGCTCGACATGACCCCATTGGGTTGACTGGGCCGTAAAACCTCAACACAAATATATGTCGAGTCCTTTGAGTGAAGTTACGGAAATGCAAAACCGTCGTTGACGTCGTTTGCGCAAACGTCACAGTATCCAACGTCAAATGCCTGGCAACTTTGATACCGGCAGCCTCATGACAAGGCTGGATGGATTTTGGATTTTTTGAGCGCGCAAAACGAATAACAAACTGGATTAAAGAAGCATTACATTCAAGAATGAATATAACACGTTCTTATAAGGGAAGATGGACCAATCTGCCGGAAGTTGTTTTGACGGAAATATTTAAATATCTCTCGGACCACGACAAACTGAACGCCGCATTGGTATGCTTTTCTTGGTACAGGATCTTCGAGTCGCCATGTTTGTGGAGAAAGCGCCACTTCGATATGGGAGGTTTCCGGGCACAGACGAACGGGATCAAGGCTTGCAGGTTCGCAGAACGCTTCGGGCAATATTTACGATACATGTCAATGAGTTGTAGTCATCCTTCATTCCACACGTGCAAACAGTTTCAGAACACAATCGAGGAACTCTTTGGAAAGTTCAAGGACGAGGAGACTCAGCTGTATGACTTCGAGTTCTGCCGACTTGAGTTAGAAAGGTACTGGAAATACGACACTCCACGGGAAAAGGTGATCGGAATTTTTTCTAAATTCCTCAAAACACAGAAGGCCATGCGATGTTTCGATATGTCGTGTAGTCAGTTTCCTGCGTACGGTGGATGCCGCATACTTGACAGCATTGGGTTCCAGTCTGGTGACACGATGCAGGATATGCTCATTGAAGATTTCTTCCATTCAAGATTGGCAGTATTTCAAGTAAAGAAGTACAAAAAATGTATCAGCCGATTCACAAACCTCAGATACATTGCCTTGAATTATAACTGCATTTCTGAAGATATCATCGAACTCTTCTCCAAAACTCTAGCCAGAAAACTTGAATGTTTGAACATCAAAGTCTTTAGGAACGACCCTCATTTCCACAGAATTTCAGGATACGCTTGGAGACTGTTGAGACGAGCTTGTCCCAAACTGAAAGTGTCGTTTTGGTTTGAGAGCATTGGGGCATATAACGAAATTTCGCCAATTCTGATCAACGAAGTGCCAGTTAAGGATGTCCACATATGGACCGGATATGATGAAGATATCAACTGGAGACTGTCGGCGACGGTGGACCATATTTCTGAAGTTTATGCTACAAGTCTAGGTATTAATAAGGCCAAATAAAAAAAAATATGTGTTTAGAATATAACAGGTTAAAAAAAATGGTGGGGTAGGTTTGGATTATAATTGTTATTTTTTAACATTTTTATACAATTTTTTACGGTATACCAAAATTACCAAATATATTGAGACTCCACACCATAATCATAACGAAAACATGTCCATATAATTTTGATCCTCTTAAACCCCAGTTTAATATAGTAAAACTATGGTTAACACGGGGCATACATTATTTTTCTTATTTCTACTTAAAAACATAGATTGTGGGTACTCGTTTGAACCGCCTTGTCGAGGCGGTTCTAACTAGTACCTACAATATATGTTTTGAGCAGAAATATGGAAAATATCAGAATTTTTTATCTGAAAATTTTCATTTTTTGGTGGTAAAATTTTCAATATACATGTATTTTAATAGACATGTTTTCCTCATGGTTATGTATCGATACTGCATCATAACCTCGCGGGAATTACGTACAGGTAATAATCACATACATTTTTCCGTTTGACTACCCTTTGTAGAGTCCAAAAAGTACATATATAATAGCAAACAGTGTAGACCCTTATCAAATTGCTCCCATCTATCTATTTTTATATGATCTCCAACCGTCTCGCGATTGACCTGGGGACCAGACGTTAGAATCTGTCCGCACTATTTACTGACTTCAACATGTGAGTCTGCACATCGACTTACTGTATATAGAGTTACGGATAAGTCAGAGCTAGTTCATTGATGGGTTAGGATTAGTTTAGGGTAAGGTTAGGGTAGTTGAGAGATCATATTCATGTACCTATATAGAAAATGTTTAGATACTATTAGGGTAAGGTTAAGTGCGGGCATATACTACATGTGTTCCGATCTGGGTCTACACTGTTTGCTGATGACAATTATTTAGCATCAGTATAGTAGCGTAAATATTTTATCCAAGTTTTTAGAAAACATGAAAATAAATTACTAGGTTTCACCAAGAAAATTAGGAAAGCTAGGGATAATCCTAAGCACTCACATTTTTGTTTGGTCTAAATGAGACGCGTTAAACCTGAGCAAAATTGTAGTAGATAACATTCTATTGATTTATTATTATTAATCAGGGAAAATAAGGTTTTACATTCAATGTGAATTGGCTATTAATATGAAATGTCAAACTCTCAATATACTTGACATTTCATGTAAATAGTCTAGGCAGACGATTCACGTGAAATGTCAAGCCTTATTTTCACTGAAGGATAAGAAAAAATAAATAAACTAAAACTGTTGTCTGCTGATGTTTTGTCGGACCTGCTCTGGATCAAACTGTTTGCAAAGGTGATCAGCAGACGACAAAAGTCGCCACTAGCACGGAAAGAGTTAAAAATGTTAAAATTTACTTTATGAAAATATATTCGAGTTATCGTTTTTACCCTAAATAACGGGACACCATAACTCATTACCATACATATAAAAAATGTGAACATATCCATTTTACTATCTGTTGTAGGTGGCAAACTGTGTAGTCTCTGATCAGACGCTGCTTACTGTAGCCTCTGATCGGGGTCTACACGGTTTGTTCAGTCCTGTCCGTCCGAGTATTTACGGTAGCACAGCCCCTCACCAGCCAGGACTGGTTGGTCAGGATTTGTGCTGTTTGACATACATCACGAAAACATACCTATATTATTTTGACCCCCTTAAACCCCACTTTTATACAGTAAAACTGGGGTTTACAGGAGTAAACCTTATTTTTCTTATTTCTGCTCAAAACATAGATTGTGGATACTCGTTAGAACCGCCTCGGCGAGGCGGTTCTAACGAGTACTCACAATCTATGTTTTGAGCAGAAATATGAAAAATATCAGAGTTTTTTATCTGAAAATTTTCAGTTTTTGGAGGTGAAAATTTCTATATATTTGAATAGGCGTGTTTTCGTAATGGGAGAATTCCTTGACCGGTCGATTATTTCCGTGCTGGTCGTGTGGCAGGAAATGTTGGAAAATCTAAAAGAGAACTTTATTTTTTTTTTCAGAATCTTTGTCCCTTGAGCTGGATAACAACCATGAGATTGTTGATCATGAACTCATTAATCTAGTGACAAACTGTAAGAAACTGAGAGAACTCAGCATCAATGCTATCATCTCCATAGCAACTGTGGAACTCCTCTGTGAACTTCAAAGAGAGCGCAAGATTGGTGAGTATTTCATGACCTTGATCTTTTTAACACTTCACGCTGGGTAAAAATTTCAGATGACATTTTGAAATAGTTATCGTATTTTTTCCTAGAAAACAGGATTTGACACTTCATGCAAATCGTCTCCTTAGAACTGTCTCCTAAGGAGACAATTTGCATGACGTGTCAGATCCTATTTTCTAGGAAAAAAAACAAAACAAAATATCATCCGTTTGTCGTCTGCTGAATCTGCCCTGGCATGGTTAAGTGTTAACACTGCTATAAATAACAGGGGCTGTTGCAGGACAGTGTACCTCGCCTGAATGACAGCTTATCTGTTGGTAACACAATCATAATTTATAAAAAAAAATAAATAAATAAATAAATAAAATAAAATAAAATAAACAAAGAAATACCAACAGAATTTGATTGATATGAAAGATCTGTCGCGAAGGAGAATGGTAATTCGGTACAAACGAGACAGAAAGGAACACATTTATCCACACTTATCCACGCTTCCGAGAGACAGATTTTTCATATCAAACAAACATTGTTCATTATTCTATTTATTATATACCTTTTTGCTGTTTTCCAGAAAGCGCCACAAAATAGTTTCAAACTGAGTGAAAGAACAATAAACAGTGTGAGAAAATGACGTTGTTCAATCATTTCATAAGCCAAGATGACGTGATTTCATGACGGAACGTCGTTTCATGACGTTATGGTAACGTCTTTCATCTGGTTGGCAATGTCCCTTTTGGCAGCTGAGGATGTCAAGATGAAATGCAATAACGCGGTGTGCAGTAGTATCAAAACAGTTCCGACACTGTTAACCCTTGTCCTGCTGAATAAATTAAGATGCCACACCCACTTCTAATTTTCAGCCAATCAAATTACTAGATCCGGATTATTGCTATAAATTCACATACTTAATGGCAAACAGTGTAGATCCAGATCAGTTTGCTTCTTCAGAAGCCAACTGATCTGGATCTACACTGTTTGCAAAGGCAGGATATATCCGGGTTCAGCATGACTAGGGTTAAACAATTCTCTAGTTACTGCTATCATATCACACCGTGAATCATAGAAAATAACTAACTGAAAATCCTTACACTTCATTGCTAGTACATGTATATAATAAAATTAGTAAATAAACAATACAGCTGCTTATCTCCACACATGCAACACCGTGTTGTGAAAAGAAAACCGTAGGGAGATCTTCCGAAGGTGGCTGCGGAGAATCAGTTGAGAAAGCGTTGAAGGTGGGCGTCACTTGAAATACGAGGGTCCTGCAAAAAGTTTTGCCACTGGGTTCGGATTACTTCAGTGCTACGTTTTATCAAACATATTTTATTACAAACCTTCAAAGTATTCCCCCTTTACTGAAACACATTTTTTGTAACCTTTTTACCCAGTCGCGAAAAGCAGATAAATAGTCTTCTTTTGGTATCTGTTTGAGACACTGATAAATAACGCTGCCAAGAGAACTTCTAGACGTATACTTGTCTCCAGAAAGCATTTTCTTAAGCCTTGGAAATAAAAAGAAGTCACAGGGCCTCAGGTCAGGTGAATAAGGTGGATGGTTTAAAACTTGCACATTTTCAGAGGCCAAAAAAGACTTAACAACCTCACACTTATGAGAGGAGGCGTTATCATGTAAAAGGTGGACTCCTGACCATCCTTTGCTTGGTCGTTTCTTATTGTAAAACTCTTTCACTTTCTTCAGTACAGAATTCTTGTAGAATCGGACAGTGACTGTATGACCAGATGGACAAGGCACTTGAACGACTGGCCCACTTGAATTAAAGAAAATTGCGTACAACATCTTTTTCGAACTTATGGTTCTCTTGGCAATACATGGGCGTTTTTGTTTTATCTTTTCGCTTCCATTGCTTATTATCAGCCCTTCTTTATGGCTCAAACATGTGCACCAGGTTTCATCACCTGTTAGCAAGTTTGAAATAACCCGACTATTACAGCCTTTGTAAGTTTTCAAAAGTTCCCGGGCAACCCGACTATTATAGCCTTTGTATGTTTTCAAAAGTTCTCGGGCACATTTAAGGCGGTGTGTATTTTGCTCCTCAGTGAGCAAATGAGGTACCTACCTAGCGCAAACCTTTCTCAGGTCCAAACGCTTCTTCAGAATTGTTTGCACACTGCCTTCTGATATGCCAGTACAACTAGCTATATCTTTGACAGACAATCGCGCATCCTGTTCGACCACTATATTTACAGCAGCGATGTTAGCCTTGGTAACAGAGGTTTTAGGCCTTCCAGGACGGGTACCATCTTCAACAGCAAATTTCCCAGCTTTAAAAGCTTTAACCCACCTAAAAACTGTGCGCACTGAAATGGTCTGAGATCCATATATACCACACAATTCATTAAATATCTGCTTTGAACCTATATTAAGCCCAATGCGGCATTTAATATAGCTATGAATTTCAGTTTTCTGGTCCATGTTCCAATGTAACAAATAAATCAGTGTATATGACCATCTATTTCAATTTGCAATAACTCGGTCACTTGGAAAGCGATTTGCGCGAAATAACCGCGTATCGTTAGCTATTCAACACACCATTCAAGTGCAGAGAAGCATTTTAAAATATACCTGGGATTAAACTGAGGAAGCCTGTTAGTGACAGAACTTATTGCACGACCCTCGTAAGGCTGCAATTTTGGCACGAACGCCGATATCCAATATCGGGCGATGTAATTCAACCTCTTGTTTAAGTCTCCCGTATAATCAGCCCGAAATTGAAGTCCTTTCAATGGTTTTTCAACATCGCATTCATACTACCAGTCGCGTTTTACGTATGATTTCTTATCCAGTTACGGCAAATGTGTTCCTGAAGCCTAATTTTCAATCCTACTGCCATTATTACCCTTTTTCTCTCTTTCTTGTTGAAAAACTATGGTCTTCTTAATCACCACCTATCCCTTTACTCGCCACCACTCTCCTTACACACCAGCCGTCAATAAAATGCCTAGTTTCTGTGCAATGGCAAAAGAACGCGATATATTTTCTTTTGAACTACACAGTTACATGTTAAATCTTCGCTAAAATGAAGATGTATTTGACCAGAGATTTATAATCTCTCCAAGAACTGGAGTATTACATGCCTGACTGTTACCAAATGGCAAAATCTGACCACCATTGCATCGGAAGAAATAGGATTAAAAGTGTACCCTATTCGCTTAAAGGACTAGAATTCCGGTCTGATTATATGGGAGACTAAATAAGAGGTTGAATTACATCGCCCAATTTTGGATATCGGCGATTGTGTCAAAATTTCAGCCTTATTTCAAATGACACCACCTTCGACGCTATCTAAACTCTCCGCAACCATCTCCGAAAGATCTCCTTACGATTTTCTTTTCACAACACGGTGTTGCGCGCGTGTGGAGATGAGCAGCCGTGAATAATATATAAATGTCCTCTCGGCTTTCACCGACTACAAGCTCACTGAGCGAGGATAAATCTTGTAACAAATAATACTGAACCAGTACCAAATATCAGCCCAAGTCCGAACTAATACAATGTTCACACAAACTTTAATAAAATAGAGACATGTAAAGAAACAAAACTAAAAAAAAAAAAAAAAAAAAACAACAAAAAAAGAAACAAAAAAAAAAAAAAACCTTTAAACAAAACTGTACCAGAATTTCCAAGTCTGTGACTTTGAATTCAGTATATATAAGGGTGAAGAACATTTAACGAGTATCTAACATTGGTCATACTATCAACTTATTTCATTCAGGCATTGAGAAAATATGGGACTGTAGAAAACAACAACAACAAAACAAAAAACTACAATGTAAAATTCTACATCCTTGACATCGAGGACCCTGTTGTTTGGGATGGTTGGCAAGTTGGTACATACAGTATTAATCAGTTGAATACCAAATAATATCTGCAGTATTCATCTATTGAATACCAGTTGTTTAGTCTGTTGACTGCCAGTTGATATCTGCAGCATTTATCTGCTGACTGCCAGTTGATATCTGTAGCATATATCTTTTGACTGCTAGTTGATGTCTGCATCATCTGATGATGTCCACTTGTTGTCTGCAGCACCCGTTTGCTGACTACATGCTTATGCCAGCAGTGTTAATCGTCTGACCGCTAAGCGTGGTCTGCACCAGTCATCTGCTGATTGCCAGTTGGTGTCTGAAACATTCAACTACGGAATACCAGTTCATGTCTGTCGAGTTATCTCCTGACTGTTAGTTGATATGTGCAGCATTCAGCTGTCGACTGTCTGTAGCATTTATCTGTTGGCTGGCAGTTGATGACTGCAGCATTCATCTGTTGACTGACAGTTGATGACTGCAGCATTCATCCACTGACTGTTAGTTGTGTCAGCAGCATTCATCGACATAGTGCAAGTTGTTGCTTGCAATATTCATATTTTGATGTCCAATTGTCAGCAGCGCTCATTATGTCTGCAGTATTCATTTATTATATTAACCAGTTGATTAATCTGCTAACTGCTAGCTGATACCTGCAACACTCATCTGTTGACTGCCAACTGATGTCTGTAATTTATATCTATTGACTTCTAGTTGATTTCTGCATCAGTCATCTGATGATGCCCACTTGTTGTCTGCATCACCAATTAGTTGACTACATGTTGGAGGAAGCAGTATTAATCATTCGACTGCTAAGTATTGTCTGCAACAGTCATCTGTTGATTGCAAGTTGGTGTCTGAAGCATTCAAGTAACTAGTGACTGGCAGTTGACGACTGCAGCATTCATCTGTTGACTGGTAGTTGATGGATGCAGCATTTATCGGTTGGCTGGCAGTTGAGGACTGCAGCATTCATTACTTGACTGGCAGTGTTGACTGCAGCATTTATCGGTTGACTAGCAGTTGATGATATCATTCATTAGCTGACTGGCAGTTGATGACTGCAGCTTTTATAGGTTTACTGGCGTTGATGACTGCAACATTCATTGACTGGCAGTTGTTGAATACAGCATTTATCCATTTATTGCTTCTCATTGGCTGGCATTTGGTTTTACGCATCTCACAGCACCCATCGCTTTGTGCAAATAGTACATTTTTTCAATAGAAAAAATGAATAAAATGCATTAGAATGGGGATAACTGCATTCAAATTTGGCATTTGGGGAGGTAAATCGGCGGTTTTACGGTCGGAAATTTCGTTTTACGGCGTCAGCGGAGCCATAAAGCGTAATCTGCGATCGTAAAACCGCCGATTTACCTCCCCAAATGACAAATTTGATGCAGATATCCCCATTCTAATGCATTTTATTCATTTTTTCTATTGAAAAAAATGTACTATTTGCACAAAGCGATGAGTGCTGTGAGATGCGTAAAACCAAATGCCAGCCAATGAGAAGCGACGTTACGTGATGACGTCGGATTTGCGACAGTATATCGCAGACTCTAATGCACTCGCATATGTAACGCGACGTCTGATTGGATAACGTCAAAAATTTGCGACGGTATATTCTGCGATATACTGTCGCAAATCCGACGTCATGCAGCTGGAAGCACTTGTCGTTTTGTGCAAATAGTACATTTTTTTCTATAGAAAAAAAACTGAATAAATGCATTAGATTGGGGATAACTGCATCAAATTTGTCATTTGGGGAGGTAAATCGGCGGTTTTACGGTCGCAAATTACGTTTTACGGCTCCGCTGATGCGTCGCCGTAAAACGAAATTTCCGACCGTAAAACCGCCGATTTACCTCCCCAAATGCCAAATTTGAAAGCAGTTATCCCCTAAATATACCGTCGCAAATTTTTGACGTTATCCAATCAGACGTCGCGTTACATACGCGAGTGCATTAGAATGGCATTTCATGACTGCAGCATTCATCAGTTGACTGTTTGCAGCATACATCTATCAGCTGGTGGTTGATGACTGCCGCATTTATCAGATGACTGGCAATTCATGACTGCAGCATTCATTAGTTGACTGGCAGTTGATGACTGCAGCATTCATTGTTTGATTGTGTTGGGTTTTAATGACACGTCAACCCTTGTGGGCCATTTTGTGGCATCTCCAAGAGAAAGGGAGAAGAGATAGAAGAAATAGTAAAGATAATTGAGGAGATGAAAGAGAGGGACAAGGAAGAAAGAGGAACAGGAATGAAATTGAAGAAAGAGAAGAAATAAAAACATCACCCTCTACCCTTGCCTGCTACAAGGATGGCAGGCTTTACCCAAATAAAAGCCAGTATGAGTTTGAGGCCCCGGTGACGTAAGATACACGACACTTTCGCCACACCCGACCAACCCTAGCTGCTAGTTGACTGGCAGTTGTTGACTGCAGCATTTATCGGTTGTCTGGCAGCGTATGGCTGTAGCATTCATCAGCTGACTGGCAGCTGATGACTGCAGCATTCATCGGCTGACTGGCAGTTTATGATTGCCAACACTCATTACTTATGTAGTAGTCATCTATTGAGTAATGACTGGTTCATCTATTGACTGCTAGCTGATACATACAGCATTCATCTGTTGGCTGTCATTTAATGGCTCTAAATATGTTGATTGCTAGTGATGTCAGCAGTATTTTTTCACTGCCTGCAAGTTGATGTATGCAACAGTCAAACATTGGCTGATTGTTGAGTACAAGTCTTTTTTTCTTATTAAGAAGCATGGGTGCGTTAATGGTAGTATAGAAGGAATTATTTCAGCATAATCTATTTTTTATTTGACCTTTCTGATGCGTTAGCTTCTGGTCTACTATTTCAGTATATGTTTACTTCTTGTGATTTTTCCAGTAAATTATTTAAGCATTATGCTTCTTGTGATTTTTCTGGTGCATTATTTCAGGATTATGTGTCAAATAAATTTTCTAGTAAATTAGCATAATTTGTACTTCTTGTGACTTTTGTGGCATATGATTTCAGTATTATCTATGCTTCATGTGACTTTTCTGGTAAATTATTTCAGCATTGTCTGTGCTTCATGTAACTTTTCTGGTAAATTATTTCAGCATTATCTATGCTTCATGTGACTTTTCTGGTAAATTATTTCAGCATCATCTGTGCTTCATGTGACTTTTCTGGTAAATTATTTCAGCATTATCTATGCTTCATGTGACTTTTTGTGGAGTGACAGCAATGGAATGGGAAGATTTCATACAAATCAGAGACCACTATCATAACATCATGGTTGGACTTGGAGTAGATTTCAAGCTCTTCAGATTTGACTTCTGAAAAATATATATTGTTATTATTCTTTTTTATTACTTCTTCACAACAAGTCACATGAAGGCTATTTTATTTCGTTTTCAAAATATTGTAAATCAGATCAAAGTTATTAAAATGATGGAAGGAAAAAAAAGATTTGGGACCATTCTGTCTTGATTACAGGTTAATTTGTTTGACTTTTGTGACTCTAATGATCAAACAACATTACCAGTTCTCGAGGCATAAAAGATATTACAATGATAATTTCTGTCCTTTATTTTCATCCCAATTATGTACGTTTTAGAATTACCTTGCTGAGGGAATTGTAATGAGTAATGGTCTTAAGCTCCAGATAAGATGAGGTATCCACATAATAATTTTCTCATTTCTCCATGAAAACATATAGTGTTGGTACTCAATAGAAACGCCTCAACGAGGGGCTTCTAATGTACTAATTAGAAGCGTCTCAATGAGGTGCAACAAGGTATGTTTTGTGCAGAAACAGAAAAAAATATCAATACTTTGGTTGTAAAAAGCACCTTATTTTGAGCCACAGAGCAACAATAGCAAAAACAAACAAAAATTGTCCAAGATTACCACCTTTAATGCATACATACAGTTGACTCTCGTTATCTCGACCTCGCTTATCTCGAATAACCGCTTATCTCGAAGTGAAAATCTGGTCCCTGCCTATACATGAAAACCTAACAACAGATGAAAAATATTGTAGAAAAGAGGAGAAATTGCTCCTGAGGAGCAATTTCTCCTCTTTTCCACAATATTTTCAATATATCTCTAACTTCAAAAGTCCAGTTACCTATCAGTTTGTTAAATGTGGTTAATCGAATTATTTTTTCCTCAATTCTGCAAACCTGATATGTCGAACTACGGATATCTCGAAGTAGTTCAGAGAGTCCCTTGGAGTTTGAGATAACGAGAGTCGACTGTATTATAAAAATATTTTTTTTCTATTTTTGGAAGATCTGAATGTTCTTCATCTGACTTGTTGTGGTCTGAGTGAACCTGACTGGGTGGAGCTTATTCAAATTAGACATAGATATCAACCAATGGTTGCTGAGAGAAATATCTGCTTCAAAATTACTACAGACCTCATAATTGAACCAGACATGATATAAAGAAAAAAAAAAGAGAAAAGAAACAGAAGAAAAATATATTTTATTAACAATTATTTGCTCTTACAGCACTAACCACAGTTACAGCTGGCGACACCTTGAAATACATGTTGTTGTTTTCTTTAATTTTTGGAGAAAATAAGGTTTGACAACTCATGTGAATCATCTGCAAGCAGATGACTCACATGAAATGTCAGGTCTTATTTTTGGTGGAAAATAGCAATATCAATTTTATCAAATCAGAATCTACAATCAACATTAGATCTCGTTTACATTTTATTAGGTCAATTTTAGACAGTTATCTGCTATAAATTTGCTTAGTGCTTTAAGGGTTATAACTATTGAACTGTGTGCTTTTATTTGTATTCTTGTGCTGTGCCATTATGTTTATTATGTCATATCTTGCAAATGATAATAAGAAGTGTTCAGTTGTCAAAGCTGTGTCAGCAAAACAAAGTTGTTGAATTAACATCTTTTCAAACAAGTTAGGTAACTTTTATTATATGCTATAAAGTGCACTATTTCCTTTAAAAAAAAAGTTTTACTATAAGAGAAAAAATAGAGTAGGCCACTTTTCAGAAAGCAGATAAAAACAACTGCAAATAGTCTCCCCAGAATGCATAGCTATTCGCCTTAAAGGCGCCACAGAACTTTTTATTATCCAAGAAAGGTTTAGTTAATTGATATATGGTATTGGCAACATTAATTCAGAGATACAATGAAAAATCATTTCATTTCAGTTGAAAAACGAGAGACTAACTGAAATTTTACAGGCTGTCAGATGCCACATTTCATTTTTGTATTAACACCATATATCAATTTACTAAACCTTTCTTGGACAAAAAAAATGTCTATTTTTTTTAGGAATATCTAGCCTTTTAGATTTGCTAAACAGCTCCATATATGACAAACTATACTATTCATGTTCTGTTTTTATTGCATCTTTTTTTTTGTACATTAACTATATCATCCCTGAATTTCTGAAATGGACTCTTCCAGCTTTGAATTTGGACATGTCCACTCTTTGTAAATAGGGGGTTTAGTCAATGATCAGTAACAAGATAGCAAGCAGTGTAGATCCAGATGAGATGGCTCATGATGAGCCATCTCATCTGGATCTACACTGTTTGCATAGATGTCTATACCAGTCTACAGGGTTTAAAGGGTTGTACACAAAAAACATACAAAAAATAACAAAATATACATATGTACCATAATGAAGTTGAATTTTGAATCTTTTATGTTGTTTAACAAATAAAGTTATTGAACAATTTTTTGTGTGTGTTTTATTCCTCCTGAAACAAAACATTGCTAATAAAATTAACTCTATCATCCCTGAATTTCTTAAGTGGACTCTTTTATTCTTGAATTTTGACTTGTCCACTGCTGCAGTGTCAGTCTAGAATAAAAAACAGAATGACAAACAGAGTATATCCTGATGAGATAGCTCATTACTAGCAGTCTCATCTGGATCTACACTGTTTGCACAGGTATTGGTTTTAGTCTGCTGGGCTGAAAAGGTTAACCAGAGGACCAATGGTCCTAAACCGCTCACCTGAGTGCTGAGTGTTTTTCTGAAATGAATTTGAAGGTCATTATTGAAGACTGTCCGACTGACCATTAATATGCTTATTGGAAGCCAGGCTCATGTTATGGGGCTTTATGTCCCTCCTTAGGATCATGAAACCTGCGAGTCTGTATCGTAAGTTTATTTGCTGATTATGTTAAATTCTGTGCTTAGATCGAAGGTCAAGGAGTAAACGACCTTTGTTACTCATGAAGCTTCATTTTCTCATTTAGTTGATTGCAAATACAAAATTAAAGTTCACAGGCAACAATAGTTTCCAAAACAATAAACAATTTTGACTTTTTCCCATACGGAAGCATATGCGACAAAATTTGACCTTGATGTAAATTGGGTCAAGGTAAAGCTAGTAATCATTTGAATAAACTATGAAGGGCCTGGAAACCATAATACTACATACCAAGTTTCAAGAAAATCGGTCCATTAGTTCCGGAGAAGGTTTTCTTAAAAGGTTTTACCATATACAGGCATGACAGCCATATTTGTCATTACAATATATGGGCATGATGGCCACATTTGTCATGTGACCAAACTCATATTTATTAATTGTCATTTCCTTGTTCCTAAAAACTTCCCTATGAAATTTGGTTACAAATAGTCCAGTAGTTTCTGAGAAAATAAGTTTTAATTTTCATATATGAATGACCTTGGGCTCTTGACCTTAAATACTCATATTGTTTCATTTACTTATTTAGCTACCTGCATCTACAAATTTTTAGATCACAGGCTGAAATAGTTTCTGAAAAATACAGTTTTGACTTTTTCCCATACAAAAGCCTATGTGACCAAAGTTGACCTTGGCATAAAATAGGCCAAGGCCATCCTGGAGTCATAATTTGAATAAACTATGATTGGCTTGAGTCCCACATGCTACATACCAAGTTTCATGATAATCAGCATACTGGTTCCTAAAAAGAAGATTTTTAAAGGGTTTTGACCTTATATAGGCAAGGAATGACCTTGACCTTGAATACTCATGTAGTCTCATTTACTCATTTAGCTCACTGCATCTACCAATTTTGAGTCCACAGGATTCAATATTTCTAAAAAATACAAGGTTTTGACTTTTTCTCATACAAAGGTCTATGTGAACAAATTTGACCTTGGCCTAAAATAGGTCGAGGTCATACAAGTGTCATCTTTGAGTAAACTATGACTGGCTCGAGTCCCCAATGCAACATACCAAGTTTCATGACAATCGGCCTACTGGTTCAGGAGACGAAGATTTTTGAAGGGCTTTTACCTTATATGGGCTTAGCAGCCATCTTAGTCATGTGACCTGGACGGCATGAACAAACTTTTATTCCCACATCCCACAGTTGCTCCACATGAAATTTGACTTCAATCAGCCCAGTGGTTTCAGATGAGAAGATGTTTGAAAATGCTGACAGACGACAGACTACAGACAACAGATGACGACAACAGAGGCTAGTCATACTATATAAGCTCGTCAGTGTGCCTTCGGCTCAGGTGAGCTAATAATTAACTACTATCCTTATCCTCCTAGTTCTAACAGTTGAGCTAATAATTAACTCTTACCCTTATCCTCCTAGTTCTAAGAGTTATCTAAATTTCAATCCCCTATCAAACAGCTTTTTTATCACAACCCTGCTGAACCCATTCACCCCTAAAATTCTGAAGTGGACTCTTCAATCTTAGAATGTGGATAGTACCATTCTTACAAAGAGACGTTAATCAAGACCAGAACAGCTAACAGTATGGATCCTAATGAGACAGCTCATTTTGATCTACACTGTTTGCAAAAGAATCTGTCTCAGTTTTCAGGGTCAAAAGGGTTTAGCAGATTCACAGAGGAAGTGGGGTAGGGGTAAAATCATTGGTCTGTTATAATTCAAAGCTCCAGATAAGACATTTTTTAACACAAAAGTATTGTTTTTAATTACTTTGCCAAAAAACATGTTGTGAGCACTAAAACATAAAACTAAAACATAAGTTATGGGCATTAATTATTTAATTACCAATGATGCCCACAACATATGTTTCTGTGGAGAAATAAGAGAATATATTTATCTGGATATTCCTGTAATCAGAAGCAATAGCATATCTGATCATAGCTCTAGATATGAAGGGTAAACAAATATTATTATGAAACTAGAGCAAGTGCCCAGCGGATCACGATTACCCCCAGCTGGCACCATTTCTTAATTATAAAATATTTTAAAGTTAATGACAATGATATAAGGCAAGATATAGTTTACAATGTCAGTCTCTGAGTGACACTGATTTATCATCCCAAGTACAACTTTCCTGGAGTAAATAGTCTTCAAGACATGAAGCAAATTTGCTGGGCCATAAAATATAGGTCATTGACCTACATATACTTGAGAAATTAATCTGATGGTCACACTGATGCATTATACCAACTATGATGTTAATCCATTACATAATCTAAAAGATATTAAGCAAAATCACTAAACCATGAAATATAGATCATACTGACTTATATTTAAGGTGAAAGTTTGGGTCACACTGTGTCATTATATGTAAATATGACACTAAGGTATCAAATAGTGGGAGATATAAGACAAAATCACACGGCTATGAAATAAAGGTCACAGAATATGACAGTAATACATCAAATTGTCTTCAAGATGTAACATAAAATCACTGGACTATGAAATATAGGTCACAGTGACCTACATTTACTTTTAGGTCAACTGTTGGATCATACAAATTCATAATCCCAAATAATGATATTCATACATCAATTAACATTCAAGATATGAGGCAAAATTACTGGACCATGAAATATAGGTCAAGGTGACCTAGATTTGTTATGCTGTCAATTGTGGTGTCTTAAAGAACCTGTATTCCAAGTTTCACATTAATCCATGAAATAGTCTTCAAAATATTAGGCAAAATCGCTGGAGCATGAAAATATGATCACAATGACCTTGACCTTATTACACTGAATGCTGATGTGATAAACATGTCTGATGCCTATCCTTCTTTAAGAAGTTGTTTGTATAAACAAACTGCAACAAACTACTTTATTGAGGCATTAATCCATGAAATAGGCTTCAAAATATATGTCAAAATCATTGCAGCATGAAAACAATGACCTTGACCATATTACACTGAATTACACTGTAATAAACATGTCTGATACCCATCCTTCTTTAATAAGAGGTTGTTTGTATAAACATACTGCAAAATACTACTTTATTGGGGTGTCCTAGATTTTGACCTCTTGCCCCGCCCCGGGGCATGACCCAGGGGTTCATACAAGTAGAATGGAAGAGAACCCTCCCAGGTGCCTCCATACCAAATATGAAAAGTTTTTGATCAGTGGCTGCAGAGTTATAAGTAATCAAAAAACTTTAAAGTAAAACATGGTTAAAGAATCATATCTGGACGGACAGATGGGTGGACAGACGAACGGACTAATGGAAAGGACGAAAACTATATACCCCTTCAATGAGGGGTATAATGAGGCTGACCAAACCGAAAATGACCTATTCAACTTTCCTAGACACAAACTGGCCTGGGCATCCACCTAGTGCAATTTTTGTTGCAATCAAGTTGTATGGACCTTAATTGCATTGTATGGGTCTTAAACATTAGCAAACAGCATACACCCTGATTAGGCTGCATCATGCCCAAGACTGACCTGGTTCTATGCAGGCTGCATACATCATAAGGTTGATTTTTATTTGGAGAGGACTTAATGTTTTTTCCTATCACTCTAACGAAACGTGTTGGTACTCAAACTGCTAATGACATTACTATACAATCTTGAACAGATGACGGATGATTTTATGTTTCACATCTCTTCAAAAGTATTTCAGTTCTGTCAAAGACACAGAAGGATGATAATAAAGTCTGCATGCGATAAAGGTCTATACAGTTACAAGCTAAAGGTCTATACAGTTACAAGCTAAAGGTCTATACAGTTACAAGCTAAATTTGGTCTCCAGCAGAATCTGAGCCTGGGGAGAAATAACAAAACCTAATTCAGATTTTCATTCTAACTCATTCTCTTATTGCCTATCTAATAATTACCCACAACAAGATTGCAGAATGTCCACTTTGGGGGCCATCTAAATGCTCGGCAAAGTGGATGTATTGCAATCTTGTATACAGCAAAGATCATGGTACAAAATATGTTTGGTGCAGAAACAAAACTAATCATAAAAAAGCAACAGTGTTTTCAGAGAAAACAGACCTCACCAACTGTGAAGTTTCTGTTTTTTCTACTGCTATGACCTTGAAAATTAGGTCAAGGTCACCAATACTAATCAGCTCTTTGTTATGTCCAAATCATATACCCATGAAAATTTAGTAAGAATCCTAGTTCACAAGATATTGTGCAGACAAGCAAGTGTCATGCCAATGCAGACACTGATGTCGACAGCAATGGGATCCACCCCAAAATCAATATGTCACCCTCCCCATATTTGGGGGAACATAATAATCATTCTAAAATATCACCTTATGGTCACTCTGAGCTCGAGATAAGGCATTTTTTGCAACCAAAAAGTACCAATACATTTCTTATTTCTGCATAAAAAGGTATGTTGTAGTACAGATTAGGTGCTTCTTTTAGGTAGTACCCTTCAACCTCTTTATAACACGGTTTGTTATAACATGGTTTTGGATATAACACGGTTCAAAGATGGATCCCAAAAATGTATAGATTATATTGAAAAATGACCATAAATGGTCATTTTTCAATATAATCTATACATTTTTGTTTGGATATAACACAGTTGTTTAACACAGTTTATGCTATGAACCCCAACAATAGTGTTATAAAGAGGTTGTGGTGTACCTACAACATATGCTTTTATGGAGAAATAAAAATAATTATCTGGATTCTCCTTTTATCTAGAAATTTGGTCACTGTATATAAGAATGCTGTAAAATACAACTGAGTTGGAGGACATATGAGAACAGTAGAGATCCATTTGAGCAAAGAAGCCACACAATCAGGGCCCAGTTGTTCAAAACTTAACTACGTTGTTAGCTGATGTGACAAAGTTGTTAGCTAAAGTGACGTTAAAATTTCTATCTTGAAATATCGCAAATACATTGATATTTTTGCTGAAAATAAATGTGAGTAGCTTTTGCATTGTATGCAAAAGCTACTCACATTTTTTTGCAGCAAAAGTATCAAAGTATTTGAAAACACCTTAGCTACAACATTTAATGAGTTAGTTTTTAACAAGCTTGTAAAGCTAACAATGATTTAGACAACTGGGCCCAGATGAGAACCTTTTGCTATATACATGTACATTGTATTCATATATTCTACACTATCAACTGTTTCTGTAATTGGACAGCTAAGACCCCAATCAGACTGCATACATGCCAAGATTCTCAGTTGGATTCTAAAAATAGGGGTCTCAAACCCATTTTCTCCCAGATGTTTCATACTACTTTACAATTTTGCTACATTTCCCAGAAAAATAAGAGTTCCAAACAGCAAAATATGAGTCTAGGACCCATATTTGGAGTTAGTGAGAACCTTGCATGCATAGGCTGCTGAGCCTTAACTGCCAGCATATATTCCTATGGCACTTTTTTTTTCATAGTGATGCAGCACTTTTTAATGACAAGTCGTCTGAACACATTGGCTATGCTGGCCTCAACCATAGCAACAGATAAGGCATTTTTTTCATCCGAAAAATGCTGATATCTTTCTTATTTCTCAATAAAAACATATGTTGTGGGTACTCATTAGAAGCGCCTCGGCGAGGCGCTTCTAATGAGTACCCACAACATATGTGTTCGTCGAGAAATAAGAAAAATATTATGTGGATACCCCCCTCTTATCTGTAGCTATGCTCAACCTGTTCTTTGACAAATGGTACACTTATACAGATCAGCTGCCACAGAAAACTTGGATGGCTGCTCTTCAGTGCTTCCACCACCTACAAAAGAAAGCAAATATTATATTTACATTCAGTATTCAGACAGGAAGACCTGACCAAGCAGTGTAGACCATCAGATGCTGCAGAATGCAGCATCTGATCAGGGTCTATACTATTTGCTACTCATCCAATAGTTTTTTAGACATATCAACATGCAGTAAACTGAGCTTGTTCAAATTATATCACAAGTCCGCCTAACGCCGTATGCAGAAAAAGGGTTACATCAGCACAATAAGTGATGTTAGCGGTTCAAGTGCCAAGTGCTTAACGCTTCACATAATTTCAGACAAGTACACTACATCAAACTTTTTGATGAGGTTTCAGGTCCAGAATACATGGGGAATACATTGAAAGAAAAAAAGTAGTCCCAAACAGTGAAAATCCGGAAGTCGTAATTTCATTGTTTGAAACTGTGAAATTATCAGTTTCAGTTTCACCAAGAAATCTCTGTATTTCACTGAAAAGCATAAAAAAAAATTTAATTTACTACCTAAATATGAGTTGCAGCAATTGATCTGGGTTTTTTTACTGTTTGCTTATGTCTGTCTTAATACTTGGAAAGGCATCTTATTTGAAAAGTACAAAACTTTGTCCTGCCTTTATATTAGAAACCATTTAGTCTTTTCTGTGTCTGTGCTTTCTTTTTGAATATTTACCCTAAAATAAAATTTACAGTCCACTATTAGTCTGGCCTATACATTTTCTTTAGTAAGTGTTGTTTTTTTTTTTTGTTGTTTTTATTTTCATGCAAGAAAAAAAATTTCAATTTTTCTCCACAATTCATAATTATTTATGTTCCATAACAATGTTGCAAAAATTTAAGAAATTTGAACAAGTGGAACTGCTTTGAAAACCTGCCTCCAATCCACCTACAGTATCCTATTGATATGGGAATAATTTTCAACCCTTTTTATACAGTTGTATATAGGGAAAATGAAAATATTGGAATTTTGTAAAACCAATGAAAAGAATAAAACTTGGACCAGAGGCAGAACAGATCCAGATCAGGTAGTTTAGGTAGTTACTAGGGCTGACTATCATGCCAAATTATCACGATACTATCACTATCAGAGATAGCCCTATCATGATATTTCACTATCAAGGGTCTAAATGATACTATCACTATCAGAGATATCCCTATCATGATACTTTCACTATTAAGCATCTAATATCACGATGCATCATGATACTATCACCATCTCCAAATCACACAGTATTTTAATGTATTTCCTTGACTTTATAAAACCAGACTACCTGCAAAGATACCTAACATTACTGCACTTTCAAATATCAGTTTTGCTATCACTTTATCAAACATTTTTGCAAAACAGAAATCCTTTTTGTTCTCACACTTTGTTAATTGAGACAAAAAAAAAAAAAAAGCTTTAGAGTGGTATTACATACGGAAAAGAGTCTGAAGGGACAAAAACTATCATTATCAATAGTTAAAGAGTTTACTGGTGATAGTTATCGACATTTGAAAACACTATCATGATAGCACTATCATAGCAGTCACTATCATGATTCATCTATATATCAATGTAATTTACATCTAGCAGTCACGGCAAGATTTTGCATTGAATCGTGATAGACGTTTGCAAAATATACTTCGAGTAAAGCACCATGCAAAATGACTGAAAGATGTCAAAAACAGATCAGGGTAAATACAGAATGTCGTAATCTATAATTTTGCTTACCAGCGGTTATGTTCCTTGATTTGGGCTACCTATATATTCTCACTGAGGTTTTTGTTGTATATCTGATTTAGATGATGTACCACTGGAACTACCTGTCTGTGATGCCCCTGAGTTTTCTGATGTAGAGGGAAATTGTATACCAAGAAGTTTCTCTAGCTGTTCTAATTCCTCTGGTTTCTCACCCTCCTAAAAGATTGGGACAGAAAAGTTACCAACATATTTATGTAATTGTCCTAAACTTAATTTCACCATGTTTCTAACAAACAACATAGGCAAACAGTGCAGACCCATATCAGACTGCTATTGTTGTAAATGTTCTAAACTTTCATGCTTCAAAGTTTCTAAGAAAATGACATAGGCAAACAGTGCAGACCATTATCAGACTGCTATTGTTGTAAATGTTCTGAACTTCTGTAATTCAAAGTTCCTAACAAAATGACATAGGCAAACAGTGCAGACCCATATCAGACTGCTATTGTTGTAAATGTTCTAAACTTTCGTACTTCAAAGTTTCTAACAAAACAACATAGGCAAACAGTGCAGACCCGGCAAACAGTGCAGACCCAGCAAACAGTGCAGACCATTATCAGACTGCTATTGTTGTAAATGTTCTGAACTTTTGTAATTCAAAGTTTCTAACAAAATGACATAGGCAAACAGTGCAGACCCATATCAGACTGCTATTGTTGTAAATGTTCTAAACTTTCGTACTTCAAAGTTTCTAACAAAACAACATAGGCAAACAGTGCAGACCCAGATCAGACTGCTATTATGGTAAATGTCTTAAAATTTTCTACACCAAAGTTTCTAACAAAATGGCAATGGGCAAAAAGTGCAGACCCAGATCAGACTGCCCCTATAGGAGGAGTCTGATCTGGGTCTGCACTGTTTACCATTACACTAACTATTTCAAGTCGCACCCGCATAAAAAGCAGAATTTAGGCAAAAAAGCATTGAATTTAAAGTATTTGAAATTTAAGGACAATTACCACAAGTTGATATTAAGTCTATGTAATGCAACCGTATTTTGCACCAAATATTCAGATAACTCTGACAACTGTCCGAAAATGGAAAAAGTGTATTTTGATTACCTGTTGATGTGTCTCAATCAAAGCACTGAGAGCACTGGTGGGGCGACTGTCTCTTAGTGTAGGCTGGGAAAATGGTCCTGAACAAGGACTTAAGATATGCCATAGGTCTAGATAAGAGTGGGTGTCAGTTAAATATTTTTTCTTATTTCTCCATGACAATATATATTGTGGGTACTCATTAGAAGTGCCTCGACAAGGTGCTTCTAATGAGTACCCACAACATATCGTCATCTCAGCGCAAAAAGTCAATAACTCCATTAAAATACATAAGGAATTATTGACTTTTTTGTGCTAAGGTGACGATATGTTTCCACGGAGAAATAAGAAAAACATCAATGCTTTTGGACTGGAAAAAGCATCTTATCAAGAGCTATGTTAGGACCGTCTCAATTAACCCTCAACTTCCTGTAATTTAAGCAAACAGTGCAGACTCTGATCAGATGCTGCATTCTGCAATGCCTGATCTGGATCTACGCTGTTTGTTAATGTCCAGGTTTAACAGATAACACTCGTTTGTTTGTGTTGAGGTTTTACGGCCCAGTCAAACCAATGGGGTCATGTTGATCGTGGTCAGTTTACCTAACCACACGTTTACTAGGCAGGCTTAGTCCTCTAAACGGTTAACCAGTATTGTGCACATTCTTTTGCCAGAAACTGACAACTGCCCTTCTTGCATCAGCGGAAGGGAGAGAATGACTGTAGAAAATATTCCATGATCAATCTCCACGAAAGAAGACCTCGGCGGGGGTTGAACCTCGTTACAAAGCACTCTGACGTTACAGTGATAAGAATAGCATGGCTTTAAATAACCATTACCTGTATTTCATACAAACATGTGATTTGATTTCATTGGTCAATGATAATCACTGGCCAACAACCTTATGGAAATTTTGGTATATGTATACTTAGGCTCAGTTGTAAACAATCAATCCAAAAACAGCTGCATATATGTAGGGAACAGTGTAGACCCACATTAAATGCCAAAATATGCAATGTCTGATCTGTGTGTGAGGGCATTTTTGTGTGTGTGTGGTGGGAGGGGGGAGGGGGGGCTTGACCCCAACCAGGGGAACAAAGATATGATGAAACCACACTAAAGAGTGTGTCCTGAAAACAAATCTTTTGTTGTGTGATCTGCGATATTTTTCCCCCCTTTTCACTGACTTGTTAATTTTAACATTGATGTTGTCGGTATAATTATGTGCTGTTATTTACCTGTAATCCTGTATTAGACTGTAGTTTCTGTAATAACTGACATGTGGTACTGATGTGATTACGAAATTCTGTTACTGCCTCCTGTAAGATAATATTAAAGAATATAAAAGACAGACATAATTTAAGAAAAAACTTGTTTGTTTTTTGTTCTTGTTGTTTTTGTTTTTTTTTCAACATGATATGGTTTTCTTTTGTCTCCATGGAAACATACTGTATTCGATCTAATTATCACACATACCCCTACAAGTGCAGAGTCAAGCAATTCTGTAGTCTTCAGATTACAGCCCATGTACTTTTTGTCTACTTCTTTATAAAGCACCTGTTATGGGTACCCATTTGAATTGCATCAACTTGTTGATGCATTTCTACTCATAACATATGCTTTTACAAAAGAATCAGATGGAAAAAAAAAACACAAAAATATCACATAAGCATTAATACATAAGTCCTTTGCTAATCTTTTTATAAGTGCACCCTTAGTATAAGTCAATACAAACTTTACCACAAGTTTTCCCAGTAATTTTGAAAAACCAGAGTGCATGGTGTAGTAATTAGGTCGAATAAGGTATATTTTTGGTACTCATTAGAAGTACCTCATTGGAGTGCTTCTAATGAGTACCAACTGTTCAAACAAAAATATGATTCTGAGCCTTCAAAGGTTTTTCCACACCCAACAAAAAAAAACCCTATATTGCCATGTGTTCAGATTAGCAGACAAAACAAAAAAACATTTATTCAAATTTTACTTTTATAGGATAACATAAATTAAGATACCATGCCCATTTCTAGTTTTTAGCCAATCAAATTTCTTGGTCTGGATTGTTGATATAAATTCACATACTTAATGGCAAACAGTGCAAATGCAGATCAGTTGGCTTCTTCAAAAGCCAACTGATCTGGATCTACACTGTTTGCAAAGGCAGGACCAATCCTGGTTCAGCAGGACTAGGGTTAAGATTTCTGAATACTAAGGATAAATAATGAGTATTTTCTCAGAAAATAAAATTAGAAACACATAGTTCCAGATAAGAGGGGGTGCTCATCAGAAGTGCTTAGTAGAGGCAAAATACATGTTTTTGTGGAGAAAACATATTTTGTGGGTATTCATAAGCTCCTCTATGAGATGCTTCTAATGAGTACCCACAACATGTTTTTCTGGAGAAATAAAAAAAAATGTCAACAATTTTTGTTAAAAACAAAAAGCACATTATCTGGAGCTATGAAAATGTCATCTGCTGCTATCATGACTGCACAACTGGCTCCATAGGTCTAGATAAGGGAGGGTATCCGGACAACATACGTTTTCGTGCAGAAATAAGAAAAATATCAATACTTTTGGATTGAAAAAAAGCGCCTTAACTAGTGCTATGGGCTCTATGTAATAATGAGACTAGACATAACATGCATAACACAGAAGAAACCATAGAAGTTTTATCGTTACCTGTTGGGCTTTTTGAATTGCAGCCGCCTCCTCCACAAGGGCAGAGTACTCTTTCTTCACATCATTCAGTTTCTGCATCATTTTTGCAGGATTAGCCTTCAAAAATAATAAACATGTAATTGTTCTAAAAATACAAACAGCAAAATTTCAGTTTCAAAATGTAAAATATTAGAATTCTTGTGCAAAGTAACCACAGTGGTACCTCCTCAAAGTGTCACCTCTCAATAACAACCACCTCTCTACAGCAATCACCTCTTTATAACAGCCCATCTCCTGATTTCTTAAAGAGTTTTTTTACTGTATTTTCGGGTCTACTGTTTAAAATCAAGCCATAGTACAGTGCTTGCATTAAGGGAGGTCTCGGAGTCAGAGACTCCCAAAATTTGCCCTGGGACTTCCAAAAATCAGTGCCAGGAAGTCTGGGACTCCCAACTTTTAAAGCTATTTAGTCATTTACAACAAAAGTTTAGAATGAATTTGTGTGTTATTTAGCTTATGAATGGTGGTTTTACTCCATAAATGAGAGTTTAAGAATATTGAGGTTGAATTTCTGAAAGTGGGTGAAAAAATTTGATCGCCAGGACTTCCAGATATTGGAGCTAGGAAGTCCTGGGACTTCCTGATTTTGACAGTTAGTGCAAGCACTGATAGTATGCAAATGTCAAAATTCTCTTATGGTAGTTGTCCACGTGATCATCACTGACTAATGTAATCAAACCCCCATTAGATGAACTCTAGGTAACAGTTATTTATAGCTGCGCTAAAGGTTTATCTGTAAAACTTTGACTGGGACATTTGGGAAATTGGCAAACAGTGCAGACATAGATCAGACATCACAGAATTTGGTGTCCAATCAGAGTCTGCCCTGTTTGCTTAACTAACTGGAAGTTAAAGCAGGCTCCCTAGCAGTCTGTTAAAACTAAAGGCTTTTTATAAAGGCGATTTTCGGCTAAATAAAGGTTTTTCAGGATAAATTTTGTACAAAATAAAGAGCATTAAATGGTTAAATTTCTTGGCAGATCCTAAAGAAAAGAATTCTGCATCATCGCCTCTCAAGCAAAATAGGGAGAAAAATTGCAGAGAAAATCTGATATTTTCATCTTTGAATGGTAATGACAATATTGACTTGCATTTCTGTTTATAAACATATGAATCTACATACAGTACAGCTTTCACGAAGGTTATATCGTTCGCGCTCCACGATAAAAAATTTTGCTCCTTAGCGCGAAACAAGCGTGGGATGAGCGTGGGTTTAGCGCGGGTTTAGCGTGGGTTTTGCGCGACGCGTGAAGAATGGAACGCGAGGTTACGTAATCGTAGCGCGAAACGTATTACTGGCACGAGCGTGACAAGCGTGGAAAGGATTAACGACAATAGTAAAATATTTCTATCACAGGTGAGTCTGTGAATAAAGATCGATTCACGGTACTTTTGCAGTAGATTTTGATCCAGAAGTTCTCATTCTGTTGACAGAAAACCACAGCACAATAAATAAAAATGCACATTATCTACATGTATGTGTGGACTTGCGCAACCTGAGCCGAGTCTTCCTTGTTTTATATCATTTTGTCCGTCGGGAAAATGAGATTCCCCTTCAACTTAATTTATGTCCAGTCGGGGAAGTATTTCACAATCTGGCAATAAAATGCTTCCTTTTTTTTTTTTTTTTTTTTTTGTTAGCGGTTTAGATGAGTTATTGCATATGCGACCAGCATGTACAGCCCGACGTTAACCGGAGTTCCTTGGTGTAATTTGACGAAATACCTGGCCGATTTTTATTTATTTGTTTTTCCATCATATAGTACAGTCAGCGTGGAGGTTATATCGTCCATTCTCATGCGGATGCGTAAGTTGATCTGAGTCTGCACTAGTCGCAAAAGTCTCATTGTACCAAATGAGTTTTCCCAATCGCCGCACTCCGTGTCCCCAAAAATTAGGTTCATTCCCTTGTTCTCTTAAAATATTTTCCAAAGTTGCAATGATACGCCACCAGACGACGACACACAATTCTGGGACGTTCGCATTTCCAGAAAAGATTACAAAAATACAAGTGGAGATACCCGGAAGAAGCAACAGTCACATTCCCTTGCCCCGCATGAAGAAACCGCGTGCTCGTAACGGTAACGTCACGAGAAATCGAGGCGGATACAGCTAAGAGAAAAACACACTTATGTGCGTTAAATTATACAGAATTTTTTTCGTCAGAACTGCATATGAAACTTGCATGTATAAAAAGTAGAACCTAAGTATTGGGACAGAAAGGCCTATGCAAAGTGTAGACACAGGTCAGACGCCGCAGAGAAAAGGGGAATGCAACTAGTGAGGGGGAACAGGGAACATGGAAATTTGGAAACACTTTTAGGACATAAGACGTGCGACCAGTGAAGACTCAGATCATCTTCTGATGCAAGGGCTGTCAGATTTTGCCGGTTGTGGTGACAAACAGGTATGTACATGTAAACTTGGTCGGCCTCGGTGGCTCAGTTGGATGCGCCGTCCGACTGGAGACCAGGAGGTCGCGGGTTCAACCCCCGCCGAGGTCGGCAACATTCTTTCGTAGAGATTGATCATGAAATATTTTCTACGGTCATTCTCTCCCTTCCGCTGATTCAAGAAGGGCAGTTGTCAGTTTCTGGCGAAAGACTGTGCACAATACTGGTTAACCGCTTAGAGGACTAAGCCTGCCCAGTAAACGTGTGGTTAGGTAAACTGACCGCGCTCGACATGACCCCATTGGGTTGACTGGGCCGTAAAACCTCAACACAAGCAAACATGTAAACTTCAGTTCTTGAAGAGATTACAAATCTCTGGTTAAATACATCACCGTTTCAGTGAAGGTTCAAATACGTTCTGTGGCGTCTGATCTGGGTCTACACTGTTTGCTCAGGCATGTCTGTCCGAATACGTAGAGTAAGTACGGAAATTAGATCAAACCGAACCCCTTTCAGAAATCGTCCTGGATCCGCCCCTGATTCATAAAAGAAATGCTGTGTTCGACTCGTAAATTTCATTATCAAGGCATATGCAATTAGCTCCCTTTAAACAGTAAAACCTAGAGTGAGGGCCTTACCCCGCATTTACCAGGGTATAAATAAATATTGACACTGTTATTCTTTTACATCATCTATATATTGAGAACATTAGGATTATTAAAATACCCGGAAAATGCAACAGTCACAAAGCAACATTCTTTCCCTTGCCCCGCATGAAGAAACCACGTGCTCGCAGCGGTAACGTCACGTGAAATCGTGGCGGGAAACCGCTTCGGGAGAAAAACACAACTTAATTTATAGAGCCTTTTCTCGTCAGAAATGTACACAAAACTGGCACGTATTAAAAAAATAAAGAACCTAAGTATTGGAACAGATAGGCCTATGCCAACAGTGCAGACCCAGATTAGACGCCGCAGAGAACAAGGGAATGAAACTAATTTGGGGGAACACGAATCATGACAATTTGGAAAACGAGACCTGTGCGACAAGTGAATACTAAGATCAACCTGCGAATCAGTCTTCGCTGTTTGTATGAGCTTCTTTGGCCTCTGGGCTTTTCAAGATCATTCTCCGAGTGTATACTTTTCTTAATTAAAGCCAATATTGGTGTCTTCAGAAGGTGTCTTTCACCTTCAAGCTAATGACAATTCAGATGAGTGAGTGAGTGTTTTACGTCCAACTAACAGTTAGGTCATGGAGAGATGGGGGCCTTGGTTTAAAGTCTCATATGAAAGACTGAAGAAGCCTGGGATCGAACTCATGACCCTTGCATGGGTTACAAGGCGAGCAGCTTTACCACTACACCACCGACTCCGAGGCACCCTTTCCTAATATGTCATACTGTTGAATATTTTATAAATGGGTCGCAGATATTGCACCATGCCCCGCCACTATACTAACATCAAGCAAGTGTCATAACTCTGTTAATAAATTAATAAAGTTTCAAGAAAATACCTTGAATTGTTTTCAAGTTACAGAGCGAACACAAATATATTACAGAAATCACTATGATATTCTCGATGTTCAAAGGGCCATGACTCCAAAAGTAGGCTCACTCATCAACGTATATGAAAGAAAAGAAGGGCACTTGTCAGTTTCTGCTGAAATGATTAACAGCTAATGTCTGCCTGCCCCGGAAATGTGTGCGGGCTCGACAAGACCGAAATAGTTTTGACTGGGCCGTCTACGTCGGTACAAGGTTATTATGAATGAAGTATAATTTACGATGCCCGCGCCGGACAAAACCTACAATACTACAATGTATGTATGACCAGCAAAGACTCAGGTCAGTCTGTGCATCGACCCACTATATAAAGCAAGCTTCTTGGATAGCCCTGAGTCCACAGACGGTGCATACTGTATGATCATCGAAGGGTCTGATCCTCGGGGGCGGGGGTCCTATATACGGCATAGTACGGATGTGCGTGCCGAATAGCCCCCTTTTTCAGCACTGCCAGGTATATGATTGGCCCCCTTTTTTCAGCAAAAAGTATATGAATGGCCCGATTTTTCTGGTTTCCTATGTGAAAGGGCCCATTTTTCTAACATCCTGGTATATGCACATGTTTTTCGCTCAGAGATTTTGCGAGGCTGCTTATCCTCTTGGTATTACATGAATTTACTGTGATATTTGTGATATTTGTGTAACAACCAGCAAAAAAGTGGGTACAAAAAATCAAAGAATAGGTCAACATTTTAGATGATCAAGTATATGAATGGGTCCGGTTTTTTTTTTTTTTTTTTCAAAGGCGGGTATATGAATAGGGTAGGTTTTGAAATACTGGCTCGCACACCCGTACCAAAATTACCCCAAAGTTACCGCCCCCTCTTTCATGCAAATTGTCTCCATTGCATGAAATGTCAAATCCTGTTTTCTATTGCATGAAATGTCAAATCTGCTGTTTTCTGGGAAATAAAAAATATAACCGTTTATTTGTCGTCTACTGAATTAGCCCTGAGTGGTAATCCAGAAATTTCGTGTTCGATACCCGGGAGCACAAAGTGTTGTGTCCTTGAGCAAGACACCTTATCTTCATAACTTAGCATTGGTTTCTACCCAGGAAGACTCTGCCTAGAATGTCCGCAAGGGTATATAATATATATCATTTTGAAGACGCTTCCCCGCCGATGCTAGATTTACATGTGCGTCTGTTTTATTCGTTAAATAAATTGAGGTCTTGGTTTTGCATATCGGATGCTGAAGTCACAAAAACAGAACACTTTACATGAGAACGAAAGTTCTGAAGAATACTCTGTAAGCCTTTAAATATAATGTTTTAAATCTATATACTGGAAGCAAATAACATAACATAATATTTATTTGTACCGTGATAAATGCCGGGCAAAGTCCTCACACTGCAGGTTTTACTGTTTTAAGGGAGCTAACTGCAATTGACTAAAGGGAGCGGGAGTTAACTGCAATTGCTTTACGAGTCGGGACCCATCCGAAATGGGATGAAGAGGGGGCAGGCTTATTACATTAGCGGTTAACCTGTTTACTGAACACCCTTCCGTCAGAAACTTGTAACTGCCGATCTTGAAGCAGCAGAAGGAGCGAATGACCATAGCAAATACATTTGTGTTTACTAATAAACCGCACAATCTGTAGGGATCAAGAATCAAATCCGCGATCAGGTCTCGCGTTCCATTCCAGCCGGTGCGATAACATTCTTTCAAATAAAGTCAGTTCTAACAACTTATAGTTCGAAAGGAGGCATATCATATTTGCGAGAGAGAGAGAGAGATAGAGAGAGAGAGTCCACCCATTTTAGGAGCATCCGGCTATTAGATTTAGGTATTGCTAGAGATGGCTAAACTTTTTTTTTTTTTTTTTTTTTTTTTTTTGCAAATAGTGAAGACCCTGATCAGACGCCGCGTTCTATAATCTCGGCATGACTTAAATAATTTATGTTGAAAGAGACATAAGACATCAAATCACCAGCATCATTAAGTGGTGATTTAAATGGACAGCCCTAACCCTGGTCCAGTCATCATGAGAAACCGCCGAGGCCTCGATCCGAGAAGTGTAGATACCTTTCAGCCCTGTCCGTTTCTGCCTCCCATGACAAATGAAATGTATCCATACTCCTTAAGGCCTCCCTTAATACTTGAAGCGCTCAGCACATTCAGCAGACGGCATTTTCGTATTTTTTTCTTTATTTTCCAGTGCAAATAACTGGGCAAATAAGGCGTGACATTACATATGGATCGTTTGCTGGGCAGACGATTCACATGAAAAGTTCAGCCTTTTTGCTGTAAAATACTGAAAACAGATCGGCATCTGCTCTTAAAATTTTCAGCAGCGCTCCAGAGGTTCAAGCAGTTTTCTTGGCAGCAGCAGCACGTGCTAACCTTGAAAATAATGGGTGAAAGGCGGGAATTTCCGACTTAGGAAGAGAAGCATGATAAATTGGTAAACAAACAATAAGATGGTTTGAAAAGGGACATTTCCGCTGCTAAAGTGATACGGGAAAAAATGAGCCAGCCTGAATATAGAATTTGTCAGATTTAGGGGAAAACGTGATTGTCGGCATCTGTACATTCTGCTAAGATTCTTCTAGGGACCGTGTAGAATACGTGAGGCGAACAACGAAGACCCTGACCAGATTGAGCAGATTGTTTTGGGGCTTCGCTGTTGGGAAGAATAAAATTACAACTAAAACACTACAAAATCACACATTACTTTGTAGTTTATTTGTGTTCTGACTAAACATAATAAGTCAATTATAAATCATTATTCTATTTTGTTGTACATGTATGTTAGGAGAAATGTGCACATACTTTTTTTATATTCAAAATTTTACGTTCAGATAACTCGAGCATTTTTACCTGAGACTGCATAAGGTGAGCCTGGATAAGAGTGGAAGCTAGCGCGAGCGTGATCGTTTTCACGCTGCATGATATCCCAGCGCGAGCTGAGCGCGGATTTAGCGTGGGTTTAGCGCGGGTTTAGCGTGGGATAAGCGCGGGAATAGCGTGGGATTTAATCTTTTCCGCGATCGCGCATTAGAGCGAACGATATAACCATCGTGAAAGCTGTACTGTATTTACTCTGTCCTTCTTTTGTATTTACAAATTGCCAAATATATAGGTTTTCTCATCAAAATACAGGTTTTATAGGTTTTTCAGCCAAATTAAAGGTTTTAAAGGATTTCAACAAAATTAAAGGTTTTTAAAGGTTTTAAAGGTTCCCCTAGGGGCCCTGTAAGGGTTCAAAGTAATAGTCTTAAGTCCCTGTACATGTCCATTTTCCCAGCATACACTCAAGGACAATCAACCCACAAGTGCTGTCAGTGCTTTTATTAAACTCTCCTTAACAGCCACCTTGGGCCTTCCAGAGAGTGACTATTGTAGTGAAGTTGTACTGCAGATTTAAGAGACAGTAAAATTGTTTCATTGCTGAAGAGATATAATAAATTTATCATATGTTGATATAATAAATTTATCATATGTTGATATAATAAATTTATCATATGTCGATATAATGAATTCAATAAACGTCAAAAAGATTGCCTCTGGAAACAAAGAATACACCACGGATCAGAAAATGGGAGTCTCGGTTTTATTGGGACTCTTCATAAGCAGTAATGAAGTTTGCAACACTGCTTACGCCCTCTAGCGTATACATGAGCAGAACTCTATTTTCAAATATACATGTACCACAATGGGCCCAGTGATCCCAAAGGAAACGAAATATAATCTGCACTATGGTAAGCCTCATTAAGATTTTCTCTGTTCAAGTTATTACAATATTCAACTATTAGCCTCCTCTCAATTTAGTATTTGCTAATTTAACTATAAAAACATACACTGTGGGCTTCTTTTAAGTGTAGATAACAGTGGTTATACAGACACAAGGACTTGTTAACTCTTGTCCTGCTGAACCTGAATATACCCTGCCTTTGCAAACAGTGTAGATCCAGTTCAGTTGGCTTCTGAAGAAGCCAACTTGATCTGGACCTGCACTGTTTGTCATTTAGTATTGAATTTATAGCAAAACTCCAGATCAAGTAATCTGATTGGCTGAAAATTAGAAGTGTGTGTGGCATTTTAATTTATTCAGCAGGACAAGGGTTAAGGAGGAGTATTTGATGATTATTCTGGGTTTTTCGGGGTTTTTTTGCATCATACAAAAAAAAAATATATATATATATATTTTGTTTTGTTTTCACATTACCGGGTATATGTATTAAAAATATTGATTGGCAAGTTTAATTTAGGGCAGCTACTATGGTTTGCAAGGCACTTATCATGAGTAACGTCAATGTAAGATTTCATGGAGAAGAAAGAAAAATACATGTATCAATGCATTATGGATAGAAAACATGTGACATGGTGTCTCATATATAGAGTCATGTTGACAACATAGGTACATGTACATACTTGTACATTTCACATAGGATCATCAACATAAAGTTTCCAAAATATGTAGGTCCTTAACTTAAAAGTTTCACTAGGACAAAGCTAACATACCTGAATATCTTCATTGTTATCAAACTCAAAATCTAACTTCTGTGACAAATAATTGATGTCAGACTCTGCCTTCTGGAACTATAGATAGAAAAAAAAAAGAATAATAAATTTGCGAATATGGTAATGGAATACAGCACAGCTTTCTCATATCTTCAAAAAAAAAAAAAAAAAAAACCATCAAAAACAAACTTTTAACTATATCCACAATTATAAGCTTGGGATAAATAGAGTTGTTCTGGTCCAAAATGTCAGATCCCTGTTTTTGTTGTTGTTGTTGTTTTTTTTGTATACTCATTACTCACAATAATTGATCTGCTGATTTGTGAAAACATGCATTCTATATACATTTGCAAACATCTTTATGTCTGTATCTGTTGGTAAGTTTGTCCTTTGACTCTCCAGTAAACAGCAGCATAAACATGTACTATCAATATAGATTTACTAGTGTTGGGAATTGGCAAGAATTTGATCTTTGATCATCGATTTTGAAAAAAACTGACTGATCATCGACTAATAAGTGACTTGTAGAAAAAATAATATTTTTACATATGTTGTGGATACTCATTAGAAGTGCCTCATGAAGGCACTTCTAATGAGTATCCACAACATATCTTTTCATGGAGAATAAATATCAAATATCAGTTCTTTTCAGTTGAAAAAAGTGTCATATTTCAGGCTAATTTATCAAATATCTAAAGTGACTGCTAAGTATTTCATTTTTGTTTACAACTTGCCTATTAAAATAAAAGGCGAGAAAATATATGTTTCTAAAAATAGAATTTTCAGATTTATAGACTATAAAAACTCCTTCCATTCATCAGTCACAAGAGACAAATGTGACTGATGATCGATTATAATCAATCATCAGTGGCAACACTAAGATTTACAAAGTCTGGAAAGAGTCAACATAAGACGGATATCAAGATATTTGGTCTATGATTGTCTAACAGTCAATATTTCATAATTTTAGATCACATATCTGGAAGTGAATTGTCTAGGGATGAAATGGATAGGGAGTGAAATGTCCTAGAATCCAGACAGATCAGTGAGACCACACAAATACTTGTTTTTCTCAAGAACTATAATGCACCCTGCTAAATGTTAAGTTCAACATGACAGTTAGCCAATTAAACCACTTCTCACCTTAACCCTTGTCATGCGGAATAAATTAAGATGCCATGCCCACTTCTAATTTTCAGCTTATCAGATTACTTGATCCAGATTGTTGATATAAATTCACAAACTTAATGGCAAATAGTGCAGATCATATCAGTTGGTTTCCTCAGAAGCCAACTGATCTGGATCCACAGTTTGCAAAGGCAGGGTATACCCGGATTCAGCAGGACTAGGGTCAATCAAACACCATCTTGCATTCTTTAAAACTTGTGCGTTGTTCTTTTTAATCTTTCACACTTTAACTTTCCTTTAATTTCATAGTCTATCTATCTAGCCATACTGCAGCAACCCCTTATGAGGATTACCGGTATATTTTATTTTTCTTAGTCTGCCATAGTGCCCACATGCTAAAAGTCCGGGGGCAGAAATGGGTTTTGCATTATCGGTGGCTGTATAGATACATATAGGTAGATGTGCCATATACTGTCACTACCACCATATATGTTATGCATTGACATGTACTGGCATGAACCCCAAAGGCATGTCCACTAGATTTTAACAAATTCATAGAGTTGCCAACTACTATAAATACTCTTTCTTCCCTCACCATTTTCCAGTGGAACAGACTAGCAAAGCTGCCAGACCTTGAATCTTAAGACTGGCATTCAGCAGTCTGGACCCAGTTGTGCAAAAGCTAACGACGTTGTTAGTTAACGATTCGTTAAAATTTACACTGAGTGAGACGCAAATATGCTGAAATTTTTTGCTAAAAAAATGTGAGTAGCATTTGCAGTCACATTTTTTTCAGCAAAAATTTCAGAATATTGTATATTGAATCCGCTAAATCAGCTAACGAAATGACCCTTAATGAGCTTGTTAAGCTAACGATGCTTTAAACAACTGGGCCCTGACCTGCTCTATGCCAAAGATAGGAAGCATTTTTTTACCTTTTATACTTATATATACCTTCATTACATGTACCTTGTCTTCATCAGACTTTTAACTGTTCTTTTCACTCGCATCTTTTACACATTTTTAACTTTTCACTGCAGTGACCCCAGTTTTGAAGCCCACCAGACAACTATACATAATCCCCATGAATGGCTGTGGCAGTATCAGAAAAGAAGAAAGTTAAAATGTAAAGATGAATATTTCCATTCGTGTGGTATTTAGTCAAAGGTTAATCAACAATGAACAAATGAAAATAAATATTTATTGTAAGTTTGCATTAAATTGATCACACTATGCAATTACAGCCTCAGAAATACTGGTTTGTGATGGAATTTAAGGCATTTAGCATATAGATTTTAAGAGGATTGGGTAAATTTAGGGTTTTTAGAGGTTTGTGTGCTATCAATCCCAGTTGATTCGATCTTCGAAGGATTGTGTCACAAGATTTGTGACAATGGTCAGGTCTGGAGATTTATCTCCCTATGGCACTACCTTGGGGTATGAATGTCATTGGATGGGCCATCGTAGTCACCAAGAAGGCAAACTCCATTATGGAGTTTGTCTTCTTGGTGATTACTGTGGCCCATCTAATGACATTAATTCCCCAAGAGTGTGTAATATAATGACGCCGCTCGGATTTCTGTGACCTGATTGGCCGAAGCAGACCTGAAGCTATTACATGCTTGCATTAGCATAAATTTGTAAAGCAAAAGCAAGCATTTTGTACCCAACAACAAAATGGCAATACATGTACTGTCGCCATCTGAGCTGTAAACAAAAAGTACGCTGGAGGCTTAACTCATAAATTGGAAATTATTTGCGTGATGTTTGCATGGAAATCAAATGGCATGATACAAATGTATCTGCCATTTTTACTTGTGTAATATGAACAAATACACAGCTTAACTTGGCCTCTGGTCCATTATGACATTTCACAAAAGTAGCATCAGGCCTTCTTCCTATGCAGCAAATGACACAGCCTACAAGATGTTTGTTTGTCTGACCAATGTTGGAGTATGCCAATACAACTTGAACACCCCACACTGAAACAGACTAAAGGAACATGTATTAAGGTCAAATAACCCCTAAAAACTGAGATTTTTCTTTAGTGACCGCCAATGCAAAAGCAGCGTTACAATCTGGAACCAGCTCCTCAGTCCTCTTGAGGCCTTCCTGCTCCACCACCTGAATGCCACATACTGTTTTTATAGACCTTTTTAATGTTATTGTTTTTACCTAACTACTGACCATGTGATTACAATATTATGCCACATGACCAATAATTGTGGCTGGCACCATCATTTCTGATTCCGTTGACTACTGAGCACATGATTATAATATTATGCCACGTGACCAATAATTGTGATTGGCACAACCATATCTGATTCTGTTGATACCAACTGATTCAAGCCAAATTTTACCTGGATAATATATTCTTTTTGGTTAATATTCACTCTTAAATTTTATTTTGTGTTTAAAAATACAGCTTTAAGAAGCAATTTGACTGCTTTTCCTATGATAAATACACCGGTTTCATTTTTTTTCCATATAAGCAGGCACGCACGCAGCCTTAATATTGCTTTATGGTGACCATTTTTATGCCTAGTTTTAGCTAGTTATTAGCTGAAATATGTGTTAATAGCGAGCACAGCTCGTGACGCACAAAGCGCTATGCGAACGAAGTGAGCTCTACGGTAGAGAATATGATCAAGGAAAAGTAACATACAACGATATATACTTTCAGCAGTAATTGCTGTGACCAATTTTCTTCTGTTTTTTCTTCCCGGAAGTTGTCACCGGAAGTTGGAGGACTTGATTATGGGTCTCACTAATAAGCATCATGAAGTGACCAAACGAGTGTCAATAAATGTCATGAACATATTTTGCTGATTATTTTTATTACTTATTATTTACATAATATTTTTTATATACTGATATTCATTCTTTAATGATGCTGTCAAAGACTTTTTAAGAGTGCAGATATAGGTCTGTGCTGTGCTCGCATTTAGGCTAAGCCTATTTTCATATTATTTGTGGTTATGATATTTAAATGATCAGTTGATCGCTTCTAAAAAGAAACTTTCGATCAAAGAAAGAGCTTTGCTTTATTTTTCTGGAAAAACACCGGCCATTTCACTATCAGATAACAACTACCAAAACAAGGCTAGAACAAAGAACAAGGCTTGAACATTGATTGAGATCTACTACACTTAACGATTGAGAGAGAGGAAAATTTCAACCAGTTAGATCTGCCGAAATTAGGGTAACTAGACATACCGAAACGAGACTGAAATACCGAAACGAAACCGAAATACCGAAACGGACTATTTAAAATATAGGAAAAGAGTCCAATTTGAAACGCATATGTGCATAAGAGACACAATGGGATTAATTTTGATAGAATGAAATAGAGAATTACGTTAGCAAGAGCAAGGACAATAAGAGTTTTAATAGCATGTAAAACATTTATACTGGGTATCAAATCAGAAAAGATAACATTGTTTAATAGCACATTTTTTTATCAAATAGCAAGTTTTAAATAATAATAATAATAATAATAATAATAATAGACTTTATTTATAGAGGGTAACACAACTGATTTCATTTTTTTTTTCAACAAACAAACAATGATTTGAACTTAACAACTTCTCACAAAACTCAGGATGCAAATGACATAAGATTAAATCATCAAGTCAGAATCATAATCATCACGTTAGCATGTCCGTCAGATTAATACCCACTTAAAACCCACTCAACAGGATGGGTTAACAATGATATATATAAAAAAAACTGTCCTACATTCATAGGCTCTTCTAAATGGTATTTAGAATATATTCCGCTAAATCAATGACTAAAAGCATTTTCCCTATATTTTAACGGTCTTTTCCCGTATTTCGGAGGCGTCACAGTAAATGAGGCATAATCATTTGATATTATTTTTCTCCTCAGTGGAGATTTTATACTGTATGTATATTTATATATTATATTTATTTGAGAAAATATTTTGTTATTCATATTGCCACAAACTTATTGACTGACAGCACTTTCTGGGAGACGTTCCATTAATGAGGCTTATTCTTTTGCTATCAATTTCCTCTTTAGTGTGGTTATTATACTCTATGTATGTTTATATATTATATTTATTTGAGAAAATATTTTTTATTCATATCGCCGCAGAATTATTGACAAACAGCATTCCCTATAATTTAATGGTCCATTCTGGTATTTCGGAGGCGTCATATTAATGAGTTTTAATCATTTGTCTTTAATTTCCTCCTTAGTGCAGATTTTATACGGTATGTAATTTTTATATATTATATTTATTTAGGAAAATACTTCGTTATCCATTACTGCCCCAGTATTTACTAACTAACGGCATTTTCCCTATGTTTTTAATAGTCCGTTTCGTTATTTCGGTTTCGTTTCGGTATTTCGGTTTCGTTTCGGTAAATCTAGGTACCGCCGGAATTAGGTTACTTGTCGACAGATAATCCACTACAAACACAAAAAGGCTTTCTAAATGATTGAGATAAACCATTAGACACCGAGTCACTGAAATATAAATTGATACCATAGCTTCAAGATGTTCCACGGTCTTTTCCATGTTGTGTGCAAGGTTTTTTTCGTTGCTTCTTCCAAAATATTACTTTCTGTAACAAATCAGATCTGCTATTGCTTCGCTGATCGTACTAAACATGGAATTTAACTATTCGCATAATAACCGTACTTCGCGCGCAGACCGAATATTCCAATGACTTTGGAAGCCTAATGCTTTGATCTCTCCAAATTACATGCTCTTTGACTATATCAGTTTTTAGTTTTCAAGGAATTCATGCATGCCCCTTATCTATCTATCTATCTATCTACCTATCTATCTATCTTTCTACCTATCTATCTACTTACCGACCTGTCCGTGCGTTCGCCCGTCCATCTATATATATATATATATATATATATATATATATATATATATATATATATATATATATATATATATATATATATATATATATATATATATATATCTTGTCTGTCCGTCCGTCTATCTATCTATCTATCTATCTATCTATCTATCTACTTACCGACCTGCCCGTGCGTTCGCCCGTCCATCTATCTATCTATCTATCTATCTATCTATCTATCTATCTATCTATCTATCTATCTATCTATCTATCTATCTATCTATCTATTTTGTCTGTCCGTCCATCTATCTATCTATTTATCTATCTATCTATCTATCTATCTACCGACCTGTCCGTGCGTTCGCCCGGCCGTCTATTGTCTGTCTCTGTCTGTCTTTCTCTTTTTCTCTCTCTTCCCGACTTTGGAAGCCTAATGCTTTGATCTCTCCAAGTTACATGCTCTTTGACTATCAATTTTTAGTTTTCAAGCAATTCATGCTGCATCTATCTATCTATCTATCTATCTATCTATCTATCTATCTATCTATCTATCTATCTATCTATTTATCTATCCATCCATCCATCCATCTCTCTCTCTCTCTCTCTCTCTGTCTATATCTGTCTGTCTGTCTATCTATCTATCCGTCCGTCCGTGCGTCCATTCATCCATCCATCCGTTCGTCTATCTATCTATCTATCTATCTATCTATCTATCTATCTATCTATCTATCTATCTATCTATCTATCTATCTATCTATCTATCTATCTATCTATCCATCTACCTATCAGGTCTGTTCGTCCGTCCGTCTATACATCTACAGTATCTATCTATCTATCTATCTATCTATCTATCTATCTATCTATCTATCTATCTATCTATCTATCTATCTATCTATCTATCTGACTGTCTCTCTTCCTGTCTGTCTTTCTCTCCACAATTTATCTATCTATCGTTTTTGTTTTTTGTTTTTTTTAATCGCGTTAACAGTTCATTTTTTCTTGGCGCTTTCGTTAGTGGTGTCCAGCATGTTTACTGGGTACATATAATATTTGATCAGCGTTCGACTATTCACAGTGCATAGCACCAGTTCTAACAAATATTAGTTTTCAGTTATCTACCTAAGCAAAAACTGGAATAATATTCTCAAGGGTTTGATTTGGAAATTAGTGAAAAATAACAGTGAAATTATCGATTTTGCTTTCACCGAGAAATCGCAGCATTTCATCTGAAAGCATAAAAGAAATTGACGTCAACGTAACGGAATTTGATTGTTTTCGACGAAAACAATTATCAATCCGAATATCGCATGTTACTCCAAGACGTTTTAAAGCGTTTGGATACACTTGGAAGATTTTTTGCCATTTCTATTAAGGGGGGCTACTTTTCTTACTTCCTGTTTGCTTTCCTGCACACCGATCCCCTTTTGGAAAAAAAAAAAAAAAAAAAAAAAAAAAAAAATTGTTAAAGAAAAAAAATGCTCAAAGGAGATCAAATTCTTTCCTATTAGCATTTTCCCCTTTTCAAAAGGGAGTCAATGTCAGTTTTGACGGAATTTCTTCCACGAACATGTATCGATTCCTTTTAATGTTTGCTTTGGATTCACTGTCTACGAAATAATTACAGCACTTTTCACATTGTGACGCAGATGCAACCATTTTCACCCTTTTGTCACTTACCCACCAGCAAGTCGCGAACAAACAGAATGATTAAGGCGAGCCATGTCATAAGAAAATGTATGCTGTGGGCATATGCAAACAGCAAAGGCCCAGATCAGCCTGTGTACCATGGGTGCACAGGCTGACCTGGGCTTTTGCTGTTCGTCGACAGATTCCGTCGTATTCAATGATTCTACAAACTAATTGTGTCTACCCTTATCATGTTGCGCGGAGACGCAGACAAAGCTTGGTCACTGTTTTTCGCTTGTGCCCAGAAGGTTATTTTATTTCTTTCGGGGAGCCTCAATTTGCAGGTGTATACCCGTCAGTACTACATGGAACTATTTTTACTAATATTTTAACTTCATTCGAAACATTCTGCATTGATCACTGGAAACGTATTTGTGAAGTACTAGCATATAAAAAAATAAATAAATAAAAAAGAAAGAAAAAAAGAAAAGAAAAGAAAGAAAGAAAATTAAATGGAACGCACCACGAAAACATACCTATATGATTTTGACCCCCTAAAACCCCACTTTTATATAGTAAAACTGGGTTTAAAGGGGTATACATTATTTTCTCATTTCTGCTCAAAAACAAATTGTGGGTACCCGTTAGAACCGCGTCGACGAACCGCCTCGTCGAGGCGGTTCAAACGAATACCAACAATCTATGTTTTGAGCAGAAATATGAAAAATATCAGAATTTTTTATCTGATATTTTTCATTTTTGGTGCTAAAATTTTCAGTATATTTGAATAGGCGTGTTTTCGTAATGGATAGAGGAAGGATGCAGAATTGTTAACTTTAAAAGTGAAACTAAAATAAAGGTAATGGTATACATGTAACAAATACGCAATTTACTAAAGTAATAAGAGAAATCTTTGTGATCCGAACGTTTTCTTCAAGTGACGCATCGAGAAAATTTCCTACTCAGTACAAGTATGTTAGCTGAGGACCACATCATTCCGGTGGTGATCCTAAGTGTTGTGGCAACGTTTCTGAACCTGTGTTTGATGGTATCTATAAAGGTAAGTCATTCAGTGAACAGCCGCGAATAATTTGTTTGTCTGATTGTATACCGTAAATACCCTAAGTACCCGGACATCTCATCATCCCCAGCAGGCACACAACATTGAAACAACGTCGAATCAACGACAATTCAACATCTTGATATTGAATCACGTTGAATTGACGTTGTTCCAACGCTGTGTACACAAAGTCGAAACAATGTCGATTCAATGGCGATTCATCGTCTTGACGTTGAATCGACGTTGTTTCAACCTTGTGCCCTGCTTGGTACTAAACTTTTCCGAAAATTTTGTTACTGCAAGTTTATGTGTCTAAAAGACATGGATGAATGGAAAGCAGTGTGGACCCTATCCGATTCTGTGGCGTCTGATATGAGTCTACACTGTTTGCTCAGGTCTGTCTGTCCGGATACTTAGGGTAAATACGGAGCCAACGCATGAGAGAAGTTCTGATGGAATAGTCAAACAGTGAAAACTTGGATCAGTCATGATAAGGGTGTTTGCTGTGCGTCAGTGTGTCTTCCGTAACATGCATTACGTCAGCACATCTATATAAAATACATATATACTCACAGACACAGCTATTGGTACTGAAGTCGTCTTTTTATCGTCCAAAATATTGATATTTGTTTCTTATTTCTTCATACAAATTTATATTGTTGATGCTCATTAGAATCGCATGTTTCTGTCGGGAAATAAGAAACACTTCTCTTTATACCCTCTTAACTAGAGCTACATACATCATGGCATTTTCACTACATAAAATGGAAAATGAATAAGATATTGGTTAAGCACATTAAGATTTAGGCACTTAAAGATTGCAAGAGTCAATAGAAAAATGGGCCACGCCAAACGAAAATGTGTCTTCGAGCATGCGCAAAATGCACGGATATAGATTCAACCCACGCATGCGCAAAGTCTCATCCGGGCATTTGCTCTCCATTGACACATACTGTGGTGTTCAATGGTTCTGTTTGGGGACAGCGAAAATCCTGGTCAGACTGCGCGGATACGGAGGCTGATCTGGGCCTTTGCTGTCCGCATCTAACCGAAGACACGTTTTTTATATGGCGGCCTAAATGAAAAAGCAGATCTAAAATGGCAAAATCGTCGAATAATATAGTTCCGTACATATCCTTGTTTTTATTATATAGTATTGGGGAACAAAGGATGCAAGTACTGGACAGGTTCCTGTCTAATTGATTCACATACTAGGCTGGCTCCCGTGTAACTGATTTGAATCATCAAAAATAAATAAATAAATAAATAAATAAATAATAATAATAAAATAAAAGATGCATATTTTACAAAATTTCTATCCTTTGGAATAGAATGTCTTTCACTCTGATTTGACTGATCAGTATGCGTTTTTGACGGGTAAGGGAGGTGATAAGTGTAGAAAAATAGTCAAGGAGGAGTATTTTACCTTTGTTAGATCAGAAAACGAAAACTTAATGCGTGGGGCCAGTCCAATTACATAAGGTTGTTAACCCAATATAATTCTATAAGCGGTCGTTGAAGCCCTGGTCACTCCAAAAATGCGCAGTTGGGCCTTCATTGTTCTTAAAGGGTCATTTGCTCACAATATGGCTAGGTTTAAGAGAGCAGAATACACTTTCAGAGGAGACACCGCTCAACAAGTTTTGTCTCCCTGCTGAGGAGGGGTTTACTATACATCACGAAAACATGCCTATATAATTTTGACCACCTTAAACCCCTCTTTTATATAGTAAAACTGGGGTTTACCGGGTATACATTATTTTTCTTATTTCTGTTCCAAAACATAGATTGTGGGTACTCGTTAGAACCGCCTCGCCGCCGAGGCGGTTCTAACGAGTACCCACAACCTATGTCTTGAGCAGAAATATGAAAAATATCAGATTTTTTTTTTATCTGAAAACATTCATTTTTTGGTCATAATATTTTCAGTATATTTGAATAGGCATGTTCTCGTAAGGAAAAGAATATCACAAAATGTGTCTCCCTTGTAAACAATGACGGAAATTTTACAAATGTATGCATTCACCCAAATTGGTGGCCCCGACAGATAATATTTTTGGTGGTCATGAATTTATGAATTTAATATGCACAGTTGTAGATAATGTGTGTTTTTCTTTAATCACCTCAGAAACTATTTAAACTATCTTGATAAAATCATCCGATGCGTTCTAACACTGTACAAAAATGTTAATTATCGGTATACACGATTGTTATCCACCTTTGTTACAAGGGAGGCAACTAATGACTCTTTGCTTTCCTTTCTAATCAAAGCACTGATAGCACTTGTGGGTCAATTGTGATTGTCTCTGAGTGTAGCCTAGAAAATGGTCCTGAACGGGGACTTAAGGCTGTTTCGTTTAACCAGTCACTTCTTGTAATTTAAGCAAACAGTGCAGACCCTGATCAGACGGCGTCTGATCTGGGTCTGCACTTTTGCCAATGTCTCAAACCAGGTTTTACAGATAACCATCTTCACATGGCAGTCTGACGTCACAATGACAAGAATAGCGCGGCTTTAAATAACCGTTATCTGGATTTCGTACAAACGCGCAGTTTGATTTCATTGGTCAATGATAATCACGTGGACAGCAACCTGATGTCTGAATACCATGAATCGAGTGTAAATAGTCGACACAAAAAGAGGTATACCCCAAAAGGGAGTATATTACTTCCTTTAGATCATTTTTAGAAGAGAGGCAAATAGTTTGACATAGTTCTTTTTTATCTGAAAGTGTATCTATTTACTTTAAGTAACTAAGAACTACTGACTGGCTGACTGACTAGCTGACTGATTGAGTGATTATTTTTAACATAGCCAGGCACCCGAGGAAGCTATGGTAGAAACCGATACTTGTTTTACTGGACTTCTGGGTTGGTATGTGATGTGCCTAGATTAATTCATATTTAGGTTACCTGTAGATGAACAAGCCACCCTGGCACTTCAAAGATGATATGGTTAAATATTGCGAGATATCATGGTTAATTTAATATCGCCTGTTTCTTTTGACGTCCTTTGCTATTTTCAGAACCGGAAATCTACACTAAATGCCATAGACACGTTACAGATATGCAACGCTGGGTTGGTTATTTTGGGCGTTTTCGCCGTGACCACACTGGACCTGCTTGACTGCTTCAGTCTTGAGTATTACAAGTCTGTTCTCGTCTGCTTTAGTGTAAGCGGTAAGAAAAGATTTACTCCTTACTTATAAAGGCCCGGTTAAAAAATGTAGCAAACGACACAACTATAATTTTTTTACGAGGAAAAAAGGTTTGACATTCCATGTGAATCATCTGTCTAGCAGTCGATTCATATAACATGTCAAACTTTTTTTTTCTAAACAAAGGCAGTACATTTATTTTAAAATGTCATCTGCTGCTATCCGGGTGGCCGAATGGTTCGCGCTCCCAACTTCTATAAATGAGGTCACCGATGCGAATATCGCTGGGGGCTGCAATGCGTGTCATTGCACAGAGCCTTTCATTTTCACCCTTCCATTGTCTTGATATGACTTAAATAATATTGAAAGGGACGTAAAACAGCAAAGTATTATCCTCACTGCTGTGGTGACTGGCACCTTAGCCCTTGCCATGCTGAATAAATTAAGATGCCACGCCCTCATCAAATTTTCAGACAATCAGATTACTTGATCTAGATTACTTTATCTAGATTGTTGATATAAATTCACGTGTTTAATGACAGTTAGATCTAGATCAGTTGGCTTCTGAAGAAGCCAACTGATCTGGATTTACACTGTTTGCAAATGCAGGGAATACCCAGGTTCAGCAGGACTAGGGTTAAGAATTTAGATGTTTAATTCATATCAATATTACCAAATGACTTTAAACAGCTTTATTTTTTTGAAGAAAATAAGGTTTATCATCGAAATGTTCGAACAGAAATGCCTAAACAAACAGTGTAGATACAAACTAGGAGCAATCTGCACTGTCTGATCTACAACCATTAGTTTTCAGTGACGTAACCAGAATGGAATTTTCATAAACATCCAGAAAAAAAAATCCAGGAAACATCTCGCTGCTGTCGCTTCCAAAATGGAGCTAGTGTAAAAGAAATTAATTTGCTGAGTATCTCCTCCTCAATATGTGTTACTCTCATAGTACAGAACCAGAGGGAGCAGATTCTTTCCTTTAATAGCAGCCCGTATGATAAAGGAGGATGGTTGGGGGAGCAACGGTGTCGTGTATCTTGCGTCACTGGGGTGTACAACTGATATTGGCTTACAGTTGGGCAAGGCCTGCTATCCTTGCAGCAGGTAACGGTAGAGGAGGAATGTTTTTATTTCTTCACTTCATTCATTTCTCTTTTTCTCCCCTGTCCCTTTCTTTCATCTGCAAAACCAGTTATTCTATTTCTCTTCTTCCTGCCTTTGTGAGACGACACAAAATGACCCACATGGGTTGACGTAAGCACTGCACATCTGCTTTGTAGATTGCTTAAAACTTTAAGATGCGTACGGTAAGGAATTTATTTATCCCTGCAGACCAATTCACTAATTCAGACTAATCAAATGTTATGCGAGTCTTGCGGCTCCGAATATAGCGGGCCCAAAACAACGATCGAAAAAGGCACGTTTATCGTTGTTCATTACGAAAACACGCCTATTCAAATATATAGAAAATCTCACCTCCAAAAACTGAAAAATTTCAGACAAAAAATTGATATATTTTTTTTTTCTTATTTTTGCTCAAAACATAGATTGTGTGTACTCGTTAGAACCGCCTCGGCGAGGCGGTTCTAACGAGTACCCACAATCTATGTTTTGAGCAAAAATAAGAGAAATAATGTATACCCCTGTAAACCCCAGTTTTACTATATAAAAGTGGGGTTTAAGGGGGTCAAAATTATATAGGTATGTTTTCGTGATGTCTTATGATAAGACGCATTCAGTGACACCAACCGTGGGACCCCAGGTGATATGACCCACCCCCTCCAGTTCATATAAGGCTTAATATCTCAGAAACCGTTCAGATCCCCATCCCTAAACCATATATATTGTTGTTCCCTATGATAAGGCGCATTCAGTGAGACCGACCATGGGTCCCCCGGGGACATGCCTCACCGGTTTTAGTTCATATCAGGCTTAAAGTCTCAGAAAACATTCAGATCCCCATCCCTAAACCATATATATTGTTGTTCTTCATCATAAGAATCATTCATTGACATCGACGAAGGGTCCCACCCCATCTCAGAAGCCGTTCAGCACCCCGCCAAGCATAAAAGGATTGAAAATGCTTTTATCTTCTGATGAATTCAAATGAAAACGAAGTCTACATTGGAGCTCATTAGAGTATTGGGGACGTTTGGGAGACCTTATAATCGGTAGATTATAATAATACAGTCGATTCTCATTATCTCAAATTCCAAGGGACTCTCTGAAATACTTTCGTACCTCGACATATCAGATTTGCAGAATTTAGGAACAAATAAATCGAACAACCACATTTAACAAATGTATATGTAATTGGACTCTTGAAGTTCGAGATATATTGAAAATATTGTGAAGAAGAGGAGAAATTGCTCCGAATTGCTCCTCTTCTCCACAATATTTTGTTACCTGTTGTTAGATTTTCATCTTTAGGCAAGGCCCAGATTTTCACTTCGAGATAAGCGAGGTCGAGATAACGAGAGTCAACTGTATCTTGTTTTATTTGACATATTGGTCATCTGGATCTGATTCTTAACAATTGCTAAATGGTAACTCTCAGACAATTAATTCACACTTTTAGACTAACAAATTCCTCAAGCTTATATCAAGTTGAAGGCAAAATTAATCTAAATTGACACCAGTGTTTGCTTGGTGACGTGTAATGTGACCAATGCACTCTCCACGCCACAAATGATTCAGACAAGATCGTACACATTTGACAACTTTTCTTGGAATAACAAGTTAAAATACTAGAGCAGTGCATGACATAGATCCTTTTTTTCTTTGAAAATTTCCATCCCCAAAACAAATTTAAACGACGAATGATAAACCTACCTATTTCGATCGTTGTTTTGGGCCGCTATACTTGGAGCCGCACGTGCTCCGGAAGACTCACATAACATCTGATTATCAGAGTCACTGGCTCCGATTATAAAGTTTCCCATCCGTGAATTTGCAAACAATGTACATCTAGACGAGACGGCTCTGTTTTATGAGAGAATAAGGTTTGAAACTTCACGCGATTCGTCTGCTGTGTCTGCTATGCAGACGTCTTGCACGAACGCCTGCCTTATTTTATTTATTTTATTTATTTATTTATTTAAAAAAAAAATAGAATGTTGTTTGCTGTTGTTGTGAATGGCGAATTAAGTGTTATTTTTCAAGGTATATATCAAACACACACTAATACAACAGAAACGTGGTCTGATTCGCTGTATCGCGTCTCATTGATGTTCCCAGATCTCAGGATTATACAAGACGTGATCCTGAGATCTGGGAACATCCACGAGATCCTGTGCTCGTGTGATCCAGAGATCTATAGGAACATCCACGAGATCCTGTACTCGTGTGATCCAGTAATATGGGAACATCCACGAGATCATGTGCTCGTGTGATTTAGTGATCTGGGAACATCCACGAGATCTGGTGCTCATGTGATCTACTGATCTAGGAACATCCGCTGATGAAGTGATACAGAGCCTTAGATCATGTTACTTCAGCAATAATTATAATAATTATAATAATAATAATAATAATAATTATTATTATTATTATTTCTATTATTATTTTTATTATTATTATTATTATTATTATTATTTTACTTTATAGATCCTGTGCTCTTGTGATCCAGAGATCTGGGAACATCCACGGGATCCTATGCTCGTGTAATCCAGTGATCTGGGAACATCCACTAGATCTTGCGCTCGTGTGATCCAGTGATCTGATAGCATTCACGAGATCCTGTGCTCGTGTGAGCCAGTGATCTGTGAACATCCACGAGATCCTGTGCTCATGTGATCCAGTGATCTGGGAACATCCACTCAAGGAGTGATACAGAGCCTTAGGTCATGTTACTTCAGCAAAAGAATAATAATTATTATTATTATTATTATTATTATTATTATGATTTTACTTTTCAGATATTATGGAATACATATTTTTACTCAAGATGTGATACAGAGCCTTAGATCATGTTACTTCAGCAATAATAATGATAATAATAATTATCATTATTATTATTATTATTATTATTATTATTATTATTTTGCTTTTCAGATGTTATGGAATACATATTCTTACACAGTATATGTTGGACATTCTTAGCTGTCTCCGTTGTTCGAAGAAAAGTGTGTGAATGCAGAGGCCGAGCCAGCATCCTTGTGACGAAAGCCTTTGCAGTTCGAATCTACATCATCTGTTTTATCCCAGTCAGCATTATGTCATTAGTTTCCCTCGTACTTGCCAACAGAGCGCTAGGAACCACTCTACCAGAAGCTGACTTGAATGTCTCCACAACAAGGGCCATAAGCGTAGAGATTTACGGGACACATGTATTAGAGTTCAAACTATGTCACTTGATACTGATTAACCTATTTCCTATGCTACTTGGTTGTTTCTTCTATCTGCGTATTCTCTATGTAGTGCGACATACTGCTCAGACGATAGAAAATGTTATAACGCATCGGAAGCGAAGTCCGTCTAAACTGATAATGGCATCGGTTCTTGTTCTGTTGATTTCCACTGTTCTTATCTGGTCGGCTTATATTATATGTACTGTAGTTTATCTTTCTAATACGTTTACTGATTACCTGTTCATGTACCTGAAGATAATAATTTTCATGCTCTATCCGGTTGGTGAGGGTCTGTTCCTTAACTCGGCGAAAAGTAACTCCAGCGATGCAGAGTCCATGTTGACGACTGGAAGAAAGACGAGAATATCGCCCGTGTTTGATGAAACCTCTGAAATGGACGCTGAACAACATTCAGGCTTGAAGAGGGTGGCTGGGGTAACAATCTCTGATACAGATGATTCAAATATTTCCCACTGCTGTAGCAGCAACAGTTCGTTGAGTGTTTTCATGGGAGAAGTTATACCTTCAGCTAAAGCAGACGCTCAAGTAACAGAACCGCAGCCGTCAACAAGCAAAGAGTTTTCTGAGAAGACGAGATCCAGTAATAAAAGACAAAGTCTGAAGACTCGAAGCTCTTTGGATGATATAGAAGAGGGTGTGGTTGACTGTGAGCCTTCACGCCTGGCTGCTTTATTCCATCGTCGTGGATCTGCTTTCTCAAGTTATAAAACCGTGGCTCAGGACAGCCCAGTTAGAAAGAAGAAGAAACAACGCCATACAGTAGAAAAGAGGAACAGGAAACGGTCTTCGATAAGAGGCCCACACCCCTCTGTCTTGAGCTTAGGCAGACGAACATCCATATCTGTCCCCCAGCTGTCTCCATTCCAGCCTCCAGATCAGATATTTTCTGACAATTTATTTGAAAACCGATCAGAATCTCCGGATCTGTTTGGTCAACCAGGCAGTGGCTCTTCTGCACCCCTCGAAGGTTATTCAGGACTTCATTACGCAAAGAGATCAGAAGAAGAAAATATACATAATGAAAATGAAAATACGGATCAAATCCACACGCTTTACCGGCGTACAACATCTCAAAACAACCTGTGGTTTAAAGTGTTTTCGTCTGTAAGGAAAGCTAGATCATTATCAAAAGAAATTAAACAAGAAAATATAAAGCACTGTGAGCAGAATAATGATACAGAACAGCTTCAGGGAATAAATCCATATAAACCTTTGAATCGACGTCTAAAATCAGATGGAAGTTCTTCTTTACCTCCAATTCTTTCACCGGCCCATAAAAACTCACCAGCCTCTGGTACAAAAATAAGATCCATTTCTTGTGTGAATAATGTATATAGTGGGTATCCATCAGTTACCAGTGAAAAAGACAATAAAACGAAGCAAAGAAATAAGTCCGTATCATTTGTATCTAGTGTTTTCGTTCACGATATAGATGAAGGAAGTGAAAAACGTTCCATTGAAATAGGTTCAAAACTAAAATTCAAAATACGAAAGGAATCTTTACAAGGTAGCGATGACCCAAACAGGAGGAGCACATCTGGATTGGGAAAGATTCTTAATAGAAAAAAGAGCCACTGGATGTTAGATAAATCAACGCCGATGCATGAGTGTATTGAAAAACTGCATGAAATTAATGAATATTTTTAAAAACAGAGTTAAAAAGGGAGATACCCAAAGCAATAAACTCTTTGTCGGTTGTACAATACTATGGCATCTGTGTGTTGTGAAGGCTCTAGAAATTAATTTTTATCCTGCGGATTGCTGCTACATCACGGAAACATGCCTATATATTTTTACCCCTTTAAACCCTTTTTATATAGTAAAACTGGAGTTTACAGTGTAAACATTATTTTTTTAGTTCTGCTCAAAAACATAGATTGAGGGTACTCGTTACAACCGCCTCGTAGATGCGGTTCTAACAAGTACCCGCATTCTATGTTTTGAGTAGAAACATGAAAGAATATCAGAGTTTTTATCTGATTTTTTTTCATTTTTTTGGTGGCAAAATTTTCAGTATATTTGAATAGGTATGTTTTCGTAATGATATACGCTTTTCAGGGAGTAGACCCATTTGAGCGCATCTCAGGCCCTCTAGAAACAAGGTCCATACTTAAGTTCTAGATCTTCGTTAGAGGATGTAATGTACTTTTTCACAAACCCTCGTTTGTCCTTATTTAAGGCCAGCAGCGAAATAATTCTCCAAAATCGCAGTCAAATTGCCACTTTCTGTTTTACTGTTTCTTGGGTCTCATTTCTATCCGATCAAACAGACTCTTGTTCCAACAACGTAGATTTCTATTTAAAACAACTTCCGGTGATAGATGTACACAAATGGTTGACATGGCATCGCAAGTTGTCAGATCCTTCCTGCAATATCGACATTGGGTGCTGGTCTCTTGCAGTTCTTTTTTCTATGGTATATGGAAACAAAGACCGTTTTGTAACAAGACTCGTCATTACGTTATAGCCACGTGATCACTACTGTTTCGCAAGTAAACCTGTCCATTGACTCACCTGCAAGTATAAATAAATACGGTGAAAACTGGGACATAACGGGACCCTCGGTAAGGGTACCCTTTCTTAGACTCAGATCAGAAAAAAAAACTCAGCAGGATAAGGTTCATGGCTATTTTGTAAATGATCCTTTAAAGTCGAAGTGTAATAAAATCCAGCCACTTTACCAATTGTTGACAAGGCAGCCGCTTTTGTCAAAATAAGGGAAATGAACGAATACATGTAATGGGCATCATGATATTGCAAAGAGGAATAAATGAGAAATGAAAGAATTTCAACATTGTATTAAAGATATTAAAGAAAACATTTGAGGAAAAGATCCAATTATGTGGAAAGCAAGCCATCATGTTTCAGCTGAAAAATCCTCCAATATCTACATTAGGATATAAAGGGTTAAAATAAAAAACATCTTCGAGTTGGTTTGACATTACAATTCAGCAAAAAAAAACACTTAAATTTCAGCTAAAATTGTTTATCAATAAGCCTCACAAATATACAGTTTAATGGCAAAACTTCACCAGATTTGACTTTGGCGCCCATACAAAGAAGTAAATAGAATCATTGGGAATTTGTAAGAAATTATCAAATCAGCCGCGCCAGAAAAATGACTTTTTATGCAGACAGCGAAGGCCACGACCAGCCTGTGCACAGTTTCTTAACTGCACGCTTAAAGAACCATTGGAGAGAGGACTGTATCACCAAACAACAAAATTCCCGGTATGACTGTGTGTGTGTGTGTGTGTGTGTGTGTGTGTGTGTGTGTGAGTGTGTGGCGTTAACAAGTAACTGTAATATGTACCCACGTGTACCGCCATAACACAAAGAGAGAACAGGGGTTTGTAGGGATCTACGTTATTTGGCTGGTTTTCAGAATTTTGCTGTTTTTAAATAAACTTCTCTACTTGTTAATTACTTCTTGTACACTAAAGCCCATTTTGAAAAGCCAGCATAAACAAATTATGGTTAATGCATGTCTCTGCTCATGGACATCTTCAATGTTTGGCGGTTTTGACAACAGACTGGAAGCGTTTCCTCACATTACGAAAACACGCATATTCAAATTTATTGAGAATTTTACCATCAAAAATTGAAAACTTTCAGATGAAAATTTCTGGTAGTTTTCATATTTCTACTCAAAACATAGATTGTGGGTACTTGTTAGAACCGCCACAGCGTGGCGGTTCTAACGAGTACCCACAATCTATGTTTTTGAGCAGATATAAGAAAAATAATGTATACCCTTGTAAACCCCAGTTTTACTGTATAAAAGTGGAGTTTAAGGGGGTCAACATTATATAGGTATGTTTTCGTGATGACCAAAATGTAATCAGTCTAGTAATGATGATTTCCAACTTGGCTATGCAAAGTCTATTTCCGCGCTGGTTTGTTCGGTAGTGTGCTTGTCGTCATCAGGCCCCGAGGTTATAAAACGTTTTACGTACTCAACTCAGTTGAGCATGAAATTTCTCTGCTAATAAAATATGAAAATGCCAAAAATAGTTGACATTTTCGTATTTATGAGCAGAGAATGTTCAAACTCAGCTATGTTTAGCAAGAAAGAATTTTCACTAGTTAGTAATTTGAGATTAATTAGCAGGAAAAAATCATGCTCAGCTGTGTTGGGCACGAAAAAGTTTTATAACCTCGGGGCCAGCTGTTGTAAATGCTAAGTGCTTAAGTCCTCTTTCATTTGTTTCACCATTGCATGATTGTCCATAAACTTTATCCTAATCGGCTTGTGTGATCGTACCAGCTTTGGGCATTCTTATCTCATTGAACAATCAGAATGTCATTTTGAAGTGTCTGGTCAAAGTTGGATTGCGGGTCCTTTCTGAACTCCCTATCAGGTTATTGTCATCACTCGTGGTTGGTGCGTATACCTGAATAAGAATGATACAGAAACTGAGCATGATTTATACTCCCACTTTTACGCAGTCACTGATTTTGGCAGCTCCTTTCAGAAAGGAGCTGCCAAAGCCAGTGATCGCGTAAATGGGTAAGCAGAAACCATGCTCAGGTTGCTCCACTGCTGTTTATCTGGCTGTATATGAACATATTGAGCTCTATGCGCCGATCCTTGTTCGATTGATTACGTTTAATTGTGAAAATACATTGTTTAGACAGAAATCATCTTCTAAATTTGAATATGTGATATGATTCATTGATTATGACAATTACTAAACACTCCCCTCAAACATATGATTACTTATCCTACACAATAACAATAAAATATTTCATTTGTATCGCTCTGTTACGTCTGAAAATGGGTTGCATTCAATGCTTAAGTGACTTTTCTTGTCAATTAGATACACCATGACAAATGTGTTAAGCGCAGTAAGTTTCACATGATAGCAATGTATAACGTTCGAATTTTATATTCGTTCTCATTACGTTAACAAGCCTCTAATTAGATGTGAAATGTACATTTCTAAGCCATGGCTCTAGATAATCCAATAGTCGAACAAAACAAAAATCAAAGCACTGACTGCACTAGTGGATCGATTGTCTCTCAGTGTATGCTGGGAAAATGGTCCTGAACGGGTACAAGACTGTTTCATTTAACCTTTCACTTCCCGTAATTTGAGCAAAAAGAGCAGACCCTGATCAGACGCTACGTTCTACGGTGTCTGATACGCGCCGTCTGATCTGGATCTGCACTGTTTTCCAATGTCCCTGTCTAGCTCTTTTCAAGCACGATACCCTGACGTCACAGTGACCAGAATAGCAGCTATAAATAACCGTTACATGGATTTCATACTAACGCGCGGTTTGATTCCATTGGTCAATGATAATCACTTGAACAACTACCTTACGGAAATTTTGGTATCTGAATACTTAGGCTCGATTGTAGACAAGCGACCCAAAAATGATATGGGAAATAAGAAAGATGTAGTTACTAACCATATTAAGACTGACCTATGCAGTAAAACGGTGGTAAGAGGTAACCAAAAGCATTAAAAGCTGGAAAAAAAATCTGATAGAAAAGTTGACTTAAAAACTGAAAAATTCTGAAAACTCCCCTAATAATGTAGACATCTACATATCCTATTTTCACTGGACCTAATAGTGGAACATGGAATATACATTACATAGACTTGTTAACGTAATGAGTATAAAACGTACAGTCGACTCTCGTTATCTCGAAGTCCAAGGGACTCTCTGAAACACTTCGAGATATCCATACCTCGACATATCAGATCTGCGGAATTGAGGAAAACAATAAATCGAACAACTACATTAAACAAATGAATATGTAATTGACTCCATAAATTAGAGATATAATGATAATATTGAGAAAAAAAGAGGAGAAATTGCTCCTCAGGAGCAATTTCTCCTCTTTTCCACAATATTTTGTTACCTATTCTTAGATTTCAATGATAAAACAGGGACCAGATGATTTTCGCTTCGAGGTAAACGGTTATTCGAGATACCCTAGGTCGAGATAACAAGAGTCCACTGATTATATCATAATGAGCCTGTGCACGACAAAATCTACAATAAGACGTGTGCGGCCAGCGAAGACTTATATCAGCCTGCGCACCCGCACAGTCAGATCAGAGTCTCCGCTGATCACTTGTGCCTTCTACAGCCTCCGGGCTATCCAAAGAGGGTTAAACAAAACCCTTGCCATATAGATCCAGATCAGACACCACAGAACGGAGTGGCTATTTACAGACGTCTGTTTATAGCGAATATACGTTAAAGTCACTCCATCACGAAAACATACCTATATAATTTGACCCCCTTAAACCCCACTTTTACGTAGTAAAACTGGGGTTTAGAGGGGTATACATTATTTTTCTTATTTCTGCTAAAAACATAGATTGTGCATATTCGTTTGAACCGCCTCGTCGACGCGGTTCTAACGAGTACACACAATCTATGTTTTGAACAGAAATATGAAAAATATCAGAATTTTTTATTTGAAAATTTTCATTTTTTGGTTGTAAAATTTTCAGTACATTTGAATATATTAAGGCATGTTTTCGTAATGCTTTCCAGACGACTGGCAATCGTGGATATATGTTAAAATCGGTATTTTCCAAACTTCAGTCTGGCAAAAGTGAAAATTTCTTCGCTCATATGATCTGAAAAAGACTCTGACTCTGGAAAAGACTGTCTGACCGGGAAAATATCTTGAAATTTTATTCATTACTTACGAATCATTATTTACCAGAATCCGTTAGATTTTTTTTTTCAGCAGGTTGCACAAGCTCTGAATGAAGTTGTAATTCAAATGGAACTTAAGCAAACTGTATATCTGCTAAATGTATTCTTATAGCTTATTTGTTGCTTGCTATGACAATATCACGAAATCTGGTAAATGTCGAAGAAAGATCTCGAAGATTTTAGCCATTCTCGGTAATTGCTATATATAATGTGGCAGATACAGGAAATTTCAGGGAAAACAGTATACATGTAAAAGTCACTCTAACCACGAGTCTGTGCTGGTCTTATATATGATTATGACCAAATTTTATTCCTATTTCAGAGCCGCCATTTATATTTAAAGGCAACATACACTCGCGAAGCCTGCTTTCGAGAATCGGTCTGCAAAATGATTTTTGAACTTGGAGACAAAACGAACAATAACCTTTGACATCCGGTACTTTCTTTATGTTTGTATTTCGACAATATCGCAGTTATAAAGGCCCGTTTCTTTAAAAAATTGCACAGAAATATGCTACTTTAGCAATCTATCAATAGCGAATAATTTCGAATAAAAACTTATTTACCCATTTCTGGAAATAGCGATTTCACCATATTTGTGTAATCAACTGAGGTCTGCAATTAGCGACTTCCTTTAGTAATTCATTTGGCCACATACAGAGAATTTCTGTCTTTTATGTCGCTCTATACAGTCCGCACTCAATAAATATAACATCTTTGAGACCACGTAAATTTGTTCTAGACATGGGTAGTTCGAGCCAGTGAGGGTTAATCATAAAGCCAGGTCAGGAGGCAAATGGATATAATTCAGGGATGTCTTTTTCTTTATCTTTTTTATAATAATTGTATGTTGAGTGTACTCATTAGAATCGCCTCGATGAGGGGATTCGAATGAGTATACACATGTATTTCATGATAAAATAAAAAAAAAAATCTCTACAATATCCATAAAAATTTGCTTTTTGGGGGCTATCAAGAGAATCTCTAGGGACTCATAAAACGAGCTCGAATTAGCCATGTTAAACGAACCATCGGTGTTCGAGTCATTGAGGTTTTACTGCATTTCTAAAGGATTCCTCTTTTACTTCAGATTTTATTTCTCTGTCCTATGAAGAGTCTAAGTAAAACCAAGACTTCGATTTTCGATTTTTAAGCGTGCTTTGTTTTCAAGGAAATCTTTATGGGGTTAAATGTATTTACCCTATTGATCCTAAGTATTCGGGCAGACAGACCTTAGCAAACAGTGTAGACCCAGATCAGGCACCGCATAACGTGGTAAGTGATCAGGGTCTACATAGTTTGCCACTCATCCAGCATCAACAGGTGAACAGAATAGAGTTACTCAAATGTTAGGACAAGTATGATACCCAGCAAACACACAGTGTCGCAAAAACGTCGTTACAACGTCGCTGCAACGTCACGACGTTGCAGCGACGTTGTAACGACGTTGTTGTAACATTGGGTGTTTAAAGGGATAAGGAGGTAAAGTGTCCGAATACATAAGGTATAAACGTTAACATTCGGCTCATCTCGTATGATTCCGGACCGGAGATCTTTTGGCAGCAATATTGAACAAAATTTAATGATGTAAGTTACGGAATTATACGAGATTTACCGATTGATACGGTAATGGGAGTACACCTTAGGCTGGCATTTCAATTAAACAATGACTGCATAAAAATGCATTATCTATATCTATAGAATCAAATTTTAAATGAAGCTAAACTTTTCTCTCTGATGGTGAAATCACTGTTGTGACCAGACTCTGTAATCATGATATTATAAGAGTTACATTTTAAGGGACGGACTATTTGATCTTCTGAGGGTGTGGGTGGTGAGGGCTGTTTTTTTTTTTTTTGTTTTTTTTTTTTTTTGTTTTTTTTTTTTTTTGTCTTTTCTAAAAATAATTTATAGTTCTGGTTATGCTAGAAAAAATAAACTGGCCTCAGCTTTGTTGAAAAAAAATAAAATGGCCCTTGATAAAAAAAAATCTGTACAAGCAAAACTTTGTTTCAAATCTTTACAGTGTCAAAAACGCTTTGGCTTCAGGATGACAAAGCCCCCCCCCCTCCCCCCCTCCCCCCCCCTCCCACTCCCTAAGCCTCCCGTTATTCATTCAGTAACAAATATATTTAAGTAACTCTTTAGCTTAGATGCCTATTATTTAGTTGCGTATGCATTTGATTACATACGTCTTATATACTCCTGCTTGCGGGAGTGCAGGGATGAGTAACGTCTCTTAATTTCTTGATTTTAAGTCTATACACCATTGGAAAATTGGAACTTGCTTTGGTCTCTATGATGTTTCAGGCGGGTTGTGCCACCAAGGGTCTATTTGAAAGCATCCTGCTCTTACACGCTTATGTGCAGTTCTAGTATTTCTGGGTCAATTACTGCTAGTATGCTTGGTATATGAAAAGCCAGATGCAGGATATAATTGGGTGTGCAAAAAATTGACTTGATTGAAACAAGTAAATTTCTTGATACATACCTAATATCCCTTGAAAATAACCATGATTGATATTTATTTCTAATATAATTAGACTCTTTTTTTTTGCCAAATAGGACTTGAAAGCCCGCTCGCTTGATCTAATATCTAATAGATGTTTGAAACTTCGAGAAAAAAAAATGATTTTGTGAAAAAAATGTGTCTCTAGCCATGTGAAAAAATGAATTGTTTTTTATTTCTTAGTCAATAAAAGAAAAACATCTGGTCGAAGAACCACCTCCCCCCCCCCTCCCCCCTCCCCCCCAACCACACACACACACACCCCACACTCCCACCCCCACCCCACCCCTCTATAATATCAAATGGTTGGTCCCTTTGTGGATGTACTGAAGAGGATTATAGGAATAAATATATTCAGTCACTGGCGACTGCAGCTAGTCTAGACCATACCTGTATGAAATACGTTCACAATGACAGCAAGAAAATTACATTAATTCGTGTTAAGTGGTTTGATTATTATGACCTTGTAATTATTAAAACATGACACGCGTTCCCTAACGCATTTAACAATGTTTATACGCTCTTGTATATATAACTCGGCCTGTAAGATTGTGTTTCAGAAGTTCAGATACACAAAAGTTAGGAGTGCATTTAACCCTTAAAGCGCCAAGAAAAACTGCATCTGAAAATGTCGTCTGTTTATGTCGTCAGCCGAATATTCTTGCATACTTTTCAAACCTATTTTTGCATACAGGCAAACAGTGTGGGCCCTGATCAGACTGCTCCTAGGAGCAGTCTGATCTGGGTCCACATTGTTTGCAAAAATGACTTTTAAAATCACAAGCAGATGACAAAGCAGACGACAATAGTTGTGACTGGCGCTTTAAGGGTTAAAAGTAGGTTATAATTGGGTTTTGGTTTCTCTTTCTGACGTCAAGGCGTTGAATTTTTCGCCCGGGTCCTAACTCCTAGTCAGTGGTCGAGAGTTTTTGAGTCCCCAGGAAATTCTTCCGAAAGCTCAAGAAAAACAAATATTGGGACTATTTTTGAGGATTTGTTTTATTTTATCATGAGAATGTATGTTGTGTGTACTCATTAGAACCTCCTCATGGAGGTTATTCTAATGAGTACATTCTCAACATACCGTCTTTTTATAGAAGGTTGAAAAGACAGCCCTAAATTATCCCCAGTTTCCTCCCGACCTTGTGCTATGATTAACCTTCAGTGGCTCGAACTACCCATGGCTAGAACAAATTTCCACTGTCCCAAAGATGTTCGCCATTGAAGTTCCACTTAACTTCTCAGGCAATACATATGACCCAAGTCCCCTGTCAAGAATCTTAGTAACGAATTTGTTCTACTGCAAAGGTCTGATTGCGTTTGCGACGAGTTATTTGTCACAATATTAACGGTCGGTGATGAGTGATAAATGGACCAAAGTGCACGAGACATCATTAAATGTTTGAAGCATCACGACACAACTACAATACATTGTGTGCTCTATACAGGAATGATGAAGTACTGAGGACTCAGGATAAAACGCCAATGTAAATATATAGACAGCAATGACGACAAACTCACAAAACTTAAAAATAACTATATTCGGTCCATTGGATCTCATCAAAGACCTTCATATAATTTTCAAAAAAAATCCTGGAACTAGAGTACAGTGGAGTACGGGGAGACGTTTTACGGCCGCCACACGGCACCCCAGTAAGCATTCTACATAAATCTATAGCGGACCGTTATCGGCCCGTCAGGGTAGCTGACGGGCCGATAACCGCCCGCTCTAGATTTATAAAGAATTCTAGCTGGGACTAACACCAACTGTAGTGAATAGATTCTGAAAGAAATATCCATTGAGAGCAATGACTACACTCTTAAAAAAATAAAAGCAGCTGAAGTATCAGGTTTTCTGCGCCAGACTAGCTAGCTGGTTTCGGTCAATCAGGCCTCATCGATGACTTTCACATATATTTTTTTTCAAAGATCCCGGAATAGGCGTTATGATCAGAAAGGACCAGAAAATATAACATATACTATAGTGAAGTACTGGTGGCAGTTTTATGGCTTCCACACGTCACTAACACCCAGCTGTATTGAAGATAAATAAATTCTAAAATGAGTATTTCTTGAGAGCAATAAACACATTCATAAAAGTGAAAACAACCAAAATGTTAAGTTTTCTGGGACAGACAAGCTAGATTCGGCCAATTAGGCCTCATTAGTGACCTTCATTTAATTTTTCAGAAAAAAAAAAAAACAAACGATTTTTGGAGGTCAAATTTCAGTTTGAAGCACAAACAGACAGCTACTGTTTGTGAAAGATTAATTAAACTGAAATATAATACGGTCGCAAATTATTGAGCTTAAAGCTTGGACAATGGAGGTCCGGCAGACAAATTCATACGATATTATGAATTAAAAAAGCTTTTGAAACCTCTCAAAACGAGCTTTTAAAGTGCTAATTATATGCATATGACAATGAAATGAAGACCCTTAAAGGGACAGACTCTCATAGGTGTTTTAGACAGCAATGCGTTGTAAATGGTGTGAAATCTGGTTTGCCCCATGTCTTGTTTGATATTCCCCAGGCTCAGGGTCCTTTTTATTCTGTTTATAGTAAAAAATAGATTTTGGCTATGAAGCACAATAAGACTGATCGACTTGTGTAGAAATCAAAGCACTGACAGCACTGGAGGGTCGATTGCCTCTGAGTGTAGACTGGGAAAAATGGTCCTGAATAGGGACTTAAGACTGTTTTATTTAACCCTTAACTTCCTTTGATTCAAGAAAACAGCACAGACCCTGATCAGACGCTATAAATAACTGTTACCTGGATTTCGTACAAACGCGCGGTTTGTTATTATTGGTCAATGATATTCTCGTGGACAACAACCTTAAGGATTTTTTTTTTTTTTGTGCATGTAAACTTTGGCTCGATTGTACGAAAAAGCATTAGGTCCACATGTATTTTTATTTTTGTTGATAGGTATCTCGAAATTTCGACTTACTATCTCGAAATTACGGCTTATTATCTCGAATTTTCGACATAATATCTCGAAATTTCGTATTAATAACGCGAAATTTTGATATAACAATCGAAATCTAGACTTAATAACTCAAAATTTCGACTTAATAACTCGAAATTTCGACTTAAGAACTCGAAGTTTCTACATAATAAGTCGAAATTTCGACTAAATAACTCGAGAAGTTCGACTTAATATCTTGAATTTTTTTACTTAATATCTTGAAATTTCGACTTAATATCTTGAAATTTCGACTCATTATTTCGAAAATTCGACTTATTATTTCGAATTTTCGACTTGTTATTTCGAAATTTCGACATATGAAATTACGAAATATTAAGTCGAAATTTCAAGATAATAAGTCGAAATTTCGAGTATTTAAGTCGAATTTTCGTCTTATTTTGTCGAAATTTCGAGATACTTATCAACAGAAATAAAAGTATATGTGGCCCTAATGCTCTTTCGTACAACTGCAAACAATCGACAAATAAAGGATTGCTTTAAGTAAATTGTAAAGCTGGTTTAAAAACTGCAAAATTCGTATAATCCCCATAAAATATAACACTATGTTGACTTATTAACGTATTGGTATGCACATTAAAGCAAACTTCGGAAATTCAGAAACGAGGGCTAATTATGCACCTCTTGTAGTACCAAATTATATATACGAAAACGTAAACAAATAAAGGTGTAATAAATTATATTTGATCGGAGAAAAAAATACCATTGATTCTTGACATGCAAATGCACACATAAGATGTTGTTTCGTGCGTTTTTTGTTTTTGTTGTTGTTGTTGTTGTTGTTGTTGTTTTGTTTTGTTGTTGTTGTTTTCTTTATTATTATAGTTTTCTTTTGTACTGTAAGATTCAAATAAAACCCAAAACGCCTGAGAAAGTCTTCTTCCTGTTCAAATGACTGCGTAGTTAGATTTCCTCTTCGTCAGCCAAAATACCCAGAATACCGGACCCAAATGACTATTCAGGAAGAATATAATCTATTAGCCCCTAAATGAGAAAACGTACGTTCTGACATGTACACCCAACAAATACTCAAATCAATCTGCGCATCCACGTAGTCAGAGTCTTCGTTGTCCTCATGAAGAAATTAATTTTGCATTCTTGGCTCTCCAAAGCGCGCCCAGTGAAGATTCTGATCAGCCTGCGCGAATGCGCAGGCTGATCTGAATCTTCGCTGGGTGCACATGTCCGCACGTTGAGGTTTCTATATTCTACCGCGTCATTTGTTTTGAGGAAATGCACATAGCTTTGTGTACCTGTATCTTGCGTCCTTAGTGACAAACAGATTTAACAAACCATCATCACACCGTCATTCTTTGTTTACTTACTGTTACAGAGTGGGACGAAATGTTACTCTATTTAAATAACTCATATATTCTACAACGTCATTTGTTTTGAGGAAATGCACACGTCTTTGTGTACCTGTATCTTACATTCACAGTGACAAATAAATCTATCAAACCATCATCATGCCGTCAATCCTTGTTACTTACTGTTACAGAGTAAGTTGGACGAAATGGTACTGTACTTAAATCACAACTCATGACATGTTCCGTTTTTTTTTTTTGTTTTTTTTTTGTTTGTTTTTTTTGTTGTTTTTTTTTTTTTTTTTTTTTTGTTTGTTTGTTTTTTTTTGTTTTTGTTTTATGTGGAGCTTTACTTCCGGTCAACATTGTTAAGGTCATGTGTAGTGAGTCGGTGAGTTAACGTAACTTCATGCGTCAGTCTCTGGGCGATTAACCAGTACTTGCGCACATACTTTGCCAGTAACTGACAAATGCCCTTCCTGATTCAGCGGACTGGTCGGGGTGGGGATGACCATAGAAATTCTTTTTGGCTAGACTTTAGATAGTAAGATTAAGTGGGGACAGATTCTAAATATGCTCCGACGACTTAATGATTGCACTAATGTGCCCCATTTCATATACATTTTCAGATTTCGATCACGAAAACATACCTATATTATGTTGATCCCCTTAAACCCCACTTTTATATAGTAAAACTGGGGTTTACAGGGGTATTCATTATTTTTCTTATTTCTGATCAAAAGCATAGATTGTGGGTACTCGTTAGAACCGCCTCGTCGATGCAGTTCTAACGAATACCCACAATCTATGCTTTGAGCAGAAATATGAAAAATATCAGAATTTTTTATCTGAAAATTTTCATTTTTTGGTGGTAAAATTTTCAGTATATTTGAATAGGCATGTTTTCGTAATAGTACACTATTTGCTAATTCATCAGATGAAAAAATTTTTTTTTTCTTATTTGTTCGCTGAAAATAGGACTTCACATTTCTTTCAAACTGTCTCCAATTTGAATAGAATATCAAGTCTTATATTCCGTGAAAATAAGAAAAATAGTTTTAAATGTTGTGTGTTTTTATTTGTTGTCAACAAGACAAAGTTTTATTCAATTTTGGGGCCTCTCCAATGTGACTGCACAAAAGTAGGCTCCGCCAGTTTCAGTGGACAGTTTAAAGAATAAAAATATTTTCTGGAGTATTCTGCTGTTTTAAACACAAACAAAAAACAAATGTTCATTTATAAAGGATCCAGGTAAATCCCTATTCCACTAAAGATCAGATCAGATAAGATAAGATTTATTTAAGTCGGCAATTCATAAACAATATAAACATAAGCTCTGTTAGAGCTTTTGTACCGACTGCTATGACAATAGTGTATGGTATCAGCTATAGGATAAAACAATTTAGTTAGAACTACATAGGCAATATTAAGTTCAAGACACTATATTTACACGTAAACGTCTTAGTACCGGTGCAAATTTTGTTCATGTTTACTTAGACATATGGGACAAGGTCTACAAAAGTTTAATAAATTTTCAGTGTAACAGGTAAAATCAAACAACAATATGATTCTTTAACTTTCATTGCCACATGCGATAATAATAGGCTTTTGCAAACAGCATAGATCCAGATGAGACGGCTCATATGAGCCGTCTCATCTGGATCTACGCTGTTTGACATTCAGTTTTTCAACTTTACGTATAAACTTCTTTTCAAGCGATAGTTTGTTATAAAAGAAAAGCAGAAGACAAATGTCGTCTGAAATTTGGCACCGAAAGAGTTAATGTTTGCTTTTCTTAAACTTTATGAAATTTCTTGATTGAAGTGAAAATAAAATAGATATTAATCTGCTTATAACACAGTTTGTTTTAAGATTTTTTATATTTGCCGGGATCGTCACAAACCGACGTCCCGGCAAATATAAAACGTCCTTAGTGAACTAAATGAATAGTCTACCATATGTAAAACTCCAAAGCTATATTAAGAGACCGGCGCGATTCACGCGCCGGTCAGTCAAAGCTGTTCTAATGTATGTATTCCACCTTGGAATGCACACCACCCAGCTCAGGAAAGCTTCATAAAATTTAAACAACTATTTCATATAATAAAAAACAACAATATTCTATGCTGCAGTCACTTAACTGGAGACGTCTTGACCTACGCCGCATTGACAACAGACTATCAGTTATGTACAAAATCACACATGACCTTGTTGCTATCCCCAGGGACCAGTACCTAACAGCCTTGCAGAGACAGTCTAGAACCTCCCATCCGATGGCATACAGACAGATAGCTACATCCACAGACTATATTAAATACTCTTTCTTTCACCGTACTATTGTTCACTGGAAATCACTCCCACCAGAAGTAGTCTCCCTGCCCAACGTTGATGACTTCAACTGGGCAGTTAGCCAGATAAACCACGTCTCACCCTAATTTAACCAGTGCCTTGCTTTTAATCTTGTAACTAGACCTTTTTAACATTTCACGCTTTTACTTTCCTTTAAACTTCACAACTTTGTCTTTTCTTAGCCTGGTTTTGCACTCACATGCTACAAGTCCCAGAAATGGGTTAAGCATTATTGGAAGATAGATAGATAGATAAAAAAAAACATAGGAAATCGCGGGTGGGAGGCAGGGCCGGTGTATGTATATACCCACTATACCCACGGATTCAGGATATTGCTCACTTGATTTCCTGATACCGTACCATACCCTTCCCATTTTTTTTTTTTTTTTTTTTTTTTTTTTTTTGCATAAAAGAGGGTGTATCTTGCTGATGCGTTTGAATGATTCAAACTGACGCAAAATTATTAAATGTAAATCACAGTATTTAAAGCTCATATCTTTATATTCAACCGCAAACATATTTTTTTTAAGAAAGAAAGGCTGGTTGAAAACCTTTTGCTTTCACTTTGTGTAAAAAACTTGAACAAAAAGTATTTTTAATTGCACTTTTTTTTCTATTTTTACACTAATATGCCAGGTCAAAACTGTGCGTGAATCCCTCATACCTGGATCCTTATTTGATATAAAATAACTTTTTGTTATGGATCAGTACTTTTATGTCTGTGTGCTTTAAATTTTCTGTGTAAAACGCCGACTTGTTGCGCTCTTGTGTTTTGGGGTAAAACTAATGGATAAATAAAGGATTGATTATAATAATTTTCGGTAAGTCTACAAAATTTCTTAACCTTTGTTTTTGCGTGTTTTATAATATTATATGACATTATATGACAAATTAGATAAATTTGAATACCACCTAGTCCTTGGACTCTAGGAAGATGTGTTGATGGTGAGGCGTTTTCGGCGACATGATAAATGAAGTTTAACCTTTATCCTGCTGACTTTGAATAAGAACAAACATCATTTTAAAATATTGTCTTATTTGTCACAAAAATAAGTCTTGATATTCCATTCAATGACTGGGATGCAACATCAAGTCTTATTTTCTTTAAAAAATAAAACAAAAAAACAACACACTATTAATGTGTCGTGTGTTCATTTCGCCTAGAGCGTGCTAATTATTATTAACCCTATACATGCTACTTATGATATTAGCACAGATAAACGTGATATTTACCTTATTCATTTATATTTTTTCTCTATTACAAAACAGAGGACTTAGCTGTTCAGGCAAATTAGGAGAAAGCATCGTTTGAAACGTCTATCCCAATTTTCAGATAAAACAAAAAATATCTGAAGCTGAGTCAGCGTATATTTAATTTCAGCTTATTATTTAAGCTACAACGTCAGTAAACCTACATATGTACCCAGCGAAGATTCAGATCAGACTGCGCATTCGCGCAGTCTGATCAGAATCTTCACTGGACGGAACGCGAAGGCTGATTTGAATCTTCGCTGGGCGCCTATTTGTATAGGCAAGGTTGAAATGTTTCTCCATGCGGACAACGAAGACTCTGATCAGAGTGCGCGGGTGCGCAGGCTGATTTGAGTCTTCGTTGGACGCACATTTTTACATTTAAGAAGGTACGTTTTCTCACGTTGGGGATCATTTGATACTGTTGAACTGTAGCCTGCTGCAATACTTAGAATACCTATAAAATCAGTTATTTTTTTTATTTTTTTACTAAAACTAGGTCTAGGGCTTTCAATGACATTTTATTTAAACTGTTGCTACACAGATTCAAATGAAATTTGAACCCTTCGTTAGGACGAGAGAATTTGAAAAGACCATTTAATATATGTGATCTGTTAATTGACGTTGACAGCGGACTGAAGGTCGGTGAACCGCACGACAGGACAAATACCTTACTATAACGTTGCGAGGACGTCGAAACGATGTTGTGGTGACGTTGTGTGCCTTCTGGGCTTTCTAGATTATTGTGTACAACTTCCTGTTCAATTTAATGTCGTTGTTTGCTGACATTTGAGCCGGGGCTCAGTATATCCTACAAGAATGCATATGCGCCCAGCGAAGACTCAGGTCAGCCTGCGTATCTGCTCAAGCTGATTAGAGTCTTCGCTGTCCGCCTGAGGACGCTCTGGATCCTTGACTACCCACAGAGTGCCCTGCGAAGACTCTGATCAGACTAGGCTAATCTGGGTCTTCGCTGGGCGCACGTGCTGTCTTGTAGGAAATGCTGTGTCCCGGCTCATATTTAAGCCTCAACACGCGAAAATGTACCAATGGGCCAGAGGAGACAATTTTTATGTAATTTCAATGCATATTTTCTGAAAAAAAAAAGAATCAGAAGAATGTTTCAAAATGTTTGCTGAAAATTTTACCCGGCATGATAAGCGGATTTTTTGCCAACGGTTGATTCGTGTGCGGAAATATAGAAATATACCTTCTAAATGAGAACCGCGTTTAAAAAATACCCGACTTTGATTTATTTATCCGGGTTTGCGGCAAAAACTAGCCCCTTTTCGGAGAAAACAGAGATATACTTTTTTTTTTATTTAAAGATTTGCCCCTTTATCGTCTACTGTTTGCACGGAATAGCTTTAATATATTAGAAAAGCGGATATGGAACGGACTGAATGGTTTTAATGAAAACAGATTTAAGTTAGTAAATAGGCCTGGTAAGAAACGTAATTTAAAGGACATTGGTTACAAGAGAGACAGCCTTCGTGACTTCCGGTTTGCTTCCCTGCACCCCAAATGACTTCTGGAAAAGGTCTACCCTAAATAAACTAATGAACTGCTTTGGGATAATTGGCATGGAATGTTAAAGCCTATTTTCTGGAATAAACGTATGCTTAATTTTTTGCCCTATGTGTAATGCGTATAAAACAAGACAGAAGATTGGTTTTGGAAGTTTCATAGGGATTGTTATCATCCAAGTATCTAATCTTTAGTATTTTCCCGCCCTTCGAAAAATCTTTGGGCTCCATTGTAAACAATATATATGTATATCGAACAAAAAATAAACGAGGTTCATATGGACCGGAATCACTCATCGGAGCATAATGCTCTCACTGGCGAAGTGCTTTGTACAGCCGACCTTCAATGGCTCGTACATTTTTGGGACCACTGACATTTGTTCTAGGCTCGGGTAGTTCGAGTTAGGGCTGGTCATAGCGCCAGGTCAGGAGACATATGAGGATGATAATTAAGGGATGTCTTTCCGATCTTCTATGAAATAGTGGTATATTGGGTGTACACATTAGGACGCTTACGACGATGCGATTCTAATGGGACACACAACATACGTTTTCTCGATAAAATAAGAACATTTCCCTTAAATGTCTCTAGCTATTTGTATTCTTGAGCTATCGGAAGAATTTCCCAGGAATTCAAAGACGATTTCGAATTATCCACGTTAAACGAGTCATTTATGTTCAAGTCATTGAAGTGTTACTGCACATGTACTCATATATTGCTCTTATGTTATGAGGGAAACCGTAGTGCTCTGTATGGATTCCAAGTGCACCATTGTGCTGACTTAAACAGTTCCCCGAATAACAGTAAATTTAGTTTGCATTCTTAACATGGGGGTAGACAGTAAAGGTTAAGAGTCAGTGTTAAGAATCGAACCTATAACAAGTATCCACTTTCACAAAAACTTGATCTACGCTTAGCATCCTAAAACCGATTATAATACGCAATAGTCTTGTGCTCTTTACATGCAAATTTTGGCTTAAACAGTTAAATTTTATAATGCAAAAGGTGAATTCGAGCGGTCTTAAAGAGATCTCGTCCCGTTCGCCTCTGCGAGAATAACACTCACATTAAAAAATAGTTATAGCTAATTTTGTTTCGCGTTTTAGGCTTACTTCATCAATTCTAAAGTAAGTAGTCACAAATATCAAATTTTTGTCACACTGTCCCGGAAGTGCTATAAATTGCGCTTAGCAGTACCAGTGCCACTTTAAAAGTGTAATTGTCAAAATTACATTAATGTATATCCCGTAACCTTTGTTAAAGTGTTACACTGAATGGTAACCTCTATGAAAATCTACATATGCACGGTGTGCCGAAATAGTGCATGTGAATGGAGAATACCTTCTGTATATATAGGTTTTCTAATAAGTATTATTCTATTCTATTCAGTGCTCACGCTAGTTCCGGGTTTTATTAGTAGACAACAAGCATATGGTGTATGATGCATTGTGGATCAATAATGGATCACTTCCATGTCTCTTCCCAACTCTATGTAGTCTGTGCCCCAGGGCGTAGACAATGACCAGATACTGAATCATGAAATACAAATCACAGTGGCCTCTTAAGTTTAGGTCAATGTGACTCATATTTCATGGTCCAGTCACTGGCCATTTTGGAGACTTCTTCTGTAAAGAGGGCTAATCCAAAAGTTTGCTCTCCATGGGAGTTGACGACTTTTCAAAGGGGGATTCGTGTGCAGTAAAACAAACAGGAAGTCACATCACAAAGTTATTTCCCTTGTTAAACTGGCGGAAAAAGTACCAGATGTATTCATTCACCTTAAATAGCAAAGACATCTGATCAAGCTACGCAGGCTGCGCAAAAATACGTACAGTCGAACCTCAATGGCTCGAACATCTTTGGGACCGTGGAAATTTGTTCGAGCCACGGGTAGTTCGAGCCACTGAGGGTTAATCATGGCACAAGTTCAGGAAGCAAATAGCGATAATTTAGGGAAATCTTTTCGATTTTCTACACAACGATTGTATGTTGAGCGTACTCATTAGAATCGCCTCGATGAGGCGATTCTAATGAGTACACGCGATTCGATGAGGCGATTCTAATGATAACACACAACATACAATTCTATGATAAAATAAAAAAAATCCTAAATATTTGTTTTCTTGAGCTATTGGAAGAATTTTGTAGGGACTGAAAAAAGAGTTCGAATCATCCACGGTGAACGAGCCATCCGTGTTCGAGACATTGAGGTTATACTGTATATGGGCCTTTGCTGCACCCGCCCCTTCTTGCATGATCTGGTCAAAATGCCGTTTAATTTAGCTTCATACAGCTGAAAGAATGCAAATTAACAGGTTAAAACGTACTTAACTGAACTCAATAATTGGGACATGTTCGACATAAGAATTCACATTTTGAACATATATACATCTTCATAAATGACAGCCGACTGTCTGATTAATTAGAATGATAAACTGTGCGCAGCATCGTGTTTACCCTAGTATTCTTAACTCCTTACCATATTTGTCCTAAACTTTGAACGTTGACGGTGAGTAACAATCAGTGTAGACCCTGATCAAACGCTAAAATCTGGATAAAGCGGAATGTACATAGTTTCAAGGATAACTATCAAATTTGATTTGCTCTCCTTTGAAAAGGGATCTGCATCTGTTTAAATTATTCACCATGACAGGTGTTTTGTTCAATGGCTTTTAGGGACAGTTTTCTGAATTCCATTTGAACATATGTTCATAGTGATATATGAATTTTCATTGTATCTGTATTTATACAAATAAAATATGTTTAGACTGATGAGAGAATTATAAGAAATAGCTTTGTTTTTCGATTTTCTACACAATGATGGTATATTTAGTGTACCCATTAGAATCGCCTCCATGAGGCGATTCTAATGAGGACACACAACATACAATTTTATGGTTAAATAGGAAAGTTTCCTAACTATTTATTTTCTTGAGCCATCGGAAGAATTTTGTAGGGAATCAAAACCAAGTTCGAATTAGCCACGGTAAACGAGCATCGGTGTTCGAGCTATTGAGGTTCGACTGCAACAATTTCAAAAGGACAAGTTCACGGGTGGTAAACCTAGGAACTACCACGAAATTGTGTTAAAGTAATTTCGTTCCCACGCCGCATCCGGAACATAGCGGGGTAGTGCCAACGTCATAAAATAGACAAACAAAGGTTGGTGTCATTTTTATTTTTATTTTATTTTACCACGACGAACGAATTATGGGGGAATCGGGCAATGTGATTCCATGTAAATATGTCTCAGCTTCCTCTATGGACCCAAATTTTATCGGAAAAGTCATTTTGCTTTCTTCAAATCTTTCTACCCGCACTGAGCATCGGACCACTTTTCCCCCCGAGTATTTTGTCAGTGCGAAGAATTTAGCCTGTCTCCGTCGATTTGAGCTGACATTTGAAAGCATTCGCCGATGAAAATGATAAAAAGGCCCTTCATAAACGTTCCTACATCGAAAACAAATCAAGTGTTAACTCGTAAAAGAGTCAGGTCCCGTTTTTTAGGCGTGGTAGTTCCAAAGATCACCGAGGTAGTTACCACGCAATCGGGGTAGTTCCAACGATTTAGCAGTAGTTCCCACGACGAAATATTCTTTTTTTTAGATACGCCAATACTCTGGGACAGACATTTCTTCAATTTTAATTGACATTAATATGGGGAAGTATTCCAAGCATAGCTTCAATTTAAATACAGGACATAATTGTTATCTGATACAACACGCATTTACATAATGAATGCCAGGTAAGTAAATGCAAAGTCCACTTTGACAGTTTTCTTCTCGCCACGGGTGAAATACCTGCAAATTATTTTTGGAAAGACAAAGTGCATTTAAATCAACAGGGTAAACAAAAACTCTTGTCGAACATCAACAATGTATGTAAAATCACCAATGTTCAGAAACCTTTACGACCAAAGAGACTGTTTCAAGGATCTCAACAGGGAGCAAGGCCTCCTTACCATAAGGACCCTCGCTCGATGTCGAGATTCTGCCATATCTGCAAAACAAACAGCCATAGTACCGAGATGTGTTGGTACAATGGGAGGAACACTGGTATGCCGGGTCGATTCCCCCAATAGCAAATAAATGGGCGTGTGAAACACATATTACCAACAGATAATAATATATCAATGAGACTGCCCCCAGACACAGAAAACCATTCACCACAACAACAATGTGAATATGATGAAACAATTATCATACCACAAGAACCTGTGCATCCCGGTGATCCTTCCCTTGCTAACACTTCTTCTTTGCCCAATCAAAACATTATACCAAACTTTCATACCTCTGATCCTACCTGCTTGATGCCTAACACCACAAGTAATACCACTTTGGACTTGTTATCCAAGTCAAAAGGGTTGCATTTTTTGTAATCTTAATGTTAGGCACATTGTCTCTAAATTTGATGAGATACGCATTATCATGGCTAACAAGACATGCCCAGATATTCTGGGTATTTGTGAGTCATTTTTAGAACCGACCGTCTCTGACAATGTGGTGGCGATCGACGGATTTGAGATTCTTAGAAAAGATAGAGCAGAGACCAAAAATAAAACTGGTGGTGGTCTACTATTATACATTAGAAACACAATTAAGTTCAAACGCAGGCCTGAGTTTGAAACATCTAGCTTAGAAACACTTTGGGCTGAAATCGAGCTACCGAATGCTAAACCTTTTCTCTTATGTACAGTTTACAGGCCACCCGATGCAAAAAGCGAATGGATCGACTTGTTTGAGGTAGAGCTTTCCATAGCACAGACATCTGGTCTTGAATTCCTTCTCATGGGTGATTTTAATGTTGATTTGAAAGCTCATACGAATAATGAATGGCTAAACCTTATAAATCTATTCGATTTAACTCAACTGGTAACAGAGCCAACAAGGGTAACGGAAACTACCAATACGTTAATTGATCATGTATATACGACTCATCCAGAGAATATTGTACGTTGTTTTACTTCTACTTTATCTTTAAGCGATCACTTTCCCATTTGCTTTACACGAAAAGTAAACTCAAAGCTTCTAAAAGACAAACATACTACCACTGCTTATCGCAGCTACAAGCATTTTGACGAAAATAAGTTTATATCTGATATTGCTAACGATTTGGATGAATTTGCGGCAGATAAATCAAGTATAGACGAAGACCTTAACATCTGGTATTCATTCCTTTTGAAACACTTGAACAATCATGCTCCGATTAAATCCAAACGCGTAAAATCTAAACGTATGCCTGACTGGTTTACTCCAGATATAATTCAAATGCAATCTTTACGAGATAAAACCAAACGATTAAAGCAATGGAGTGATCATAGAAAATACCGCAATAAAACAAAACAACTCATACGACAAGCAAAACGTAAATATTTTTCTAATAGCATAACAAATTCAAAAGATACCAAATCCTTATGGAAACACCTGCGAGACGTGACTAATGGTAGCAAGACTGCCTCCAGTAATTTGCCTCAAAAACTTATAATCGGAAATGAAACCATTACGGAGTCTGAAGCTGTTGCGAGCAAACTGAATAAATACTTTGCTTCAGTTGCCGAGCTTTTGAATAAAAACACATCATCCGGAAATTCATTAGACTTTGACACCAATAAAATCAGCGATTTTGTTGATAGCAAAGTGCCTACAAACACACAATTTACAATTCCATTTATTACCCCCGAACAAGTTTTATTACATATTAATACCTTAGAGGTTTCAAAATCGACCGGGCTTGACGGCATAGGGCCAAGGATCATCAAACTTGCTGCTAAATCATTATCGCCATCGATTGCGATGCTTATCAATAAAAGCATTGCGACCGGCCAGTTTCCTTCTCAAATGAAATTGGCAAAGGTACTTCCAATTTACAAAGGTGGTGAAAAGTCCGACCCCTCAAACTATAGGCCAATTTCTATCCTGTCCACTGTATCTAAAATTTTCGAAAAGCACGTGAACAAACATCTTATGGCATATTTGAACAAATATAAACTTCTACATGACAATCAATCCGGGTTTAGGCCAAAACATAGTTGCCAAACAGCTTTAGTCAAACTCATTAATGACTGGATGAAATGTATTGATAAGGGTGACATGGTTGGAGCCCGTTTTATCGATTTTCGGAAGGCTTTTGATCTAGTTGATCACTCCATCTTGCTGAATAAACTTGCATTATACAAACTTAACCCTTCTGCCATTCAGTGGTTCAAATCATATTTATGTTCTCGACAACAAGTAATCGAGAGTGATAAAGGGTTGACGGATTTCACCACCGTACAATCTGGTGTGCCTCAGGGCTCAATATAAGGCCCGACCTTATTTCTCATTTTTATCAACGATCTTCCGCTTCATATCAAAAAGTGCTCCTCTGATTTGTATGCAGATGACACGACGATTCACATGCATGGTAATGACATAGATGCTATTGAAGAAGATCTGCAAGGAGAATTCGGTAACACAAAAACATGGGTAAAGATAAACAAAATGAGTGTTCACATGACCAAAACAACTTGTATGCTAGTTGGCGCTAGAAAACGCTTGAACGACTCTCGACCTCTAAATATTATTGCTGACGATGTCAATATTCAATCCGTTAGTAAACAGAAACTCCTTGGTGTTTATATCGATGAACACCTTTCTTGGTCTGCCCATATAGACCACTTATGCTCCCTTATCTCATCTAAAATATCTCTATTACGCCAGTTAGCAACGTATGTACCGACACATATTCAAAAAGTTTACTATCAGGGGTATATTCTTCCTTATATTGATTATGGCTCTGTTACCTGGGGGTCAGCCTCTGTAACTAATATTGAACGCATATCCAAGCTGCAAAAACGCGCTGCTCGAATCATCCTGCGAGCAAATTACGATACCCCATCAGTAGATATGTTCAGTCAGCTGGGATGGCTGTCAATTCCGGACAGACTTAAATATAATAAGGCTGTCTTGACATACCGAGCAATAAATAATTTATCCCCTGAATATATAACACAACTTCTAAAACCAGTATCCGAGGTACACACTCTTAACCTCAGGTCATCAGAAAATGGCTCACTTTATGTGCCGAAAGCACGGACAGCACTTTTTGGTGGCTCTTTTTCGTGTTCCGCACCAAGACTATGGAATGCTCTACCTCAAACAGTAAAAACATCGGGGTCACTCTCTACCTTTAAGCAGTCTCTTAAAGCAACATTTTAACCCTTATAAAATGTCTTTAACTATGATTTTAAATGATATACCATGTGTAAAAATATCGCTGAAACCGTTATTGTAACTGAATTGAGAGCTTTTATGACCTAGCATAATTGTTTTAGATATTGGTTTTATGCGCTCGTCAAATCTTAAAGCACTTACAAAAACTGTGATAACAAACAGATTTGTCTTTGATATAATTCAGTGCCATGTTTGGTTTTAAATCACTTGCACATACCTGTTAGCACTTTTATTTGATAAAAACTTTATACAAGCATTCACTTCGCTACAAGCTACTTTTATCCCATGCATTTCTTAGCTGTTAGTTAAGTCTTGTTGTATATATGTATATAAATTTTAGTTAGAGGACCACAAGGTAGAATAGTTATTTATAGCTAATTGTGTCATCCTCTTTAAACATTGTTTAAATAAATAAATAAATAAATAAAGTCCGACAAAGTAATGTATGCTGTGAATTTAGTGATCTTTAGCATTGTAGTTTTGAAGAAGGCGGACAAGATTTGTCCTAAAATACCTTTAAAAACTATAGCAGTTAATTCAGGGAAAAACAATCAAAGATTGCAGCCCATCAATGCCGCCAAGAGGAAAAAAAAAAAAAAAAAAAAAGACAAAACAACCACCACAACTAATCACAAAAAAACTACCAGCTCTTTCTGCTGCTCAACAACACACCACAGCAATTATAATATTAAATGAGTAGCCATATCTTATTTGTTTGCTGGCGCCACTTCGTGCTGTGACTTCTTTTCCTTGTGATATTATTGGCAGGGTTTGGAATTTGATTGTTCTGGCTACTCATTTAATATTATAATTGCTTTGGTGTTACTATTTTCAGGCATACTGGCACTCTTTCGTGCTTTGTATTGGTCACATTGCTTTCCATTTACTTTTGCAGCCTGCTGCTGTTTAGAGCAATGTGAGATCAAACAAAAGGGGAAGATTTTGCACACAGTATAACCCCAGTGGTTTGTGTTGTTGAGCAGAAAGAGCTGGTATTTTTTGTGATTAGTTGTGGTGGTTGTTTTGTCGTTTTCAAAACCACAATGCTAAAGATCACTAAATTCACAGCGAACAACATGACTTTGTCGAACTTACCTGACATTCATTATGTAAATGCGTGTTGTATCAGATAACAATTATGTCCTATATTTAAATTGAAGCCATACTTAGAATACTTCCCCGTATTAAACGCATATCAATTAAAATTGAAGAAATGTCTGTCCCAGAGTATTGGCGTATTTGAAAAAGAATATTACGTTGTGGAAACTACTGCTAAATCGTTGGAACTACCCCGATAGCGTGGTAACTACCTCGGTGATCTTGGAACTACCACGCCTGAAAAACGGGGCTTGGCTCTTTTACGAGTTAACACTTGCTTTTTTTTTCGATGTAGGAACGTTTTATCACGTTCATCGGCGAATACTTTCAAATGTCAGCTCAAATCGACGGAGACAGGCTAAATTCTTCGCACTGACAAAATACTCGGGGGGAAAAGTGGTCCGATGCTCAGTGCGGGTAGAAAGATTTGAAGAAAGCAAATGACTTTTCCGATAAAATTTGGGTCCATAGAGGAAGCTGAGACATATTTACATGGAATAACATTGCCCAATAACCCTATAATTCGTTCGTCGTGGTAAAATAAAATAAAAATAAAAATGACACCAACCTTTGTTTGTCTATTTTATAACGTTGGCTCTACCTCGCTATGACCCGGATGTGGCGTGGGAACGAGATTACGTTAACACAATTTCGTGGTAGTTCCTAGGTTTACCACCCGTGAAGTTGTGTGTTGATTGTGTACAGTGTGTTTCTGCTGTTGTTGCATGTATTTGTGTGTTTAAAACCTTTTCAATTCCACAAATCCAAACGTACATCTATAGTTCAAACTCAACAGGATTACACTAATTTGACGCAGTTTGACTGGTCGAGAGCAAATCGAAAACGCCATTTATATTTCTATAAATACACTGGACAGGAAGTTTGGAACTTTTTTCTTTGCGTAAATTTTCAAACAAGCTATTGAACCAATTTTAACGCAAATCTGGAATTATTGCACAACCCGCTGTAAAGTCATCTGAAAATTGCACAACCCACAGTAAAGTCATCCGAAAGGAGGACATGCAAGGAGTGTCCGTCCGTCCGTAAGCAGTTTGTGAAAATCGCTTTAACTTTTCTATCCCTTAGAATATTTTTTATAATTTTTGGCATGCAAATGCCTATTGGCAAGACCCTAACCAATGAAATTGTAAAATGCCAGATTAATAGCCCTGCCGAGTAAAAAAAAAAGTGAAAATATGCTACTCGGCATAACGTTCAAACCGTTGGGAATGTTTTGGTAATATTTGACGGGATATCTTAATGCCATTTTGCGGGTCGTGTACCTTAGCGTAAGTTAATTAAGATGAATTTCGTTTTTGGTGGATTTTATGGATGTACAAAGCCCGAGGAACCCCCACAAATTTAGCATAAAGCTCTTCGGGCGAGGTTCAAACTGTTAATTACAGTGAATTTTAGTTACATAACATAATAAGTTTCTGTTTATTTCGCACTCTGTTAGTGTATTTTTTTTTTTTTTTTATCAACAATCTACAAAACAATGGACGCCAGTATTCCTTTTCAAAGACGTAGGAGCATTTTAATGTAAAGGAAGGTTAAAATCACGAAAGACCAGTTGAACAACATTTTCAACAAAACCTCAACAAATCTGTGACCCATTTATATACAGACTGTTTGTCTTATTGTTATTTTGTAGATCTATGTAAATCGTGTTGTGTCGGCAAACATAAAATGAGCCGAAACTCGGGAAAACTTACCTTCTGATATATGCGCCCAAACAAAGACTCAAATCAGACTGCGCATGCGCGCAGTCTGATTAGAGTCTTCTTTGTCCGCAAGAAGAAACTATGCATCCTCGGCTATCAAAAATGCGCACAGGGAAGAGTCTTATCAGACTGCGAGAATGCGCAGGCTGATCTGAGTCTTCGCTGGGCGCAATCCCGTCAAGGACGTTTCCTTACGTTGCGGCTCAATAGAATTACATTGTAATTTATGCTTAATAATAGCAGTTGGGTTCAGTTTACATATCGCTTTGCCTCGAAGCGAGTACGTAGGTAGCCAGTAAGCATTCTTTATAAATCTATAGCGGGCCGATTTATAAAGAATGCAAGCTGGGTAGTTAACCCAGTTTAGTCTGGGGACCCCCTAAATGGCAACTGGCAAACAATGCAGACCCAGATAAGACGCCACAAAACGCAGCAATTGATCAGAGTCTACAATATTTGCATTAACTATAGGAATTTCTATAAAGCACAGTACATGTACTAGTAAACTTGACTGACGAGACACCCTGCTTTTGGAAATAGACCTATCCAAAGAGTTTTGGTAGGAGAGTCAATTCGAAGTATATGAGTTAAAAGGAATTGACACACTTTCAGGGGAGGATACCGTGTCAAATTGTTTTTGTCTCCTTTCTGAAAAGGGATCTACTTTAAAATGAAAGAATTTGCTCCCAGTGGAAGCAAGTTCTTTCATTTTAGAGTAGATCCATTTTCAGAAGGAATTTGCTGTGCAGGAAAGCAAAACAGGAAGTATCAAAAGTTATTTCCCGTCACGAAAACATACCTATATAATTTTGACCCCCTCAAACCCCAATTTTATATAGTAAAACTGGGGTTTACAGGGGTATATATTATTTTTCTTATTTCTGCTCAAAACAAAGATTGTGGGTACTCGTTAGAACCGCCTCAGCAGAAATATGAAAAATATCAGAATTTTTATCTGAAAATTTTCATTTTTTGGTGGTAAAATTTTCAATATATTTGAACAGGCGTGTTTTCGTAATGCATTGTTGAAATAACAGGTGTATCAAGTGAAGTTAAACGAATTGACTGTGAAAATAAGTTTGCATTTTGTCACAAATGATCGAGACAAGTAAAGCTTTCACAAAAAGCTTGCCTCATAGTGTAGCGATTACTATATCATTGAACAGTTTCCTAAAAAGTTCTGCTTTATAGCAAGGGAGTGTTTCATAGGATCCCAAATGCATGTTATTAAAAACGATTAAGGTGTGCAACTGGTTTCGACCGTCTTTTCGGTATTTAGTAGAACCAGCAAATATGGTTCATTAACCTTTAAACCTCTCTGGGCTACATTACGAAAACACGCCTATTCAAATATACGGAAAATTTTACCACCAAAAAAAAAATGAACATTTTCATATAAAAAGTTTTGATTTTTTTTTTCTTATTTCTGCTCAAAACATGGATTGTGGGTACTTGTTAGAACCGCCTCCACGAGGCGGTTCTAACGAGTACCCACAATTTATGCTTTTGAGTAGAAATAAAAAAAATAATGTTAAAAAGAAATAAAAAAAATAATGGTCGAAATTATATAGGCATGTTTTCGTGATGAATTGAGCAGATGACAAATTGAAGATATTTTTCCTTTTTTTCCCCAGAAAACAGGATTTTAACATTTCATGCAATCATTGAGGCGATTCGAATGAGTACACACACCATATCATTATTTAAAGAAGAACGAAAATACATCCATATACAGTCAAACATGTGTTATTAGTAAGCATGCACCCAATTGAAAGCTAAAACTTTGTTGCTTAACCCTTGTCCTGCTGAACCCGGATATACCCTACCTTTGCAAACAGTGTAGATCCAGATCAGTTGGCTTCTGAAGAAGCCAACTGATCTGGATCTGCACTGTTTGTCATTAAGTATATGAAGCTTTATCAACAACCTTGATAAAGTAATCTGATTGGCTGAAAATTAGAAATAGGTGTGGCTTCTTAATTTATTCAGCAGGACAAGGGTTAAGACAGATGCTTGCTTAACACAGGTAAATTTACCCTATTTTCCTTCCTGAGCACCTTTAAACTGGTCTTTATATATAGGTGGTTGCTTAATACAGGTGGCCTTTAAGACAGATTTAACTGTATTATTGCCGTTTCTCTCCTAATCTGGCGCTATGATTAACTCTCAGTGGCTCGAACTACCCATATCTAGAACAAATTTCCATGGTCCCAAAGATGTTCGAGTCATTGAGGGTCGACTGTAATTCCTTTTCGCACATGAACAGATTCAATAAAACCGAGACTGCTGTTCTGATTTGTTCGGAGTGTTCCTAGTTTATAAAATATATTTGCTGAACATATAACACATTTACAGTAGCCATTCTGTAGATATATTTCCGAGTAGACAAATGGGCTTATTCAAATTTAGGATCACTTAGGCCCGGGTATAGAAATAATGCGTGACAGGAAAAAGTGCCTTATGCGATTACGTTAATGCCCTGTTCGAACAGTGAAGGCCCGGATAAACCCAATTATCCGCGCCCTGAGCAGGGCTTTCTCTCTTTGTTAATGCAGTTTACAGTAACCAGTATTTGTGTAAGCGGAAACGAGGGCCCTGATCAGCCTGCTCGAATGAACATGTGATTGGTTGGCACTCGTTGCCCGCATGTCAAAGAGCCCATTTTTACTGGCGCATCAAACCGTGCTAGTTAAACAACCGTGTTGTATCCAAACAAAAATGTATAGATTATATTGAAAATGACCATTTATGGTCATTTTTCAATATAATCTTTACATTTTTGGGATCCGTCTTTGAACCGTGTTATATCAAAAACCGTGTTATAACGAATCGTGTTATAAAGAGGTTGAAGTGTAACCGTATTTGCAATGCACAGGAACAGATAACGGGTGCGATCAACAATGCATCCGGACAAGTAGCACATCACGCAGATCTGTGTGATGAGCTCTTTATCCGGGTTAAGTGCAACTTCAGATAAGAATAACCCATTTATGGGCGAGTGAACTGTTTTACCATAACTCTTTGGACTGATCCATTCCCAGTAGAAGAAGCGTCTGGTTAGTTTTTATTATTGACCTGCTTTTAAGAAATTTCTGTATTTTAATTCAAACAGTGTAGACCCTGATCAGACGCCGCGTTTGCGGCGTCTGATCTGGCCTACACTGTTTGCCAATGTCTCTTTTATGGGACACTAGGCATAAATGGGTTAAAGATCGCCCAGTTTTAGAACTATAATCCGGGTTCGATATACTTCAGTTTTGGTGTAAACAGTATATTTTATCTGCAGAACAATTTGTAACATGCAATTTGAAACATGCATTTATTGCATCTGAGAACATTAAGGGTAAACAAACAGAAATGAAGTGTTTGTTCTTGTTTAAATGTTTATCAAAATTTACACAAGTATAAAAAGAAAAGTTGAATTAAATATTTTATGGTAATATGATATTTCGATAACCATTGTGAGTAAAAAGTGATTCGATGACTTTCTGTAAATATGAAGTAAACATAAATTTTCGGTATCCTGCTGGAATATTTTGTTGTATATTTTAATACAAGCAATAATTTCGACTAACAGCACTGTATACCATGCGGATATATTTACAACAAGTAACTTACAATTACATGTAAGTAATTCTGCATTGGCTTTAAAACGGTTGGCTCCACGGGGAGTGAAAATTTAGTGCGTATCTTTATTTATTTGTTTTTGTTATCAAAAGAATTTAACTGTTTTGTGTACAATGCAAAAATTGAGGTGACTTTATTCTCTCAATTTATACTACAACGATTATTCGCTTGTCAAAACCGTCATTGAAAGGTCATCACAGCTCATCTACACTGAAACAGAAACATACATATAAGCCGAGGCACAGAATTTCTTACAAGCATATACATGCCTCGGGGGGAAGGGGCAGGGGTAACTTCCTATTTATGGCGTAGTACGGATGTGCGTGCCGAATGGCCCCCTTTTTCAGCGCTGCCAGGTATATGACCCCTTTTTTCGACAAAGAGTGTATGACTGACCCAATTTTTCTTGATTGGTATATGAAAGCCCCACTTTTTCTGACATCCCAGTGTATGCACATATTTTTCACTCAGAGATTTTAGGCTGCTTATTCTCTTGGTATTCAATGAATTCACTGCATTATTTGTCTAACTACCAGCAATAAATGGATATAAAAAAAAAAACTCAAAGGGCAGTATATGAATGGGTCAACATTTCAGATGATCTAGTATATGAATGGGTCCGTTTTTTCAAAGGCCAGGTATATGAATGGGGTAGCTTTCGAAATACTGGCTCGCACACCCATACCAAAATTACCCCGTTACCCTTACCCTCCCCCCGCCCCCCCCCCCCCCCCCCACGAGATATATGCCCCCAGCGAAGACTCTGATCAGCCTGCTTATCCGCGCAAGCTAATCAGTCTACGCTTCTGCCAGAAATCGCTTTGGACAATCAGCGAGCCACAATGTTTTACGAAGCCTCTGGTCAGACTGCGTGGATGCGCAGGCTGATCTAAGTATTCGCTTGTGCATATGTAAACTTGGCGGAAATGCTGTGTCCTGGCTCATATGTAAAAATATAATACTCGTATCATAGATAAGATCCCGGGGATGAGACATGGATTAACCCTTAAAGCGCCAGTCAGAACTATTGTCGTCTGCTTTGTCTTCTGCCGGTTACTTTAAAAGTCATTTCTGCAAACAGTGTGGACCCAGATCAGACTGCTCCTTTCTGATCTGGGTCCAAACTGTTTGCCTGTATGCAAAAATAGGTTTGAAAAGTTTGCAAGAATATTCAGCAGACGACATAAACAGACGACATTTTCAGATGCAGGTTTACTTGGAGCTTTAAGGATTAAGGCTATGCCAGATAAATTAAAATTTTCAGTGCCCCTCATTTTGCACTTAACCTTTCCCACTCTCTGAGCAAAAATCCGACAGAAGACTTTTCTAAAATGTTTTTCTTATTTTTCCACAATTCACGCAAAATGTCTCCTCAGGAGGCAATTTGCATGTTATATCAAAAGCTACGGCTCATATTTGTCAAAGGCTGTTTTATGGAAAAATTATGAAAAAATATTTCAAAATGTCGTCCGCTGAAAATTTTATCCAGCATGCTCAGCGTTTAAGTTCATTCATCTATGAACGACGCCACAAACTGCATGTTTTTGTTTGTTTATTTATACGCAACACAAAATTCACTCGGATTACCTCGGATTTCTCAATGGTCTACCTCATTTCCTGTTGATAAATGCGGAACTCGCATCTTGCATCTCGTATAGAAGAGATTTAAAAATTTACTTGTGTGTTTAAGTGTGATGCGGAAAGCATCAGTGATGCGTGGCTGCACATAGCCATGCAGCTTGTCATTTTTTTTTTATATAAGAATGTATGTTAACAAATCATTTGGGCTTCTTCAGTGGTTTTCTTTAGCTCTGCCTGTCAGTGTCTGTTGAATATGCCACAAACCCTCATCCTTACTGAGCTAGGAAGCCTCTTTGAAAGCCAAACAAAATAGTTATTATAAATTATTTTTTAGTTTTACTGTTGAACCTAGGGTAAAAACAGTCGACTCCAATCCCTGGTAGGTTTTATGACAACTCACTCTCTTTATCTCGATTTCGCTTATATCGAAAACACGTTTATCTCGAAGCAAAAATATGCTCCCAGTTTTAACATGGAAATCTGGTTACCGGACATCTAACAACATTCTCCTCTATTTCAATATATTTCTAACTTCAAGAGTCAAATTACATATTTTTGGTGAAATGCGGTTGTTCTATTTTCCCTCCATTCTGCAAATCTTATAATATTGTGGAAAAGAGGAGAAATTGCTCTTAGGAGCAATTTCTCTTCTGTTCCACAATATTTTGTTACCTGTTGTTAGATTTCCATGTTAAAACAGGGACCAGATTTTCACTTCGAGATATACTGCTATTCGAGATAAGAAGAGTCGAGATAACGTGAGTCGACTTTATAACATGCAAAGGTTTTGTGAAAAATCAGATTTTAGGCCAATGAGTACCGCTATAAGGGCAAAGAGTTCGCATGCGCGGTCTGTTCTGCACATGTGCAATTTGCCTACCATATTTACCTTAAATATGGGAACACCTTAACTTCTTACCATACTATATTTATTATTTGTATAGCTCCATTTTGCTACTTGCTGAAGTGCCTAAAAACTTCTTGATCAGTGGCAAACAGTTTAAGACCTTGATCAGACGCCGCTGAACGCGGCGTCTGATCTGGATCAACATTGTTTGCTTAGACTCATCAGTCCAAATACTTTGGCTATATTGGTTTTGTCCGAAAACAAACACTTCTATATACACGGTTTAAAATAACGAAAATGATAAGGTATTAAAAACTGAGACGTTATGTAAATATGTATGTCCGAAAACAGGCTCTCCCGGCTATATAAAATGACGACAATAAGGTAATAAAAAATAAGAGAGTATATTATACTGAATCGGGTGTAAAAACAGGATAAGCAAGAAAATATTTAAGCAAATACCAGCTTTATAATAGTGTTACCCCTGACTTCACAAAGGTTGGATTACAATCTATTCGCGTCAGCGACCAAGCTCCCAGTTTTATCATTCTAATATATGCAAATATTTTCAACAGGGCTGTGAATCATGTAATCACCGAAATATTGTCACGATAGTTTGTAGTAGACTGGGAGTCAACTCAAATCTCAGTTTTAGGACATTCCGATCCGCCTGATAGGAACTGAGACGTGATATGACATCATGACATCAAGCTCTGTTGTTAGCTCACTTGAGTTATGCTCAAGATGAACTATAGTGATCACTTTTTGTCCGTCGTCTGCCCGTCTGTCCGTGCGGTCGTCCGTCCGTTTGTCCGTCCGTTAACACTTTCAAATTACTTCTCCTTTGAAGCCGTTGGGCCTGTTTTGCTCAAATTTCATGTGAAGCCTCCTTAGTTTGGGGGAAAGATAGATTACTAAAATGGTCGCGGTCCGTTGACCAAGATGGCCGCCATGCCCATATATGATAAAAACCTTTTAAAATCTTCATCTCCAGAACCGAGAATGCCTTGGGGCTGAATCTTTGCACAAATCATTGGAGACGGGAGGTCTACCAAAGTTGCTAAAATAATGATCGTATGTTGACGTATGACTTTTTTACGGCCAGGTCATGTTTGCTTCCCTATACATTTGTATGAACCCCATACCTTTGAATGGAAAAATGTTAAGAATTTCAAACAACTTTTCCCCTAGAGACTCAGGGGAAGTGTTGCTCAAATTTCCTTGGGCGGGGGAACGAAAGATTGCTAAAAAGGTTGAGGTCCGTTGGCTGCCATGCCCATATATGGTAAAAAACTTTAAAAGTCTTCTTCTCCAGATCCAAGCAAGCCTTGCGCCCTAATCTTTGCACAAATCATCGGGGATGTGAGGTCTACCAAAATTGCTAAAACGATAGTCATACGTTGACGTTTGACTTTTTTACGGCAAATTCAAATTTGCTTCTCATACAATTATATAGGCCCTATACATGCATTACGAAAACAAGCCTATTCAAAATTGAAAATTTTACCACTAAAACAAATGACAATTTTCAGATAAAAAATCCGGTATTTTTCATATTTCTGCTCAAAACATAGATTGTGGGTACTCGTTAGAACCGCCTCGGCGAGGCGGTTCTAACGAGTACCCACAATCTATGTTTTTGAGCAGAAATAAGAAAAATAATGTATACCCTTGTAAACCCCAGTTTTACTATATAAAGTGGGGTTTAAGGGGGCGACATTATATAGCTATGTTTTCATGATGTATATGGGAAAATGTTGAGTATTCATATTTTGGACATCTCCTCTAAAGACTGTGACCCAACTGAGTTGAAACTCGATGAGGAGCATTGAGGCGCCTAGAACAGTGGAAAGCTTTCATTTTAATGCCAGTAAAGATACTTCTCAAATTCTGTGAAAGTATCAATAACTAGAGGTCCAGCAGTCCTCCTGAGTAAACGACTGAAGAACTGTAAAAGCTCATTTTAGCAGAAGAGGTATGAAACTCACAAACCGAAACTCACAAACCGAAATCCCAAAAGCGACACGGAGACAAAAATTTCCATCCTGGATAGAAATAATACTATGCGTTAAATTCTGTCCATTGTGGATTTATACTATGAGGTATTAAATAAATAATATCCAAGAAAAAGGAATGTTTAACGATTGTTAGAGTTTAAACTCAGATTTTTCATCTGGGAGGGTATGAAACCCACAATCCAAATTTTCTCCTGTTTTCTAAGTTTTTCTTTTTTCTTTTTGATAATTTTAAATAAAAACTAAATACCTTTGCTACACAGTTTTTTTGTTTTTGTTTTCAAATATAATAAGTCTTATAAGGAGAATTGAAGATATGAAGATATATCAGATTTATTAAAATAATGAATTAGGTGGTTCGCCTATATTTATTGTGTGTCTAAAAATGTAACAGGTAGAAAATTGAGAGAAAAAAAAAAAAAAAACGCAATGCCTTTGTCTCTCTGCAGCAACCACAGAAAGAAGCAAATATAGATACTTTTTATATTAAGAATTATGGACATTGCGGTTACTTTCCAATTTTCTACCTGTTCTTTAAAAAAAAAAAAAAAAAAAAAAAACAAAAAAAAAAAAAAAAAAAAAAAAAACAAAAAAAAAACGTTAGATTATGTGAATAGCCATAGAATTCATCATTTTAAGTTTCTGATTTGGGTTCAGTAAGCTACATATAAATTACTACCATGTTTGAAAGAGCTGAGTAGCAAAGATATTAATTGTTAGTCAAAGATTATTGAAAAAAAAAAAAATCTTTACAAACCCGGGGGAAGTTTCATACCATACGAGATGAAAACGAGACTAAAATCTAATCGCACATTTGATTTAAAATTCCTTGGTGTAAATAGTATTTTATTTAATAAACTGTACATATAGTAGATTCATAAATACAATTCGATGCATTAGATAGAGAATTGAATGGGATTCAGAAGTAAGTCAAAGACTTATCAGAAACCTGCCTCCCAAAATACATTTTCATTAGATCATACAAGCAGCTTACCTTGACTTTAAGCTAAAGTTGATATTATACAGTGTATATTATTGAAACAAATACCAGGGAAAGCTAACATGTAAGGTTAGAAAAACGGTAGAAATAACAAGAAAGTTCATTATGACAAGCGAATAGGATGGGTGAATCAAGGCTAGTCATCTTTTTTGTTTAAGACGATTCAGATGAAATAGAAAGAAAAGTGGTATAGAAAGAAAATCTCACGGTATTCAAGCTAAGAATATGTTTTAGTTTGAATCATCCGTCCAATGACCTACAAGTAGTTTGAGTCACCTGGGCCATGTTTAAACAACAAAATATATACAGTTTAACCCTTGTCCTGCTGAATTAATTAAGATGCCACGCCCACTTATTTTTTTTCAGCCAATCAGATTACTTGATCCAGATTGTTGCTTTAAATTTACATACTTAATGGCAAACAGTACATATTCAGATCAGTTGGCTTCTGCAGAAGCCAACTGATCTGGATCTACACTGTTTGCAAAGGCAGGGTATATCCGGGTTCAGCTGGACAAGGGTTAATATGAGTAGGCGCGTAAAGACTGCAATACGTAATATATGAACAGTTTTACTGTCAATAAAAGAATAAATGGATGAGATTTCATCGGTTTAGCTCTGTTATGTGAAACGTTTGTTGAGTTCTATATACTCGTGTACAATTTTGAAAATGGTTGGGGTGGTCGGGTGTGGCGAAGGTGTCGTGTATCTTACGTCACCGGGGCGTCCAACTGATACTGGTCAACACTTGAGCAAGGCCTGCTATCCTTGTAGCAGGTAAGGGTAAAGGGGGAATGTTTTTATGTCTTTTGTTTATTCACTTTCATTCCTGTTTCTCTTTCTTCCCTATCCCTCTCTTTCAGCTCCTCTACCATTTCTTCTATATCTTTTCTCTCTTTCTTTGGAAGCCCAACACAATCTATTTAAAGATGGCGGTATTCTCTTACTCGTGTATAGTATTTATCTAATACCTAATAGTATAAACCCACAACGAACACAATTAATCGCACACTTGTAGGCCTATCCAGGTTGAAAAGTTTGATCTCGGTTTTGTGTTTCGGTTTCGGTTTTCGGCTTGTGGGTTTCATGCCCCTTCAATTCAGTAGTTTAAACTTTCGGTTGCCTTGGCAAAAAAGTATATGAGGTTGATGACCATGAACAAACATTTCAAGAACGTTTCTATCAAAGTCGCTGAAATGATTTTTGTTATGTTTGTACTGGTTGTTTATGGCCCATCGACACATTTTAGGTCATTCCGTCGTGCACAGTAAATGTACTACCCAGTCAGCATTCTACGTAAATCTATATCGGGCCGTCATCGGCCCGTCAGGGTAGCTGACGGGCTGATGACGGCCCGATGTAGATTTACGTAGAATGCTAGCTGGGTAGTAGTCCATGACTATCTTGCATAATGAAAAGATAAGGTGTGCTTCTGGAGAAATGAACACACTACCAAATACTGTTTAAGTGCATCAAAGCCATGACTCAAGGGGTACGTAATTTAGTTCGCAGTATCAACGGTAAAAGACGAGGAGTTGCTGAGACTGCTACTACTATGTAGGTCCATCTGCGGTTGGTACGCACAACGAGAACAGTGATGATATCTGGTCTGCCTGTACCTGTTCATTCACACGTGGCTTATGTTATGATATGCATGTGCGGATATATATCTTAAGAGCTAATATTTGCAGTGAACTTTTGCAAGCTTTCAATTTCTTCCTGACTATACCTTGGAGCCCAAAACTTAACTGCCGTACTCCAGGACTGGACACAACAATCCTTGATCAGCTGCTCCTTTAATGCCTTGATGAATTCTCGTACTTGATGGAGCAAAATTTCATTTGAGGGCGAAATTGGTATAATCGTTAACTGTATACCCGAAACAGGCCATAATAAGATAATAAAACATTCTATGTTGTTCTATTCTATCTGTTATCAGATGCACGACTATTATGTCAACAATCTTTGTAGTTACTTCCGCTTAAGTTGGGTTCGGTATAATTCTCGTATTTGATGTGTGATTAGCACAATTCCTATATATGCGGCTCGCCAGGGCGACCCGCAATGAGGATTTCTATGGTTTTAACCATCAACAGCCAAATGTCGGTACTTAATCAGGTAGCTGCCTCCCAATGTCATTGTCATATTTTTTAGGGACGATCTATATACTGTGGTAATCACTATCTGCACTTCTCTTAAGACATTTTTACAAATTCTTATCCTGCACTATCTAGCATAAACGATAAAAATCTAGTTAATCGCGCCCATTACACAGTTCACTCCAAGTATAGTTTTATAGGCAGAGCCAGGCAGCATAGCACTGTCGGTAGCGCGTCCGACTGCAGATCAAGTGTCGCGAGAACCAACCCCATCTCGGCCACATAAATTTGGTGGAGATTGATCATGAAATAGTTTCTACATATATTCTCCCTTCCCCCAAACTGGTTAAGCCTTGGGAGTAAGGTACTTGTGAATGAATACAAATCAGGTCTTTTGTTATCCAATTACGCAACAAAACATATTTTTAGTTGCATGATTGTATTGATATCGTAGGTTTCTTTCTTTGTATGTCAATCAATTACCAATTATACATGCAAGTTTTGGCAATTACTGTCAATGTGCATTTGCTTTAATTCATCCCTGTTCAGCCGGTATATGGCTAGATCGTTATCTTTCTTTATTTTCAGGCGCTTAACAAGTGCACATTACGAAAACACGCCTAGTCAAACATACTGAAAATTTTATCACCAAAAAATGAAAAATTTCAGATAAAAATCTTCTGATATTTTTCATATTTCTGCTCAAAACATAGATTTTGGGTACTCGTTAGAACCGCCTCGACAAGGCGGTTCTAACGAGTACAACAATCTATGTTTTGAGAAGAAATAAGAAAAAATAATGTATACCCTTGTGAATCCCAGTTTTGTTATATAAAAGTGGGGTTTAAGGGGGTCAAAATTATATAGGCATGTTTTTATGATGACAAGAAGCATATGCACTTTTGGTAATGCCTTTGACTGACTGGCGTTTTATGCAAGTACAGCATACTTGCGATGAGTATTGGGAATATAATTTCTGCCAGAATGTTATTCTTCTTATTGATCTTTGTTGACGTTTTTTTTTTTTTTTTTTTTTTTCGTCTTGTTTTCCTTGACCGCCAATAGCGCCTAAATATAAAGACCGCCAAGTATGTGTTTTACAGTAACTGGCCCCTATCGGTATGACCCTAATGGGTTAACTATGCGATGAAAGCCTCAACTGAAACAAACAAATTAATAGGTAGAATATGTCACGACGCGCACCCATACAGTCTGATCAGAGCTGTCGCTGTACACATACAGACCCAATTTTTAATGTAAAATAAATCGGTTGCACGTCCGACTGGTGATCAGGAGGTGGCAGGTTCGACCTCCGCCTGATCGGCAACATTCTTTCGTGGAGTTTGATCATGATATATTTTCTACGGTCATCTTCTCCGTTCGGCTGATTCAAGAAGGGCAGTTGTCAGTTTCTGGCGAAAGCACAATACTGCTTAACCGCCTAGAGGACTAAGCCTGCCCAATAAAAGTGTGGTTACGTAAACTGACCGCGCTCGACATGACCCCATTGGGTTGACTGGGCCGTAACACCTCAACATAAAAAAAAATAACAATAAATCGGTGTATAGAAAAGACCCATATCAGGTTATCTGACTGATCTATAGTTGACTGGATCTTTCCTGTATATATGTAACTTCCAAAAGACCCGTTTTCTTGCGGCGTGACTCAAATGCTTTCACATAAAATGAAATTGAGCCGGTCTACAGCTGAAAGCATCAGTGATGCGTGGCTGCACATAGCCATGCATCTTGTCATTTTTTTATATAAGAATGTATGTAAACAAATCATTTGGGCTTCTTCAGTGGTTTTCTTTAGCTCTGCCTATCAGTGTCTGTTGAATATGCCACAAATCCTCATCCTTACTGAGCTAGGAAGCCTCTTTGAAAGCCAAACAAAATAGTTTGGCTTCTAAATTATTTCTCCATAAAAAAACGCAACAGTCTATGAATTAAAAACCACTCTATTTTTAAATTGTCGGCCTATGGCCTTCTTCAGGAATGGAACACTATATTCAACTAGGTGTTATCCTGCTTCAAAGAAGAAAGCATTGCTGAATTCCTGAAGAAGGCAATAGGTCAAAATTTTGAAAATAGAGGGATTTTTAATTCCTAGAAAATTATTTTTTAGTTTAACAGTTGAACCTAGGGTAAAAACAGTCGACTTCAATCCCTGGTAGGTTTTATGACAACTCATTCTCTTTGTCTCGATTTCGCTTATATCGAAAACACGTTTATCTCGAAGCAAAAATATGCTCCTAGTTTTAACATGGAAATCTGGTTACCGGACATCTAACAACATTCTCCTCTATTTCAATATATTTCTAACTTCAAGAGTCAAATTATATATTTTCGGTGAAATGCGGTTGTTCGATTTTCCCTCCATTCTGCAAATCTTATAATATTGTGGAAAAGAGGAGAAATTGCTCTTAGGAGCAATTTCTCTTCTCTTCCACAATATTTTGTTACCTGTTGTTAGATTTCCATGTTAAAACAGGGACCAGATTTTCACTTCGAGATAAACTGCTATTCGAGATAAGAAGAGTCGAGATAACGTGAGTCGATTTTATAACATGCAAAAGTTTAAAAATGACGAAGTTGTGAAAAGTCCGATTTTAGGCCAATGTGTACCGCTATAAGGGCAAAGAGTTCGCATGCGCGGTCTGTTCTGCACATGTGCAATTTGCCTACCATATTTACCTTAAATATGGGAACACCTGAACTCCTTACCATACTATATTTATTATTTGTACAGCTCCATTTTGCTACTTGCTGAAGTGCCTAAAAACTTCTTGATCAGTGGCAAACAGTTTTAGACCCTGATCAGACGCCGCGTTCAGCGGCGTCTGATCTGGATCAACACTGTTTGCTTAGACTTATCAGTCCAAATACTTTGCCTGTATAGGTTTTGCCCGAAAACAAGCACTCCTATATACACAGTATAACGAAAAAGATAAGGTATTAAAAACTGAGACGTTATGTAAATATGTATGTCCGAAAACAGGCTCTCCCGGCTATATAAAATGACGACAATAAGGTAATAATAAATAAGAGAGTATATTATACTGAATCGGGTGTAAAAACAGGATAAGCAAGAAAATATTTAAGCAAATACCAGCTTTATAATAGTGTTACCCCTGACTTCACAAAGGTTGGATTACAATCTATTCGCGTCAGCGACCAAGCTCCCAGTTTTATCATTCTAAATATGCAAATATTTTCAACAGGGCTGTGAATCATGTAATCACCGAAATATTGTCACGATAGTTTGTGGTAGGCTGGGAGTCAACTCAAATCTCAGTTTTAGGACATTCCGATCCGCCTGATAGGAACTGAGACGTGATGACATCATGACATCAAGCTCTGTTGTTAGCTCACTTGTTATGCTCAGGATGAACTATAGTCATCACTTTTTGTCCGTCGTCTGCCCGTCTGTCCGTGCAGTCGTCCGTCCGTTTGTCCGTCCGTTAAGACTTTCAAATTACTTCTCCTCTGAAGCCGTTGGGCCTGTTTTGCTCAAATTTCATGTGAAGCCTCCTTAGGTTGGGGGAAAGATAGATTACTAAAATGGTCGCGGTCCGTTAACCAAGATGGCCGCCATGCCCATATATGATAAAAATCTTTTAAAATCTTCATCTCGAGAACCGAGAACGCCTTGGGGCTGAATCTTTGCACAAATTATTGGGGACGGGAGGTCTACCAAAGTTGCTCAAATAATAATCGTACGTTGACGTTTGACTTTTTTACGGCCAGGTCATGTTTGCTTCCCTATACATTTGTATGGACCCCATACATTTGTATGAAAAATTTGTTAAGAATTTCAAACAACTTTTCCCCTAGAGACGCGAGCCAATGTTGCTCAAATTTCATGTGGAGCTCCTTGGGCGGGGAAACGAAAGATTGCTAAAATGGTTGCGTCCGTTGGCTGCCATGCCCATATATTGTAAAAACCTTTAAAAGTCTTCTTCTGCAGAACCAAGCAAGCCTTGCGCCCTAATCTTTGCACAAATTATCGGGGACAGGAGGTCTATCAAAAATTGATGATCATACGTTGACGTTTGACCTTTTTGCGGCAAATTCAAATTTGCTTCTCATACAATTATATGGGCCCTATACATTCATTACGAAAACAAGCCTATTCAAATCTACTGAAAATTTTACCACCAAAAAAATGACAATTTTCAGATAAAAAAATCCGGTATTTTTTCATATTTCTGCTCAAAACATAGATTGTGGATACTCGTTAGAACCGCCTCGCCGAGGCGGTTCTAACGAGTACCAACAATCTATGTTTTTGAGCAGAAATAAGAAAGATAATGTATACCCTTGTAAACCCCAGTTTTACTATATAAAAGTGGGGTTTAAGGGGGTCGACATTATATAGGTATGTTTTCATGATGTATATGGGAAAATGTTGAGTATTTATATTTTGGACATCTCCTCTAAAAACTATGACCTAATTGAGTTGAAACTCGATTAGGAGCATTGAGGCGCCTAGAACAGTGGAAAGCTTTCATTTTAATGCCAGTAAAGATACTTCTCAAAATCTGTGAAAGTATCAATAACTAGAGGTCGTTGGCCACAGCAGTCCTCCCGAGTAAACGACTGAAGACCTATAAAAGCTCATTTTAGCAGAAGAGGTATGAAACTCACAAACCGAAACTCACAAACCGAAATCCCAAAAGCGACACGGAGACAAAAATTTCCATCCTGGATAGAAATAATACTATGCGTTAAATTCTGTCCATTGTGGATTTATACTATGAGGTATTAAATAAATAATATCCAAGAAAAAGGAATGTTTAACGATTGTTAGAGTTTAAACTCAGATTTTTCATCTGGGAGGGTATGAAACCCACAATCCAAATTTTCTCCTGTTTTCTAAGTTTTTCTTTTTTTTTTTTTTTTTTTTTTGTTTGATAATTTTAAATAAAAACTAAATATCTTTGCTACACAGTTTTTTTTGTTTTTGTTTTCAAATATAATAAGTCTTATAAGGAGAATTGAAGATATGAAGATATATATCAGATTTATTAAAATAATGAATTAGGTGGTTTGCCTATATTTATTGTGTCTAAAAATGTAACAGGTAGAAAATTGAAAAAAAAAAAAAACAAAAAAAACGCAATGCCTTTGTCTCTCTGCAGCAACCACAGAAAGAAGCAAATATAGATACTTTTTATATTAAGAATTATGGACATTGCGGTTACTTTCCAATTTTCTACCTGTTCTTTAAAAAAAAAAAAAAAAAAAAAAAACGTTATATCGTTATATTATGTGAATAGCCATAGAATTCATTTTAAGTTTCTGATTTGGGTTCAGTTAGCTACATATAAATTACTACTATGTTTGAAAGAGTTGAGTAGCAAAGATATTAATTGTTAGTCAAAGATAATTGAAAAAAAAAAAAATCTTTACAAACCCGGGGCAAGTTTCATACCATACGAGATGAAAACGAGACTAAAATCTAATCGCACATTTGATTTAAAATTCCTTGGTGTAAACAGTATTTTCATTAATAAACTGTACATATAGTAGATTCATAAATACAATTCGATGCATTAGATAGAGAATTGAATGGGATTCAGAAGTAAGTCAAAGACTTATCACAAACCTGTCTCCCAAAATACACATTTTCATTAGATCATACAAGCAGCTTACGTTGACTTTAAGCTAAAGTTGATATTATACAGTGTATATTATTGAAACAAATACCAGGGAAAGCTAACATGTAAGGTTAGAAAAACGGTAGAAATAACAAGAAAGTTCATTATGACAAGCGAATAGAATGGGTGAATCAAGGCTAGTCATCTTTTTTGTTTAAGACGATTCAGATGAAATAGAAAGAAAAGTGGTATAGAAAGAAAATCTCACGGTATTCAAGCTAAGAATATGTTTTAGTTTGAATCATCCGTCCAATGACCTACAAGTAGTTTGAGTCACCTGGGCCATGTTTAAACAACAAAATATATACAGTTTAACCCTTGTCCTGCTGAATTAATTAAGATGCCACGCCCACTTATTTTTTTTTCAGCCAATCAGATTACTTGATCCATATTGTTGCTTTAAATTTACATACTTAATGGCAAACAGTACATATTCAGATCAGTTGGCTTCTTCAGAAGCCAACTGATCTGGATCTACACTGTTTGCAAAGGCAGGGTATATCCGGGTTCAGCTGGACAAGGGTTAATATGAGTAGGCGCGTAAAGACTGCAATACGTAATACATGTATATGAACAGTTTTTTCTGTCAATAAAAGAATAAATGGATGAGATTTCATCGGTTTAGCTCTGTTATGTGAAACGTTTGTTGAGTTCTATATACTCGTGTACAATTTTGAAAATGGTTGGGGTGGTCGGGTGTGGCGAAGGTGTCGTGTATCTTACGTCACCGGGGCGTCCAACTGATACTGGTCAACACTTGAGCAAGGCCTGCTATCCTTGTAGCAGGTAAGGGTAAAGGGGGAATGTTTTTATGTCTTTTGTTTATTCACTTTCATTCCTGTTTCTCTTTCTTCCCTATCCCTCTCTTTCAGCTCCTCTACTATCTCTTCTATCTCTTTTCTCTCTTTCTTTGGAAGCCCAACACAATCTATTTAAAGATGGCGGTATTCTCTTACTCGTGTATAGTATTTATCTAATACCTAATAGTATAAACCCACAACGAACACAATTAATCGCACACTTGTAGGCCTATCCAGGTTGAAAAGTTCGATCTCGGTTTTGTGTTTCGGTTTCGGTTTTCGGCTTGTGGGTTTCATGCCCCTTCAATTCAGTAGTTTAAACTTTCGGTTGCCTTGGCAAAAAAGTATTTGAGGTTGGTGACCATGAACAAACATTTCAAGAACGTTTCTATCAAAGTCGCCGCAATGATTTTTGTTATGTTAGTACTGGATATTTATGGCCCATCAACACATTTTAGGTCATTCCGTCGTGCACAGTAAATGTACTACCCAGTCAGCATTCTACGTAAATCTATATCGGGCCGTCATCGGCCCGTCAGGGTAGCTGACGGGCTGATGACGGCCCGATGTAGATTTACGTAGAATGCTAGCTGGGTAGTAGTCCATGACTATCTTGCATAATGAAAAGATAAGGTGTGCTTCTGGAGAAATGAACACACTACCAAATACTGTTTAAGTGCATCAAAGCCATGACTCAAGGGTACGTGATTTAGTTCGCAGTATCAACGGTAAAAGACGAGGAGTTGGCTGAGGCTGCTACTACTATGTAGGTCCATCTGCGGTCGGTACGCACAACGAGAACAGTGATGATATCTGGTCTGCCTGTACCTGTTCATTCACACGTGGCTTATGTTATGACATACATGTGCGGATATATATCTTAAGAACTAATATTTGCAATGAACTTTTGCAAGCTTTCAATTTCTTCCTGACTATACCTTGGAGCCCAAAACTTAACTGCCGTACTCCAGGACTGGACACAACAATCCTTGATCAGCTGCTCCTTTAATGCCTTGATGAATTCTCGTACTTGATGGAGCAAAATTTCATTTGAGGGCGAAATTGATATAAACGTTAACTGTATACCCGAAACAGGCCATAATAAGATAATAAAACATTCTATGTTGTTCTATTCTATCTGTTATCAGATGCACGACTATTATGTCAACAATCTTTGTAGTTACTTCCGCTTAAGTTGGGTTCGGTATAATTCTCGTATTTGATGTGTGATCAGCACAACTCCTATATATGCGGCTCGCCAGGGCGACCCGCAATGAGGATTTCTGTGGTTTTAACCATCAACAGCCAAACGTCGGTACTTAATCAGGTAGCTGCCTCCCAATGTCATTGTCATATTTTTTACGGACGATCTATATACTGTGGTGATCACTATCCGCACTTCTATTAAGACGTTTTTACAAATTCTTATCCTGCACTATCTAGCAAAAACGATAAAAATCTAGTAAATTGCGCCATTACACAGTTCACTCCAAATATAGATTTTATAGGCTGAGCCGGGCAGCACAGCACTGTCGGTAGCGCGTCTGACTGCAAATCAAGGGTCGCGAGAACCAACCCCATCTCGGCCACATAAATTTGGTGGAGATTGATCATGAAATAGTTTCTACATATATTCCCCCTTCCCCCAAACTGGTTAAACCTTGGGAGTAAGGTACTTGTGAATGAATCCAAGTCAGGTCTTTTATTATCCAATTACGCAACAAAACAGATTTTTAGCTACATGATTGTATTGATATCGTAGGTTTTTTTCTTTGTAAGTCAATCAATTACCAATTATACATGCAAGTTTTGGCAATTACTGTCAATGTGCATTTGCTTTAATTCAGCCCTGTTGAGCCGGTATATGGCTGGATCGTTATCTTTCTTTATTTTCAGGCGCTTAATAAGTGCACTGTGACAAGAAGCATATGCACTTTTGGTAATGCCCTTGACTGACTGACGTTTTATGCAAGTACAGCATACTTGCGATGAGTATTGGGAATATAATTTCTGCCAGAATGTTATTCTTCTTATTGATCTTTGTTGGCATTTTTTTTCTTTTTTTTTTTTCCTTGACCGCCAATAGCGCCAAAATATAAAGACCGCCAAGTATGTGTTTTACAGTAACTGGCCCCTATCGATATGACCCTAATGGGTTAACTATGCGATGAAAGCCTCAACTGAAACAAACAAATTACATGTCATAGGTAGAATATGTCACGAAGCGCACCCATAAAGTCTGATCAGAGCTGTCGCTGTACACCTACAGACCCAATATTTTCTACGGTCATCTTCTCCCTTCCGCTGATTCAAGAAGGGCAGTTGCCAGTTTCTGGCGAAAGCACAATACTGCTTAACCGCCTGGAGGACTAAGCCTGCCCAGTAAAAGTGTGGGTTAGGTAAACTGACCGCGCTGGACATGACCCCATTGGGTTGACTGGGCCGTAACACCTCAACATAAACAAAACAAAAATAACAATAAATCGGTGTATAGAAAAGACCCCTATCAGGTTATCTGACTGATCTAGTTGACTGGATCTTTCCTGTATATATGTAACTTCCTAAAGACCCGTTTTCTTGCGGCGTGACTCAAATGCTTTCACATAAAATGAAATTGAGCCGGTCTACAGCATTTCCTATAAGATTGTATGTGCGGTCATCGAAGACTCATATCAGCCTGCGCATGCGCGCAGGCTGATCAGAGTCTTCGCTGTCCGCCCGAAGACGCTTTGGATCCCTGGCTAGCCATAGGGTTCCTATGCGAAGACTCTGATCAGATTGCGCGGATGCGCAGGGTGATCTGAGGCTTCGCTGGGTACACAGGCAGTTTTGCTGTGTCCCGGCTCAATTGATCGCCACTCCGACAGTGTTTTCTTCTTTACCTATTAACTCATTAGCATAATTTATGCAAAAGCAAATATATAAAATACAAAAGAAATTGATAGTGCTGGGACCTTATGTGTCTTAGGTGCCCGGCAACGTTAAAATTTATTGTCTGTCAGTCTGATAGTGTCGGGGATGTGAGCAGCATGGCCTGGTGGTTAGTGCGCTAGACTTGCAAGCGAAGAGGGTAGGTTCGAGTTCCTTTTTGGGTCGAGAAAATTTCCAGACCATTAGTACGCCTAGCTCATACTCGACGTGCCCTGGATTGAGTACAAAGTGGACAGAGTGATGTTTGGTGACAGACAACGACAGCAAGTGTACATGGGTTATCCATGAAAGCAAGGCTAAATGCATGTATATAACTCATAGTTCAATAGTATTTTATTGCATATAAATGACGCAAATGGGGTCGGGCCAGTTCTCACAAACTAACACAGTCGCCGCTGCCTGCATGTAACTCGGTGCCAGGTAGCATTTAAAATCAGCACAATAACAATTGTGCTGAGCCTGCGCTGTCCACATATCCCGGAAGACACTATTTTGTGTAGCCTTGGTAGGCCTAATCTGATTAAGTCCGAAGTTCGTGCAACAGTAGGTCAGGGTCCTTAAATCTGCGAATTAACTTTTTGCTATTTCTTACCCGTGGGATTTTACCTTTAATACGCCACGTCTAAATCTCAGTCGGCGATATAATGATATTACAGTCGACTCTCGTTATCTCGAACTTCACGGGACCTGACAAAAGTGTTCGCGTTATCAGTAGTTCGAGACAACCAAATTGTGACATCATAGGTATGACGACTGTTCGCCTCAACATGCTTGGAAGGCACATGTATATGGCAATTTAAATAATTTACGCGTACTTCAGTTTGCATTGTTACTGTTTGTTTTAGGAGATGCAATGGTTTTCTTGAAATAATATCATCAATAAATAATAATAATAATAAATTTCAAACGTCTCTTGTTGTCTTTTAATACTCCTGCAAATTTGGATTTCCATGAGCTATAAATAAAGTACTGGTTTCCGGGTTGTGTTAGCTATACGTTATGAACTGGTTTGGATTAGCTCCCTTCGCATAGACGACTCGATAAAGAGTGGACTGGTTTCCGCTTTTGCATAAAACGCTTACAATGTTAAGCGGCAGCTGTAAGCTGGTTTGGATTATCTCCCCTGGCATAAACGAACCATTTCAGCGCGGCAAACTGTAGATCCTGCAGAGAAAGCTCGTTATGAACCGTCTCATCTGGACCTACACTATTTGTGAGGGTATCCGTACCAGTCTACAGGATCGGAAGGGTTAACATCGGTACCCATGTGTAATTCGTGTATTTGAGGCCGTGCACGACAACTCCGATTAGAAGACTGTGCGACTGTCAAAGACTCGGATCAGACTGCACGCCCACGAATTTTCCATTATACGCATGAGCCTTATCTGGGCTTACCAAAGAGCACCGCCTGACCAAAGAGTAACAAGCGAAGATTCAGACTTCGCTAGCCTGATCAATACAGGCTGATCTGAGTCGGAACCTGTCGCACACTGACTTTTCTTGAAGACGCTATATCATTCAGACGGACAGTACTCAGTAGTGAAGAGCATATCTAAACAATAAATTAAAGAAACTTCATTGATTACTCTTCCATAACACTATTCTGTGCCGCTTTTTATCTTACAAATCAATGACTCGAGACGGTGTTGAGCGCCGCGTGTCAAACCCGACTCGACACGCATGTGATTTCATAATTACGGATTTTAGACATTGTTTGTGTTGTTTGTAATTACCTGGACAAAGGGGAAAATTAAAATATTGATCTATTTATCAATGGCCTATTATGATTTTCATTAACTGAAAGACCGGCGGCGCCGCATCTTACATATTTTTTCCTTCGTCATGGTCCGAGTTCGAGATACACGGTAGTAAAAACTATGAAAAATATATTCAGGGACTGAAAATGATGGACGAGATAGCCGAAGTGTCGACATAAAAGTAGTTCGACATACGCGAAGCTGAAATACAATAAATACATAGGGAAAATAATCGGGACTTAGAAATCAGTTCGACATAAGTGATAGGATCGAGATAAGAGGGGTCGAGATAACGAGAGTCAACTGTATATATGTTGTTTTTTTTTCATATATTTTTTTCATATTATTATATCTTTTGCGACAAAAAGTTCTCGCCCAGTTGATGTCTGCTGTCAGTTGAAATCACATGGTAGACTGGATAATGAACTTATGAGAATAAGATTAACGCTTAGCAAGCTGGGTAAAATTCTCAGCAGACGACATTTTCAAAATCCTTATCTCTATTTCTCCATCAAATAGGCTTTGACATTTCATGCAAATTGTCTCCTAAGGAGACAATATTGCATGAATCGTCAAAGCCTATTTTCAGGGAAAAAAATAAACAACATATCATCAATTTGTCGTCTGCAGAATCTGCCCAGGGAGTTGTAAAAGATTTGAATATCTGGCATGAAAATCACTGTTCATGGTGTCATTCGCCTATCACAGATGAGTGAACGCATCAAAATGTCATCACATGTTGCTTAAAGTTATTGTCATGTGTCTCTCAAATGAAAACCACATGTCCATGGGTCGTATAACAAAAATGAATAACAATTATGTGATGCTTTCTCATGGCGTCTCCGAGGGATTTAGGCTGGGCTCAACAGCACAGTCGGTAGCGCATCTGACTAAAGATCCAGGGGTCGCAAGTAACAACCCCAGCTCGGCTATATAACTTTCGTGGAGGATGACCATGAAATAATTCCTACATTCATTCTGCCCTTCCCACTGATTTAAGACGGGCAATTTTTACTGACAAAAGTCCATGTATGTGCACAAAGTACTGGTTAATGCTTAGAGGATTAAGCCTGCCCAGGAAAATTTTGAGTAGGTTAACTGACCGACTAGACATGACCTTTATAGTGTTAACTAAGACGTAAAACTACCGTGACCCCTCGTTACAACGACAGCATTTGTTCCCAAAGACGTTGCCATTAAAATGAATTTGCTGTTGCACAGAATACTAAATGGGTAGATTGATATGTAAGAAAGGTCTTGTTTTGTTCTTATTTCCTCACAGAACATATGGTTTGGATATTTGTTAGAATTGCCTCACTGAGGCGATTCTAACAAATATCTAAAGCACTTGTTTCTTTAAATCATTACAAATTAATACATTATTCTTGCATAATTTGTGACTAACTGTTACCTCTTAAGCGAAGGTTTCGTGACAGTCAAATTGTCATTATAACGAATTTCGTCGTTGTATCCAGTGTGGGTATAAAGAGAGTTTTCTGTATACAACGCAAACTCAAAACCACAGGGATTGATGCAACTACATGTCAAAGGCTTTCCTGAAGACCAGGAAGACATGCTAAAGGCCGCACGTGTTTCTTACACGGGGATCGGGTCGGACTTGGGAGATGGGTGGGGTGGCGAAGGAATCAGACTTTATTTAATTTTTGGTTCATGTACTCTACGTCTTGCCCTGTCTAAGTGTATCCAGCAATTCTGTAATCGAAAAGCGACTGTCATGATAAGTTTGCACAGACGCGCTGGGTATTTCGTGCATTTTGGTGCATAAATATGGCAAAATATCCATTTTTGCAATTATCATTATTATGAGGATATTGTGACCGCCTCCATCCGTCCGTCCGTCCGTCCATCGGTACTTCACGCTATCTCCTCCTAAACCACTGCGCGGAATTCTACCAAACTTGCTACATCACGTCCTTTCATGGTAAGGGTGTACAAGAGCAACATCATTTTTCCGTGCGTCCGTCCGTCCATGCATCCGTCGTCCGTCCATTTGTCCGATACGCTATCTGCTCCTAAGCCACTGGGCGGAATTCAACCAAACTTGCTACATCGCTTCCCCTCATGGTAAGGGTGTGTGAAAGCAATATTATTTTTTCTGTGCGTCAGATCTTCCGTGCGTCCGTCGTCTGTCCATCTGTCCGGCACGCTATCTCCTCCTAAACCACTGAGAGAATTTCAATCAAGTTTGCTACATAACTTCCCTTCATGGTAAGGGTATGCGAGAGCATCATGTTTTCTGTGCGTCTGTCCGTCCGTCGTCCGTCCATCTGTCCGTCACACTATCACCTCCTTAACCACTGGGCGGAATTCAACTATACTTGCTACATCACTTCCCCTCATGATAAGGGTGAGCATGAGCAATACTATTTTCCCTTGCGTCCGTCGTCCGGCCATCTGTCCGTCACGCTGTCTCCTCCAAAACCACTGGGTGGAATTCAACCAAACTTGCTACATCACTTCCCCCTCGTGGTAAGGGTGTGTGAGAGCAACATAATTTTTCCGTTCGTCTGTCGTCCACCAATCTGACCGTCACGCTGTCTTCTCGTAAACCACTAGGCGGAATGTAACCAAACTTGCTACACGATCTCCCTTCATGGTAGGGGTGTGCAAGAGCAAATCCATCCGATGGCGCGCCGGCGACTGCGCATTCTAGTTATGGCCTCGGTGGCTCAGTTGGATGCGCCGTCCGACTGGAGACCAGGAGGTCGCGGGTTCAACCCCCGCCGAGGTCGGTAACATTCTTTCGTGGAGATTGATCATGAAATATTTTCTTCGGTCATTCTCTCCCTTCCGCTGATTCAAGAAGGGCAGTTGTCAGTTTCTGGCGAAAGAATATGCACAATACTGGTTAACCGCTTAGAGGACTAAGCCTGCCCAGTAAACGTGTCGTTAGGTAAACTGACCGCGCTCGACATGGCCCCATTGGGTTGACTGGGCCGTAAAACCTCAACACAAACAAATTATTATTATTACTATTACTACTACTACTTAAAAGGCACAGGAAAGTTTTTCCACCATTTTGCACAGGAGAAACAACTTTTGTGACTTCTTGTTACAAAAAGGGAAGAATCTGCTCCCAAGGGGAGGCAGTGCTTTCTTTGTTTTTTCATCCTTCAAAAGTGGATTCTTCTCTAAAATTCTGACAGAACTGCCTCCCCATTGAAAAAATGTTTGTTCCCCTTTACCCTTATACTGCTGCATTGTCTTCTGATCTAGGCCTACAGAAGGGATACCCTTACCTGAGCACTCGTCATTTCTCTCAGTTTCACGGAAGTTCTAGGTCAGTCGTGAACACTTGACTATTATGTAATAGCGAGTCGCATGACAAACCAGTGTTAATTTTATATACTTAAAAAATTCCAAGAGACTCGTGCCATATGTGGCTATTGCAGCAAGATCTTTTTCTTGATATCTCTGCCATTTGTGTGCATTTATCACCGGAAGTTGTTTAAGTAGAGTCCACGTGGTTGGCACAGGAGCCTATTCGATCGCACAGGGATGAAACCGAAAAACGCAGAAAAAAATGAAAATAGTGAAACTTGTTTCCGATTTTGGACAATTATTTTTGTGAATGGGCTTGCAGACAAACGGTACCTTTGTTAAAGAATATCCCCTCCCCTGTCGGACAATCTAGATATAAAGATTTATCCTTGTTTCTAGAGGTCCTTAGATGCACCCAAATAGGCCTACAACACACATGAACAGTAGGTTTACATTAAAAAGTAATGTTCGTAACAATACCCGAGGATCTCACTAATGCAAATAAAGTCGTGAACGTTCGGTACTAAGCCCTGGTAATAAGATATTCAAAAGGACATTGTGCAGATTCCCCAGGCTTACATAATATAAATAGTGTTTTTATTAAACTTGGCCTAAATAACTTGCTGGTAACATACTTTACATGACATAGAAAGTACACGTATTTGCTTATGTAATATACGCACTCTTCATTGTTAAAGTAAAAATAAAACAGTTTTAAAGGGAGTTGATACACTTTCAAGGGGGGAGCTCATATGCAGGAATTCTGTACTACAGGTACTAATCCGCACCAATCGGTCCCTTCTGTGACGTCACAGCATGTCGCTAGTTCTCAGACAGGTACTAGTGTGGAAATGTATAGAATTATATAGGAGCCCATCATTTAACTAGTAAAGTCATTTATTTTCAATAATACAAGATATTATTATAACCTCGCAATAGATGGGAAAATGTATCTGCTTCAATTTGATACCAAATTTGTTGAAATAAGATAAATTTTAAAATGGCCCAGATTGTAATGAATGCTACAAGGGTTTTTCCTTATTAAGTCTTTGTATTTTACAACAAAAATGAAAAATTGCCTTGATTCAATCGCCCAAAAGTCATATATTTTAAAATTTCTCCGTTCATTATAACCTCTCATTCGATAGATCTATTTAATATCTATAGTTATGTAATAAAATATTGAATAAATTATTTTATTAAAAATGGCCCACAGGTTGCAGAATATAGCTATATTTTAAAAATGCGGAGAGAAAATGTGTAATGATTACACAGACGCAGGTCTTGTGTACACATGATACTAGCATGAATTGCAAAAGAGGTTGTACGAATTGGAAAATAAAAAAGAATTTGTATCCATTGATAGTATTATAAAGATTATTTAGCTTCAAAAAGGAAAACAAAGATATATATTTATGATAATATAAACTTATTTATTTAATTTTTGTTTATGTCGAATTATGTTTTTATTCGGCAATTTATTGAAGCTTTAATGAAAATTTGATATAATTACTTTTGACCATAGGAAAACAACAAACTGCTTATTACTTGTTTTTTTTTTTTTTTTTTTTTTTTGTTTGTTTGTTTAATGATGAAAAAAAAATGCTTTGTCGGGATACAAGAAAAATACCTAAATGCGCGGCCACTCTTGCGATGTTTTCTTAATAACAATTACTGCTAATGAATGCCAATTATGTCCTTATCTTGACAAAAGAAAACAACGAAATCACTTTTTACATAATTGACATACATGCTTATGCGCAATTTTAATTGCACAAACAGAATCAAATCCAATATTTGATCTTTTTGCATAAACTAGCACTTTAATTGACACGATTTGCTCATTTTAGATTCCTGTACACAAATAAGGACTAAATGAATGAGATTGAGTCTCTCTCTCTCTCAATCGTTCTCTAAATCTGTGAATAACAAGAGTCTCTCCAAATAAAAGCAGCATTAAATATGACGTGCAACCATTGTAGTTCCAGATCAGCATGTGCATACATTTTTTCTCTGATAGAATGTGCAAGCTCTATTCAACATGCGGTGTTAAATATGTATATTTAATAAAAAAAATATATAATATTTAAAACAAAATACATTAAAACAAAATGATAATTGATATTATTTTCAGAAATTTTGTTTCATAAAATGGTTATCTAGGAAATTAAAACATAATGATACTAATGATATTATTATTAGTAGTAGTAGTAGTAGTATTTACTACTACTATTATTATTGTACATCACAATTCCGAAGAATAAATATTATTAAGCTGGTCATATTCGAAATGTTTTATTTGTAAAATAGCCACATGGACAGTTTATACTATCGTACATGTGTATTTAGGGGTAAAATATTGGTAATTACCTTATAGACCCTATTAGACACATTAAATTACTATCATACTGAAATTTGATCAAGTCCGTTTGGCTACCTATTGACACAGCTTATACCTGCTATCTGAGTGGCAAACAGTGTAGACCTTTGTTAAGATACCCTGTGATGTAATGTCTGATCAGGGTCACCGCCTTTTCTTATGGTGTCTTTATCAGAATCCCGAGGTTAAATACTATAAACCACTTTTTCAGTCAGATTAAAAAAATTGTTCAGTACACACCTTTTCAAACATTACTCTAAAGACAATTGTTTCAAAAACAAACCTGGGATACCAGGTGATTCGATCAAGTTCTACTCTTTACAACACTTGCCCTATCTTTTTAACAATGCCATTACAGAACCAGCTGATTTGTCTAAACATTGCTGGGTAAGTGTAAAATAGTGTAGACCCTAAACACACAATGCGTAATGTGACATTTGATCTGGGTCTACACCGTTGGCACAGACCTCTCTGTCTAAAAATCTAGGATAGTAGTAACAGTCATAATCCAAGGAAAACGACATTTTATCCGTATTTGCTAATTACCCAACACAAAAATAACACGAGTCTCTCCAAATAAAAGCAGCAACCATTGTAGTTCCAGATCAGCATGTGCATACATTTTTTTTGATAGATTGTGCAAGCTGTATTCAACATGCAGTATAGACTGATCAATGTATTTCAGCGGACACACAGACTAATCGGGTCTACATTGATCGCATAATTCATAAGGCCCATTTTTTTTTTTTTTTTTTTTTTGAAAAAGATTCAATCATAATTGTTTCTTATGTTACTTGAAGACATCTCAAAGTTCTTGAAACGATCAACAAAACATTTTACTTTCATTTATATTAGCATTAAAAAAAATTGTTCAAACATATATAAATACAAGTTAAATAACAGCACGTTGTTTATTTTCTGGTTCCATTTGTATTCTCTTATTATTATTATCCCGTGGGAACTAGAAGCCTCAGGCCACTGGACAATGTAATAATAGCTTAATCTATACCTCATGCAATAAAAACAAAGTGGTCAAAATATCAAATGAACATCAACATTTGAAAAGGACCATTATAACTATGATCAAGGAATATGGGCAAACAAAGCACCATCTTTAACCGTGTAACTAAATAAACACTAATTACTGTAGAATATATTGATTAAGATTTAAAATCCTGATCAGAGTGTGCAGATGCGCAGACTGATCTGGATCTTTAGTGTTTGCATAATACATAATTTCCCTTTTTTCATAATCTGACACAACTGCCCTTTATCTGAGACAGGTCACGTGATCCTGCAATTCTTGAGATGATAAGATAAAACTAGAAATAGCATATTCTACATTAATTTTTATGAAAGTTTTTTGACAGTTTGTCTATTTTTTTTTCTTAAGTTTAAATGATTGTTAAACAACGTTCATGCATCAAGGGAAAAGTGATGATGATATTCTTATTTTTCCCAGAAAGTAGGCTTTGACATGTCATGCGAATTGTCTCCAACAGAGACAGTTTGTATGGACTGTCAAACTTTATTTTTTATTGTTTTCTTTTTTGTGGGGGTGGGGGAGGGGTAAAAATTTTAACCCTTAACCTTTTCCACTCTCTGGGCTACTTCAGCATCAAAAAACTGGTGATATTTGTTGAATTTTCCCCAGAGAATAGGATTTGACATTTCATGCAAATTGTTTGCAATGGAGATGCTTTGCAAGAAATGTCAAACCATTTCCTTTTTTGGGGTGGGGGTGATATTTGATCCCTAAACGTTTATCACTTTCTGGGCTAATTCAGCATGCGATAAAGTGGTTATGGTCTTAGTTTATCCAGAAAATAGGATTTGACACTTCATGCAAATAGTCTTCATTGGAGACAATTTTCATGAAATGTCAAATCCTGTTTTGAAAATAAAACATACAGAGGAAAATTGTTCAGGATAAGTATTTGGTGATTGTATTTTTTTCTCCATAAAAACATATGTTGTGGGTACTCATTAGATGAGCCTCACCAAGGTTCTTCAAATGAGTACTCATAACATGTTTTTGCTTCACCGAGGTGCATCAAATTAATACCTACAACAAATGTTTTAATGGAGAACAGGAGAAAATTGTCCCATATTTATGTTGTCTGCAAAAATTTTACCCAAAGTGCTAACTGATAAGTACTATGCTAATTCGCGCCACCAATGGGTCCTAAGTTTATGAAATAGCTAATTGTCTTTATGCTGTGAACAAATAGCCCAAAGCTATTTATGTACCTCTCTTGAAAGAAATGTCCTGTTTGTACACCTCTGTCCAGCTGATGGTCTGTGTGAGCTTTGCAGACTGGTTTCAAACTACTAAATTATCAAATTACCTATAATTTAAACCTCTAAATTTGCGTGTTTTTTTTGTTTTTGTTTTTTTTTTTTTTCTAATCATGTATGTACCCTAATACTACTACTATGCTCAGGCACAGAATGGCCAGTAGGATTGTTTAGCATAAGCATCTGCACATACTGATCTTAACAATCAGATCTGTAACACACATTAAGCAAAATGCATAACCTTGCTCAGAAAGCGCAATGGGGTCTTGGTCCACAAAGGGCACATACCTGAAGGTTGCTTAAAACACAGTAATATTTGATATTACTCATTTATGCTAAAAAAGGGATATTGACAAATAGATAAGAACTTTAGACCCAGATCAGACGCCGCATATCATGGTGTCTGGTGAGCATTGATTAAACACACTTGATTGCATTATGATTAATAGGTTTCTTTAATCTGTGGTGATAGTACTGATGTGTAATAGGTTACCTAGATCACCTTAAAGAGTAGGTAGCTTCAATTACTGTACTAACAAATGTCTTAGGATAACCTAAATTAATAACGGAGGTATGGAAACTGCCCTTTGAGGTTAAGAAGTGGATGACATAGGCCTTTCCCCTGTACTCATTATCCATATGCTTTTTTCTTTCTTTCTTTCTTTCTTTCTTTCTTTCTTTCTTTCTTTCTTTCTTTCTTTCTTTCGTATTGTAACAACAAATGTCTTAGGATAAATTAATAACGGAGGTACGCAGACTGTCCTATGATGTTAAGAAGTGGATGACATAGGTCTTTCTCCCGTATTTATTATCCATAGGCTTCTTTCTTTCTTTAGTTTATGGTTATCATAAAGTAATTTTTTTTATTCATTCAATCATTTTTTTTCAAATTACTTATATTTATTTAAATTTTCCCATTTGTTTTCTCCAGGTGAAATGATCGTTTTTATTTCAAAAATTGTACCAAACTATCATCAGTAATTAAATACAACCTTAATTAATCAACTCATTTGTTCTCTTAGATTAACTATTGTTCTTCATTTTAAAATCTTACTGAATTACCATTCATTAAATATAACACTTTTTTAATTTATTAATTGCTTTTGTTTTCTTAGGTTAAACTATTTAAATTCGTTTAAAAATCATATTGAATTATCTATAACTAAATACAACACTTTTTATTCAATTTGAAATAATGAAATAATAATAATAATAACAGTAATAATAATTTATTTTAATCAATTATTTAATATTTTGTTATTATCATTATTAATCAATTCTTAGGTTAAACAATTGATATTCTTTTGAAAATCATACTGAATAATCTGCTGACATTCATTCATTCATTCATTCATTCATTCATTCATTCATTCATTCATTCATTCTAACTCGGACCTATTCCAGTGTATATTGGGTCCAAGAGCAATGCATCCACACATGATTTAATCTGAATTGTAGTAGTACTGTAGGTGTGTGACACTGGGTTGATTACACACCAGCTACACAGGTAAGACGACGCTTACGGGCCTCCAGTCAAAGGGAATTAATCGAAACCGATCTAAATTGGAATATCGATAACCTGAGTGACAGTTCCTGTAGTACGATAATTCCTGGTAGTGCTGTCAAAATTCTTTGTCTTCCTTCAGAAAAGGGGTCCATTATATAAGCAAAGAATTTCTTTCCTTATATAAAGGACCCATTTTCCAAAAGGATTCGTGGTGCAGGGAAGCAAACAGGAATTAAGTCACAATATATGTCTCCATTGTACATATACAAAATCGCAAAAAAGCTTTGAAACTCCGCACCCCCCTCCCCGCCCCCCCCCCCCCCCCGAGGTTTTAATTGCCTGCATAAATAAATTTTAGAGCCACATAAATCTTTAATTTTCTAATAACCTGGGTCATACTGTCAATGATACTTTACCCCTGAATTTAGCTGTATCGAGTAAGCCAGACCTTTTGCCAGGAAAAAGATACAGGTTGATTTTGGCAACAGAGAGGAGACTGTTCCGGAGGGGCCTTTAGCAGGAATTTTACCATTAATTTGTCCCCGCAGTTCAGGGTATCTAGCAGGGCTTTAAAAACTGAAAATTTAAACGCCATGCTATTCCCTAGCCCTTGCCGTAAAGGCGACTTGCAAACTGCACTTTCCTCAAACGCATTGCCCAAAACAGAGAAAACGAAGTGTTTCGCGGCAAAGTTGAAAGGCATAAAGAAATTAAGAAATAAAAAAACACAAACACAAACCTTTTGCGGTTATATTGAAAGGAAGTATTGTAAATGGCATCTTTGGTTGCATAATAAAATGATTGAAGACGGGATTAAGCAAATGTCCTCAAATGCAAATTTCGAACACTTTATTCCACACTTTTCTGGCCTAAAAGTTGTTTTCTGTGTGGTTGTTTCTCAAATAGCTCAGTGGAATGGCAAACAGTGTAGACCCTGATCAGACTGCTCCATCAGGAGCAGTCTGATCTGGGTCTACGCTGTTTGCATATGCCATTTTGTCAGACGCTTTGGTGTACGAAATTTTAGGGTATTTACCGTATAGCTGTACAAAAAAGAAACGCTTGATCTGCTCCCAGGTAACGCATGTCAAACAATGTTTAATTTCCGGTGTGCTACCGTATTTACCCCTATGTGTATTCGTTCATCTCAATTCCTTGCCGCATTTTTACTAAACTTTGAACAACTCAATTAAATCACCAAGTTGGTGCGTTCAAAAGTTTTACTGGACGAGTGAAATACTGTGCAGATCCTGATCAGTTGCCACTCTCTGTGACGTATGATCTGGATCTACACCGTTCTCCCAGGCCTGTCTGTCTGAATACTTCGAGTTGATACGGTATTCTGAATAATAACGTACCCACTCAAAACATTTTGACTCGCCTGTTAAAAGATCCTAGATCCGCCACTGCATACATATGCATGTTGACGTGAGTCTTTTCTGTTGGTATTCGACATAAGCTCCACTTTCTTAAGGTGTGTCTGATTTTGTTTGTTTTTCTTTTAATATTTCTGTATCTTGCGTTTTGCGAATCACGCGCTAACTAGGCCGCGCCAAGCTAAAAAGTGCCTTCGAACATGCGCAATATGTGCAGATTCAGATTATCATTCGTATGCGTTAAGTATCATCCGGGCTTAATGCTATTCATTCATACTTTCTATAGTACCCAATGATTCTGCTTGCGGACTGCAAATGGCCTGATCAGACTGCGCAGATGCGCAGGCTGATCTGGGCCTTCGCTGTCCGCCTGTGCCCGAAGACACGTTTTCGAATGTTTGTTTTGAATCACTTGTAATTACTGAATTATTAATAATGAGTAATTGAAATGTACCCGAATGTGTGTCATCTTTTGACAAATGAAATAGCGTATTCGATTTGCGTCTCAATTTAATGTTTACTTGGTGTCACTTGGAAACAATTTGCCATGGTTCTATTTTTGATAACTGCCGAAATTCACACAAACTTGCACTTTAATTAAATGACTAGGTAATTTTCAGGCAAGCTGCAAATCAAACTAGTATGAAAATGTTAAGGACCATTCAAAAAGTAATGCAAACTGACGTTTAACTCTACCCTAAACTAATAATAGATAAAATTATTTCAACATTATGTATGGTGTAGCGCTGAATTTAATGAAGAGAAAGTAATCAAAGGCCAAAAAAAAAAAAAAAAAAAAAACAGTAAACGCGTGATAAATTCGATGTTTTCTATAGATTTAAGCTTTGTTTTCCACCAATCAGATCCCTGGTTTTCACTTCAAACTCATAAATTTAATAGTAGAAAATCTGTATAAATAAGTCACATGCCACCAGTAACCGCACTTCCAAGGCCTAAAGTGTGGTTGGTGGGGTTCTTTGTTCTCTGTTACATCCTGCTGTAAATACAATAATAACTACCAGCACTGCAGTAAAAAATACATATGGCGTAGTAATAATGCAATATGGTTATGACTGTCATTACTGAGACATGAATTAGGGAAAATTATCAAGCACTGCTCTTGTTTTTAACTGTTAATTTTGTTAAAACGTTTTGAAATCTACAGGAAAAATAAACCAAATTTGGTGTTTCAATCATTTCTGTACTGATTAGACCAGAACACAATCAAAATGTTTTCTCCTTTTTTTCACAGAAAATGAGTATAAATGTATAAGATCCGAAGGAGACATTTTGAAGGAATTGTCAAGTCTTATCAAAAGAGAAAGAGATAGAAAGGTATTGCTTATTTTCGTTTGACCAGTACTTTAGCATTCAGTGATAAGTATTTGTATTATTAAACAGTTAAAATAAGAATATGGCTAATTTTCAACTGTTTTTGAGGACAAAATGGAGAAAAGAATATTACCAATCTATCGTCTGCTGAATCATATTTCGTGGCGTTTTTATTTATAAGGTACTAAACCATCTTAATGCTGAGTATGCTTGGTAAAACTTTCAGCAGACGACATTTTGAAATATTTTCTTATTTTTCCTGGCAAACAGGCTTTGAAAGCAAGACAATTTCCATGAAATTCTAAAACTTGTTTTCTGAAAAAAAAAAAAAAAAAAAAAAAAAAAATAAGAGAAGTATTATCAATTCCAAAGTTATCGTCAGCTAAATCTTGCCAAAGCGTGGTAAAGGTTAATAGACCAAAATGCGTATTGCATTACAAACAATATTTCCGCCCTGTTGGTTTTATGACCAAAAAAGCTGGATACAAGTCATCCAAAATAATTGGACGGAATTTGTTTACATATTTTATGTAATTCTTCTTTTGTGATAAAGGTGAAAACGTGTGACTTGAAACCCACATTAAATGTAAAATTTGCAGTTTCAGTTAAGTGCCGCTTTGAGTTGTTAATAGGACCTAGACCTTAATTGTAAATTAACATTTTTTTTTTACTTGTTTTGGGGATCATCATTTTTATAGCCCACAGCACGTACAGCGCTGATCTCGTGGTGGGGTCTTGTGGGGTGGGGTGGGCGAGTGAGATGGAGACGACCCTGCTGCACGAGTCTAGTCTCGTAACCTTCTTTGGGTATGATAAACAGTGAAAGCGCAGATAAAACAATTTCATTACGAAAACACGCCTATTCAAATATATAGAAAGTTTCACCTCTAAAACCTGAAAATTTACAGATAAAAAAACTCTCATATTTTTCATATTTCTGCTCTAAACATAGATTGTAGGTACTTGTTAGAACCGCCTCGCCGAGGCGGTTCCAACGAGTACACACAATCTATGTTTTTGAGCAGAAATAAGAAAAATACTGTATACCCCTGTAAACCCCAGTTTTACTGTACAAAAGTGGGGTTTAAGGGGGTCAAAATTATATAGGAATGTTTTTGTGATGTAGCTGGAGTTCGATCTGGGTTTAAATTATTCATTCAGACATGTGTGTCCGAACATACTCTGCAGATTAACTTAAAGTATAACTCTTCAACTTCTTGCTATACTTCTAAAATTCGAACAAGTCCATTTGACTACCTGTTAATGTGTATGAAACACCTGGATAAGTCGCAAACAGCGTAGAGCTTTGTCCAGGTCCGTTTGTCCGAAAACTATGGGGAAATACGACCCTCTGTACGTAGTTACTATCCCATTTTTAGAAGCTGAACTTGTTTGCAGCCAACACCCGCACGGCTTCAATTGCTTCCCTTAAATTTTTAACAAAATTATTTAAGTGTATTCCTTTAAATAAATCTAAAATCAATTTTGTTTTACTTTATATAATATTATCTGTTACCTTTGTCTGACAAAAATTACGGTTTTGTTGTATATAATTAATACTGAAAATTTTCCCACCGAAAAATAAAAATTTTCAGATAAAAAATTCTGATATTTTTCATATTTCTGATCAAAACATAGATTGTGGGTACTCGTTAGAACCGCCTCGACGAGCAGAAATAAGAAAAATAATGTATACCCTGTAAACCCCATTTTTACTATATAAAAGTGGAGTTTAAAGTGGTCAAAACTATATAGGCGTGTTTTCGTGATGTCAAAATGGCTGCTCTTGAAGCAAAGACATTTAGGATAGTAGTTTTCTTATTTTTCCCAGGAGAAAAAAAAAGAGTAAAACCAACAAGAAAATCAGGTGAGACAAGGTTCTGTATGCCTGAATGCCTACATTTCATTAACCTGCACCACTCCCAATTCAGCAGACGACAAACTGATCATACTTTTTTCTTATTTTTCTCAGAAAAAAAGGCTTTGCTATTCCATGCAAATTGCCTCATAAGGAAACAATTTGCAAGAAATATCAAAAGTTATTTTATAGGAAAAAGGTTATATATATATATATATATATATATATATATATATATATATATATAGAGAGAGAGAGAGAGAAAGAGAGAGAGAGAGAGAGAGAGAGAGAGAGATGTCGTCTGCTGAAATTTTTACCCAGCATGCAAAGTTTAAGGGTGGTGCTGCAGAAAAGTTAGAAATGTACACCATTGCCATTGAAAATCACTGGAGCAAGATAACACGCAAATTGACTGCGATGGTCCATCTTTGATAGGGTTTTAACGAATATGCGAACAACGAAGGTTCAGTTCAACATAACCCTTAGCGCAGTGTGACCAGGGTCTTTACATCCGATTGTTTTTTTTTCTCTGATGTTGAAATCTAATACAACGTGTAGCATAAGTTTTGAAACCAAACAGGCCTGAGCAAACAGTATAAACCAATATCAGAGGCGGCAGATTACGGCCTGACAAACTGTGAAGACCCAGATTAGACGCCAAACAATGCTGCCTGACTGTAGACCTATATCAGACGCCACTGAAAGCGGTCTGACAAACAGTGTAGACCAAGATGAAACATCGCAGAATGCGGTCTACACAGTTTGCCACTCATTTTGCAGCTTTACGTCTTATCAACATGTAAGTATAATGGACTTATTGACTATTCAAAGTTTAGGATAAGTATGGCAAAGAATTAGGGTCTTGAATAGTTATCGCTTTTACTATGACCTAATGATAATCCCCGCCTTCCGTCCGTCCGTACATCTTTCTGTAATGTCACACCATTGCTCCTAGACCGTTTAAGCTAGAAGCTCGAAAATTTCACAGGCAATAGCCCTATGGATGAGGACTGGAGGAACACATTCAGTATTTTGGAGGCAGGACCAGGGGTGTGGGCCCTAAGGGTCCAAAATCCATTTTGTACAAACATAGTCATGTTGCATATTAAATTCAAAGGTATTGAAGAGTAGAATACAGAGGTGCAAAAATTTTGCCCCGGGGGCATGTCTGGGGGTCTCCAGGGGTAAAAAAAAATAGGATTTTGGGTCCATTTTTAGTGTCACACAACTCCTCCTAGGCTTTTTGAGCTAGAACCTTGAAACTGTCACAGGTAATAGCCCTATGGATGAGGACTGGAGGAACGCATTTGGAATTTTGATGTGCGCGGCGATATGCGGAGGCGCTAGCGCAGGGATATGCGATGGCGCGCCATCGACTGGCTCTAGTTTCTATTTACTATTGCTGTATAAGGCTGCTCGGATTTGTTGCGTAATCTCAGAAAACCAAACGTAGAGACGTTACGTCGACGTCACATATGTATTTGAAATGACGTGTCTGCCCGGATCTAGACCTTCTACATGCTTGACCTTTGAACCTCGTGACAAAACCAACAAAATAGCGCGTGCACCCAGCGCAGACTCAGATCAGCCTGGGCATCCGCCCAGTCTGATCAGAGTCTTCGCTGTCCGCAATAAGAAAGCTTGGGTCCTTAGCTACCCGCTGAGCGCACAGCGAAGACTGACCGGATGCCCAGGCTGATCTAAGTTTTCGCAGGACGCATAGTCATTTTGTTGGTTTTGTCATGAGATAGCTCATTTGCTTTTTCATCTAATCCTCCTTTATTCTTCTCTTTCATCTCATCCGCTTACTCCTCTATTCCTTTCCCCTTCCTTAGAGGAGGCACAAAATGACCCACAAGGGTTGATGCATCGTTAAAGAATAACTCAAACAAGCCATAGTGATTAAATTTGAGCCGGGAAACAGTATTTCATACAAATTGTGCGCACAACGAAGACTCAGATCTACCCGAGCATCCGCGCAGGCTGAACGGAGTCTTAGTTGCCCATTTAATATAGGTATCAAACATGTTTTTTTTTATGCATTAACATTCGCCACGTCCTGTGGGAGGTGTTGTAAACCGAGGCCGAAGGCCGCGGTTTTCAACACCTCCCAAGGGACCTGGCGAATGTTAATGTATTGAAAAACCATGTTCAATCGCTATTATTGCCTAAAAACTGAAAACATTTGCTCCATTTCGCATTATTTCTTGCACTATTTTGTTTCGCCTTTTCACCGATATCGCGCGAACGCTATTTCCACGGACTATGCTCATTCGAGGGCACGGTAGTACACATCTTGTGTCGGCAGCAGCTCTGTGGCCCCGGTACCAGCATATTGAAAGTTGCGTAGCTGTGCATTTACAGCGCGTGAATTGCCTTGTTAATACACGGTTTTTCGCCGGTTAATGCACGGCTGTTAATAACGTGCGACACTGCTTTTTATGCAATAAAGATGATTTAAATCAAAGCACTGGCAGCACTGGGGAATCGATTGTCTCTGAGTGTAGGCTGGGGAAATAGTCCTGAACGGGGACTTAACACTGTTTCATTTAACCTTTACCTTGTGGGGTGGTCGGGTGGTGCAAAGGTGTCGTATATCTTACGTCACTGGGGCGTTCAACTGATATTGGCTTACAGTTGGGCAAGGCCCGCTATCCTTGTTGCAGGTAAGGGTAGAGGGGAATGTTTTTTTTTTTTATTTGTTTTTTTTTTTTTATTCTATTTCTTCACTTTCATTCCTGTTCTTCTTTCTTCCCTGTCCCTCTCTTTCACCTCTTCTACTATCTTTTCTATCTCTTTTCTCCCTTTCTCTGGGAGATGACACAAAATGGCCCACCAGGGTTGACGTTTCGTTAAACCCCAACACACTCAATCAAAAACATTTACCTTCCTGTATTTTGAGCAAACAGTGCAGACCCTCATCAGACCCCGCGTTCTGTGGCGTCTGATCTGGGTCTACACTGTTTGCTAATTTCCAAATATCCCCGTTCAGGTTTTACAGATAACCCTCCGCTCTGACGTCACTGCGACGAAATTAAGACTAGCGGGGCCAAAAATAATCGTTACCTGGGTTTCGTCTAAAGCATGGTTTAATTACATTGGTCAATGATAATCACGTGGACAACTACCTTAAAGAAAATTTTGGCGTCTGTATACCATGGCTCGTACAATCGAGCCAAGAAAGGATCTTTGTCTACCCACAGAGTACCATGTAAAGACTGATCAGACTGCGCAGATGCGCAGGCTGACCCATTACGAAAACACGCCTATTCAAATACATTGAAAATTTTGCAACCAAACAAGGAAAATATTTCAGATTAAAAATTCTGATATTTTTCATATATCTGCTCAAAACATAGATTGTGAGTACTCGTTAGAACCGCCTCGGCCTAGGAGAGGCGGTTCTTGTGGGTACTCGTTAGAACCGCCTCTCCCACAACCTATGTTTTAGCAAAACAAGAAAAATAATGTATAACCCCAGTAAACCCCAGTTTTACTTTTAGGGGGTCAAAATTATATAGGCGTGTTTTTATGATGCTGAAACATCTCTGGTCGCACATGCTATCTTGCAGGAAATGCTGTGCGTCGGCTCAATTCAAATTTATGAGACCATAAAAAAAGATGTAATGCAACATGATAATGTGTACTATACGTGTACATAGATACGTGTTCATTGCAAACAGGAAGAGCATTCACCTGAACAGCGATGACATCCTTCTGTCATATAATCATCTGGGCCGCGTCAAGCGAAAATTGCCATCGAACATGCGTAACACGCGCAGATTAAGATCATGCTGAGCATGCGCAAAGTATCATCCGGGCGTTTGCTGTCCATTCATACATTCTGTAGTATTCAATCATCCTTTAACAGTACAGTGAAGGTCTTAATCAGACTGTGCCAATGCGCAGGCTGATCTGTACCTTCGCCATCCGCATATGCCCGAAGAGACGTTTTCGCATTGCATGGCTCATCTGAAAATCCTTATTTTTATAAAATCGAGTTTCGTCATGAGAAAAGGGTGCCTGGACACATGCGAACAGTAAACATCCAGGCCCCGAGGTTATGAAACTTTTTTCATGCTCAACTCAGCTGAGCACGAAAATTTTCATGCTAATAAATCTCAAATTACTAATAATGCCAAATTCTTTCTTGCAAAACCTAGCTGAGCATGAAATTTTCTCTTCTAATAAATATGAAAATGCCAACTGAGTTGAGCATGAAAAAAAGTTTTATAACCTCGGGGCCAGATCAGTCAACGACCCTATACAGTCTGATCAGGGACTAAGCTATTTCTCATTATATTCTACAGTATCCAATAATAAGCGGACAGCAAAGCCCCACTGGGGGTGGGGGGGGGGGCGGTGACTTGGGCGGTAACTTGGGGGTGATACGGGTGTACGAGCTTACACGATTCATATACCTGGCCTTTGAAAAAACGGACCCATTCATATACTTGATCGTCCGAAATGTTGACTATTCATATACTGCCCTTTGATTTTTATACCCATTTATTGCTGGTAGTTAGACAAACATAGCAGTCAATTCACTGAATACCAAGAGAACAAGCAGCCTCGACAAATCTCTGAGCGAAAAAATATACGCATTTACGGGGATGTCAGAAAAGTGAGGCCTTTCACATACAAATCAAGAAAAATCGGGTCAGTCATATACTTTTTGTTGAAAAAAGGGGGCTAATCATATACCTTGCAACGCTGAAAAAGGGGGTCATTCGGCACGCACATCCGTACTATGTCATATATAGGAAGTTACCACCCACACCCCCCCACCCCCCCCCCCCCCCCCCCCACAACCCCACCAACCTCCCCTCCACGAGGTTGAAGAACGAAATGGAAAGAACTTCTTTCCGAACTAAAATCGCATCCGAAAAGACTTCAGAGCGTGTGACGTAAGCTTAAATGGTAGTTACCACGAAGTTTGTTTCCCGGCAATGACGTATGCATAAGAATTTAAATAGAAAGTCATCATATGAATATTGGTTTACCTACGTTACCGAGAAGTGCGCACTTCTCGGTAACGTAGGTAAATTTTGAGCATACAGCGCTTAAATTGAGGCTTGTATGTTTCAAAACAAGACAAAAAAAAAAAAAAAAAAAAAAACTTTAAATCGGTTAAAAGATAAACAATATCAAAATAAAGATGCACTGTTCGTAACTGCCTTGCATTATAAAAAAAAAAAAAAAAAAAAAAAAAAAGATCATAAATGAACGGCATCATACTATTCGTGACCCGTGGTCATAGTTTTTTCGATTGGTTGAGAAAAACAAGAAAAGTTTGGTCAGGGTGCCTGCACAGATATAAAGTTAGGTCTTTTCTCAGCCGTATGCACATATTCATTCGTGGTGACATTGATCATTGTTCGAGAAAGATCACTATTTACTTACCACCATATGATCGCAGCCATAAAAAAAAAAGCGTCAGATTCGTTGTCCTTACGCAAACTTGCAATATTCCCTACGTAATAGTGTTATCCCGACGTAAGTAGGTTGGACAGAGGGGACCTGCTGAATCTAAATATTAATAGCAAACATTTACTCATTGTATATATAAACATCATGAAGTTATAAATTTTATTTATACAAAATATTTTTTTTAACATTTTTATTTATTTAGTAAGTTTGTATTAACTATGCCTAAATGAAAATAGGAAAGGCCCAGACCTGCATGCGCATTCGCTAAAGTGTTTCTTTCCTACAGATCGCCTATCCAAGACTTTGATCAGACAGTGCTGTTTTCTTCATTTATTTTTTTTTTTTATATATAAGTCAACAGACTTTCTACAGTCTTAGATTTTTCGAAAGTGACATCTTTGTCTGTGTCCGCATTCCCTCTCTCTCTCATTCGCCAATGAGCAAAGCTGTCAATTATAGCGAGTCTATCAAAGACCATGTTTAGTGCTTCTCAAGTTTTTACCTGGTGGTAGTCAAGAGATCTCGGCCACTCGATAAACGAGCCGCAGTCAGCTCATTATGAAAACACGCCTATTCAAATATATTGAAAATTTCACCACCAAAAACTGAAAAATTTCAGATAAAAAAAATCTGATATTTTTCATGTTTCTGCTCAAAACATAGTTGTGGTACTCGTTAGAACCGCCTCGCCGAGGCGGTTCTAACGAGTACCCACAATCTATGCTTTTCAACAAAAATAAGAAAATTAATGTACACACCTGTACACCCCAGTTTCACTGTATAAAAGTGGGGTTTAAGGGCTCAAAACTATATAGGCTTGTTTTCGTGATGTCAAAAATAATTGCAACAAACGTGTTAGCGCAAACTTTTGTAATCATTATTCTTGTAACTGACTAACTAACTAAATGGAGAAAACTGGAACGAACCCTGCGACTTCGTGTGTTGAAGATCAGTTGATTAAGATTTGCGTGAATATTTCGAAAAGACACGTTTCTTCCGGGAAGAAACTTAAATTGAACTTGAACTGATTTTGGTAACATTGTGTATCACTGTAAACGTTTTAAGATTGTCTTTTTGGACAACACATAAAATTGTCCCAGAAAACGCATTCTCTATTTAAATTTGGTAAAATCGATTTATCAATTAAGCCTTATACGTACATAAAAAAAAAATCAACTAGGGAAGAAATAAGATCAAAATCTATATTTATTTATTTATTTATTTATTTATTTTTATCCCCCACATCTTGTGTGTTTTGCTATGAACAAATCAAATTGTAATTAATTTGGAATTGATCTCCGGAGAAAAAATAGTTTTTCTTTCTTTGCATCTCTACAATGATCAATTAATCAATTAGATTGTAACGCTATCAGGCAACTGAGTTACATAGAGACAGCGCCCTCTACAGCGATTGTCGTTGTTGTGCGGATTTTTAACGCTACCAGGTACCCGAGGCACACAGAGGCAATGGCGACTGTTATGTTCATGTACTTTCATGGATCACTCAGGCACACTTGGTACCACTGTCTGTCACCAAGCGCCGTCCTGCCCACTTAATAGGGCACATCAAGTATGAGCTAGGCGTACTAATGGTCTGAAAATTGTCTCGACTCGAGCGGGATTCGAACCCCGATATCCCGCTTGAAAGTCGAGTGCACTAACCACTATCCCACCCAGCCCACCTCTACAGTGATATACCAAGCATTTAAATAAATATCACGACCCACCTTCTTGGGCAAATTACTTTTTCCGTAAACCTGGTTGTCACGTGATTATTGGTCTGGCTATGACGTAGTAGGTCACAATTTCTATCGATAGTCAGCTTCAGAAAATGTGTGATTGCTCATTACGAGTTAAAAAGTTGTTGTTTAATTATATTTGGTGCATATTCTAACTCTTTTGTGGAATTAAATTAAAGAAATGTACAAGTGATCAGTTCACAAAGCTTTGTTTGCGTAAATTACCCTGGTCGTGCGAAATAAACAGCTGAGAAGTTAGTTTATGGGAAATGTGACCGCCTGCGTCTGGTTCCAGATAAATTTACAAAAGGAAAAGGTTTATATCTGTCATGTGAAAATCTAAATACAATTAATTGGATATATAAGGTTATTCTGTGACAAATGGTTACTTGTGCCACAATCTAGTTGTCCAAATGTAGTGATTTACTCTCAGATTACTAAACGTAGATTCTAACCGAGAGACAAAAACGGTGTAAGTCCTAGTGCGCTGTTGTCGGGAGCAAAAGTACACACACACACACACACACACACACACACACACACACACACACACACAGATATATATATATATATATATATATATATATATATATATATATATATATATATATATATATATATATATATATATATATATATATATATATATATATATATATAAAGGGAACAGCAGTCATTTGCAAGGTTTTAGATTTCCGTGTAAGAAAAAAAGGACAGAGACCTGTATTTTGTATGGGTACATATATATAGGTGCAAGAGAAATATATTAGGATATGAAAAAATACGGTGGGAACCTTTGAAAAGTACTGCAGTTTGCTCTTCGATAGTAACGCTAATGAAGTGCACCCGGCTCGCTGAACACTCATTAAAATTGTCGAGAAGATAAAAACACTCTTGAAAGATGGTGCTCTACCGACAAAATTTCAGAACAAAAAATTACACTGGACGCGTTTTCCCCCCAAAATTCATATGAAACCCTGCGCCCAGTCTTGAAAAAGAAGTTGTTAAATGAGGTAAGTATAGATTTTATCCCCACCCCCTTCCCATTTCTTGTTTTTAACCAAAATGTACCTGATATTGATGCCCTTCAGTAGTAGACATTTAATGGGGGTCTCCCTTGGAGTGGGAGCGGCACTTTATTACTAGGTCCCTGAAAGATGGAGTTTTCTTTTGGATCTCTATTTCTTTCAGTAGTTACCAGTGACGGCGTTTTGTTTTGGCAATGAAAGCGTTGCCTAAAATTCATTGTTTCCACTGAATGTTCTCTTGTTCGCCTAAAGCTTTAGAGAGAGAGAGAGAGAGAGAGAGAGAGAGAGAGAGTATTTTGATTTACGAGACGCAAAACTGGCTTCGGACCCAAGCTTTGAGCTCTACTTTGTACGCCAATAAAATTACACAAATATTATTGGTAGCGACCCGTGCAGACTCCGATCAGATGCACCGAATACACTGGATGCACAGTCTGATCTGTCTACGCTGGTCGCTTGTGTATGAGAGAGAGAGAGACACCTAATGACATTGGAGTCCCAGGAAGCCTGCGCATCTGAGCAGCCCTGTTCCCGTATAGAACCTTCAGATAACAATTATCCGTTTAGGGCCTCGATCAGACTGCGCGGATGCAAATGACCCGAGTCCCGAATAGACTGACCAGATCGGATCTTTCAAAGCAGGTCGTGTGTTCCAGAGAGAGAGAGAGAGAGAGAGAGAGAGAGAGTGAGAGTGAGAGAGAGCAAACATGGTGTGTAGTGCAAAAATAAAATCGACCTTATATCATCTGAGACCCAAGACAGCCTGCGCATCCTAGCAGTCTGTTCAGCTCTACAATGACCGCGTATAGGAATCTTGAGTACAAACAGTATTGCTGTTAACTACCAGTGTAGGTCTCGATTAGAATGTGGATGCGCACGAATCGTGTAGACTGATCAGATTGTATGCTGCGCAGCCTTATCTGAGACTACACTGACCCATTACGAAAACACGCCTATTGAAATATATAGAAAATTTCACCTCCAAAAACTGAAAGTTTTCAGATAAGAAAAACTCTGATATATATTTTTTTTAAATTTCTGATCAAAACCGAGGCGGTTCTAACGTGTATATACAATCTATGTTTTGAGCAGATCTATGAAGAATATCAGAATTTTTTATCTGAATTTTTTCATTTTTTGGTGGTAACATTATCAGCATATTTGAATAGGCATGTTTCCGTAATGAAGGTCTTTGCTCTTCGTTGATATATTCCGGAGTATCTATAACTCTGTAAGCGTACACCGAAGGCCTCGGTCAAACTGCGCAGATTACGAAAACACGCCTATTCAAATACATGTATATTGAAAATTTCACCACCAAAACAGTGAAAGTTTTCAGATAAAAATTCTGATATTTTTCATATTTCTCCTCAAAACATAGAAGTTGTGTACTCGTTAGAACCGCCTCGGCGAGGCGGTTCTTACGAGTACCCATAATCTATGTTTCTGAGCAGAAATAAGAAAATAATGTATATCCCTGTAAACCCCAGTTTTACTATATAAAAGAGGGGTTTAAGGGGGTCAAAATTATATAGGTATGTTTTCGTGATGAGATGCGCAGTATGGTCTGTACCATCGTTGTCTGCATATTTTCACTTGGCATGACTCATATACATTTTACTAACTTTCGAATGAACATCCAGCTGTTGCATGGCGGTGCGCGTCTTTTAAGGGTATTGAAGTTCAGTCGGTATATTGGCAACATATTTCACACGACAAACAGTAAACGGATATTGAATAACATTATGTAAAAGCCTTTCTTGTGCGACAGTAATAATTATGTACTTTATATTAGGAACAAATACGTTAATAAATTTAATAAAACAGATTTTACCAATATGCTTTTATTTACATGTTTTTTTTTTTTTTTTTTTTTTTTTTTTTGTTTGTTTGTTTTTTGTTTTTGTTTTTTAAACTAGGGTGCTGGAAAAGTAATCCAGCATATAGTGGAAAACTAGAAGCAAATATATCCAATGATTTTTTTTTTTTTTTTAATCACAGACTGAATGTGTTTCTAAGCGCCCGAATCGCGCCGGTCTCTTAATATAGCTTTGGATTTTTATGTATGGGGATGTGTTCGATTAGCGCAGAGCGCAGTGTGGTAAGTTTGAATATGACCTGCAGTCCATCTTTGGTAAGTTTGACTATGACCTGTGGTCCATACTTAAAAAGTTCAAACATTCATATCTGACGCATGCTAAAAAAAGCTCCTAGATAAGATCTGGTAACTTATTTAAGTTCTGAAATGTTTTTTTTGTTGTTGTTGTTGTTGTTGTTGTTGTTGTTGTTGTTGTTGTTGTTGTTGTTGTTTTGTTGTTTTTAAATAATAATGTACAAACTAAATCTCGCAGAGATCCCAATATGACTAGGATTCGCATATTGCTTGATCAAGAAAATTCATAAAGCTTAATATCAATAAAAGCATACATTAAAGAATCACATTGGTGTTCGTTTTTACCTATTACATTGAAAATTTATTAAAATTTTGTACACCCGTGTCCTATATTTCTAAGTTAACATGAACAAAATTTACGTCTAAATGTTTTGTCTTCTCTTATCTTGGTTTACCTTCAATAATAACGTAAACACCGACTACTCCTAAGTATGCAGCACATGTAAAAACCAAGTTACTCCATTCGTTAATATAGTCAATATTTCCATAGCTATACAAGATATGAACATTTCAATGGTCCAGATTAACCAATTTATGCCTGCATTCCCTGAAAGGGACACTGGCAAACATTGAAGACCCAGATCAGACGCCACAGAACGCGGCGTCTGATCAGGGTCTACACTTTTTACATTAATTACAGGAATTTATATAAAATATGGTAATGATGAAAACTAAGCAGACACCCCTTCTGTTGGAAATGGATTGGTCCAAAGAGTTAAGGTAGAAGAGTCCACTCGGCATAAATGGGTTAACCAGCGTTTCCGCACAGCCCTCACTTTGTGTCTGCTTAGTTCCGATTTTGAAAGTTTGTTTTTTTTTGTATTTTTTTTACTTTAATTGACATGCTTTTTTCCTACAGTTTTTTAGCAATTCTTTTTTAACCATGGTCCAAAAGGTATCACACCACGACCTCTTTATAACACTATTGTTGGGGTCCATAGCATAAACCGTGTTAATTAACCAACCGTGTTATATCCAATCAAAAATGTATAGATTATATTGAAAAATGACCATTTATGGTCATTTTTCAATATAATCTATACATTTTTGGGATCCATCCTTGAACCGTGTTATATCTAAAACCGTGTTATAACGAGCCATCTTATAAAGAGGTTGTAGTGTATTATTATAAAAATGTTAATTCCTAAAATTCTGACACAACATTTTATGCATACAGATACAAATCATCTACATTTTTTTTTTTTTTTCAAAAAGAAATTCCTCACATTACGAAAACACGCCTATTCAAATATATAGAAAAAAATAACCTCCAATAACTGAAAATTTTCAAATACAAAAACTCTGATATTTTTCATATTCCTGCTCAAAACATAGATTGTAGGTACTCGTTTGAACCGCATCGGCGAGGCGGTTCTAACGAGTACCCACAATATATGTTTTTTGAGCAGAAATAAGGAAAATAATGTATACCCCTGTAAACCCCAGTTTTACTATTTAAAAGTGGGGCTAAAGGGGGTCAAAATTATATAGGCATGTTTTCGTAGTGAATGACGTCATAAATGATTGTAGGAAACATTCATTGTCCAAATCCCTGGAAAAAAAAAAAAAAAAAAAAAAAAAAACTTTGGTAACTGAGAATGAAAAAAAAAATCATTTCCTTTTCGGACCTATAGTCTATGAATAGATAAGTCAGGAAAAAAAAAAAAAAAAAAAAAAAAAAAAAAAAAACTTTTATATGGGGACCAAGCAAACACAAAGCGGCCCTGAGACACACGAACACCAATAAGATCATTTCGTCTGTTTGTTGAGTTTTTACGGCCCATTCAACCTGATTTGGTCATGTAAAGTGCGGCCAGTTTACCTAACCACACTTTTTACTTGGCGGCTTAGTACTCTAAGCGGTTAACCAGTATTGTACACATTCTATCGCCAGGAACTGATAACTGCCCTTCTTGATCATTTTGTCACTATTCTGCTTTCGCAATCCGATGCTGCTTAAAAGAGCAGCTGCACAGGAAAGAAGGTGCCAAAATAAAACAACAACAGCAATAACAACAACAACAACAATAATAATAATAATAATAATAATAATAATAAAGATTGGAGCCATTTGCAGTTTTTCGCCTCCAAAAACATTCAGATGTTTAACCCTTGTCATGCTGAATAAATTAAGATGCCACGCCCACTTCTAATTTCCAGCCAATCAAATTATTTGATCCGGGTTTTTGATATAAATTCACATATTTAATGACAAACAGTGCAGATCCAGATCAGTTGGCTTCTTCAGAAGCCAACTGATCTAGATCTACACTGTTTGCTAAGACAGAGCATGTCGTGCTCAGCAAGAGAAGGGTTAATTAAATTGGAATTTTCGCTGAAAACTAAACCAGCGTGCAATTGTCACACCTGGAATTCTCGTAAGGGGTAGCCGACGGTTATGCACTCAAAATCTTTTCGCGAACTTCCGGCCATGACTTACGAGACATCTAAATGTCAACAAACGGGCAAGTTCTCCGGATTTATTGATTTTTAGTCATTTTCTGAATTTCAGACATATTTTGAAAAATCAGACAATGCTATTCTCAACAACATTATTTTTGCGACGGAAAAGATAGGTGTGGGCTTGAAAAAACAAGCTACTAATTTTTAATTTAATTTCATTCGGAGAAGGGTAGTCCGATTTTCCTGTTTTGACTCTTTCTTTTTCAGTGCAAAATGAAGGTATTCTATGAAATACTTGTTTACATATCATATAAGACATACTGCAACCTACGTCTATGTTGAAATTAAATTTCCCAAGCATTTGTTCCAGGGACTGAAATATTTGTGCCGAATATGACTTACGAGGCCGATTACCACTTACAGGGGCATTAACCCTTACGGAGACAAGAAAGCCTATTCATCACAAAGCGATTTTTACGTTAAAAAAATTTAAACTAAAACAAAAATTTGCTCAATTGAGAGCTTCAAATATATGCAAACGTGTCATATCCGAACCCTGTTGACACATGCTGTCTCATTTGCAAAACCCTTCATGGTGTTTTATTGTTTATACGTAAATCATAAAATGAAATATATTGAAACTGGTTTGGTCTAAAATCTGCATGTTTTTAAATGCGTGGCATTCTCTGACAATGGCTAATGTTCCCATGAGGGATAATTATGATTGTAATCAGACAACTAACAGTTGTCTTTCTTGTCCCCCGTAAGGACCAATGCCCCCGTAAGGGGTATTCGGCCTCGTAAGTCATATGCGGCACACATCACGAAAACATACCGATATAAGTTTGACCCCCTTAAACTCCAGTTATATATAGTCAAACTGGGGTTTACAGGGGTATGCATTATTATTCTTTTTTTGGCTCAAAAACATAGATTGTGGGTACTCGTTAGAACAGCCTCGGCGAGGCGGTTCTAACGAGTACCCATAATCTATGTTTCGAGCAGAAATTTGAAAAAATAACAAGGTTTTTTATCTGAAAAATTTCAGTTTTTGGAGATGATATTTTCTATATATTTGAATAGGCGTGCTTTTGTAATGAATATTTCAATCCCCGGAACTGACGCTTGGGAAATTTAGCATTTTATGTGTTTCAACGTAGACGTAGGTTACAGTACGTCTTATTTGATATGTTCAATAAATATTTCATAGCCTAGATAGCTGAAAATGCCTTTATTTTGCACTGGAAAAAAGTCAGAACAAAATTATTGGATTTCCCTTCAGTGGGTGAAATCAAGTAAAAATTAGCTGCATGTTTTTTCGAGCCAACGCTTATCTTTTCCGGCGCAGAAATGAAGGCTGTTGGGAATAGCATTGTCCAATTTTTCAAAATTGACTAAAATCAGTAAATCAGATCAGGAGAACTTACCCGTTTCTTTTTTTTTTTTTTTTTTTTTTTTTTTTTTTTTTAGATGTCTCGAAAGTCATGGCCTGAAATTCTCGTAAAAATTTTGAGTGCATAACTACCGGCTACCCTTTACGAGATTACCAGGTGTGTACGTGACTTGATGAGCCTGCATCCGGACTGTTTTTTTTTTCTATTTATTTATTTATTTATAAACACAAAAGTATTTTCATGTATTTTGGTGATGCTGAAACTCAATCGCCTCTGTTTGCAATGTGCTAATAGAGAACCACAAATATTTTTTTTGCAAAGGAACACAGCCTCGCCAGAGGATAAATTATCGATACTTTCGCCGTCATTCGCCATCTCCGGTTCAAACTAATATGGCTGTGTATCCACCCCCCTCCCCCACCCCCGCCCCCCCACCCCACCCCCACTTTTTTCAACCAATTACGCTGAGTCAGACTACAGTCGAATCTCAATAACACCGATGGCTCGTTCACCATGGCTAATTCGAACTGAACTCGGTTTTGAGTCCCTATGAAATTCTTCCGATAGATCAAGAAAACAAACATTAAAGGAAGCTTTCTTATTTCATTATGAAATTGTATGTTGTGTGTACTCATTAGAATCGCCTCTTATTTCATTATGAAATTGTATGTTGTGTGTATTCATTAGAATCGTATCTTCGAGGCGATTCTAATGAGTACACTCAAAATACAATTATTATGTAGAAGATCGATAGATTTCCCAGAATTAGCGATATTTGCTTCCCGACCTGGCGCCATGATTAACCTTCATTGGCTCGAACTACCCATGGCTAGAACAATTTTCCATGATCCCAAAGGTTTCCGAGCCATTGAAGTTCAACTGTATTACTTCAGTGGACAGTTCCATGGTGGAAGAAAGCTCGGGTACTTTCCAGTTGTATAGGAACTGGATAATACCATGTGCAACCACATCAACCAGGAGAGAACTGCCAACCATTCACACATACAGCGTCATCGTGTGTCCAGCTGGACTCGAACTAACACGGCAGAGGCGTGTAGCTATTCGTGACATTACGAAAACATGCCTATTCAAATATACTGAAAATTTTACCACAAAAAAATGAAAATTTACAGATAAAAAATCCTGACATATTTTATACTTCTGCTCAAAACATAGATTGTGGTTACTCGTTAGAACCGCCTCGGCGAGGCGGTTCTAACGAGTACCCACAAGCTATGCTTTGAGCAGAAATTAGAAAAATAATCCATACCCCTGTAAACCCCAGTTTTACTATATAAAAGTGGGGGTTAAGGGGGTCAAAATTTTATAGGCATGTTTTCGTGATGGACAAACCTCGCTACCGACTGAACCATCTTTCACGTTTAGCTCGGGCATTTCATAAAATTGTCGATGAAAACGAGTGAATCTTCCATTATTTAGCAAACTACATAGATTTTACTTGCTTTCTCCTATCAACCAGTTATACTTTTGTGACCTGCTACATCACTTCCGATCAGTTCCGGGCGGAGTTACGTCCCTTGCATTTTTCGGCATTTTTTTCCATAAAGAAACAGGAGAGTACTAAATTTGGTTACAAAGTCACGTTTTTGCATAAAAAATGATTTTAATGACTCGAAATGTATCATACTAAAAACAATTCTTTGAAACTAACAACTTTTAGCAGAGATTGTTAATTAGCGGATGCGGGGGCTATAAAGATCAACAAAAATAATGGGGAAAAAAAACATCACTTTTAACAAGAAATATATTTTGAAAATGATAATCGGCTCAGATTAAATGTATGAGTGTTTTGAAATATGTGACAAAGATCAATATGTTTCTCTGCACACAATCAATACTGTACACAAGTTCAGAATAGTTAAAATATGAATAAATGGAAACTTTAAGGTAAGTTGTAGTTATCATATCATTTGCGTAGCCCAGCTAGAATTCTACTTAAATCTTTATCTAACCGTTATTTGGCCCTACAGGAATCCTGCCGTGCCGTTAACGGATCCGATATTGTTTTAACTAGAATGCTATCTGGTAGTTTGTTAAATACAGTGGGCATTATCCCGTTGTCGACGGCCCAATAAACATGCTTATCATACATTTGCTAGAAAATATGTTCATTTTGCATATGTGATACTAACATGGCTTTCAAGCACTTATCACTCCTGTGGAGCGCAAAAGGTGTGATACCTGGTCACATAGTTGATACGGCTTTTTTGATGGGCAAAAAAAAAAAAAAAAAAAAAAAAAAAAAAAAAAAAAAAAAATGCCCGGGCAAAGATATACATATCACCAGGTCACAAACACACACACACACACACACACACACACACACACACACACACACACACACACACACACAACATATTACCAGGTCACGTGGGTGATACGGCGTTTTTGCCCGGGCAAAAAAAACATATCACCATATTCGGAGCACTTGGCGGTCTTGCCTTTGACTCCGCATACGATTTCAAACAGGCAAGCTTGTCAGACGGATAAATATATGATAAATTATGATATGGCAATCTTCATATCGTACCCCATTTCAACCCCGACCCATATCAGCCTGAAAATAAAAGAAAAAAAAGGAATTAAAATGCACAAGAAGGTCCTTTCCCTCAAACTGGCAAACGCCAATTTCGACCAGCACATTTGTCACATCTGATAAATTCATTGGTGTTTGTCAATATAGAGTGAAAGCTGTGTACGAGGGTCCTGCAAAAAGTTTTGTTACTGGGTTCGGATTACTTCGGTGCTACGTTTTTTCAAACATATTTTTATTACAAACCTTCAAAGTATTCCCCTTTACTAAAACACATTTTTGTAACCTTTTTACCCAGTCGCGAAAAGCAGATAAATAGTCTTTTTGTTTGGTATCTGTTGGAGACACTGTTAAATAGCGCTGCCAAGAGAACTTCTAGACGTATACTTATTTCCAGAAAGCATTTTCTTAAGCCTTGGAAATAAAAAGAAGTCACAGGGACTCAGGTCAGGTAAATAAGGTGGATGGTTTAAAACTTTCACCATTTCAGATGCCAAAAAAGACTTAACAACTTCACACTTATAACAGGAGGCGTTGTCATGTAAAAGGTGGACTCCTGACCATCCTTTGCTTGGTCGTTTCTTATTGTAAAACTCTTTCACTTTCTTCAGTACAGAATTCTTGTAGAATCAGCCAGTGATTGTATGACCAGATAGACAAGGCACATGAACAAATGGCCCACTTGGCGTTGTGTCTTTTGCTCCTCAGTGAGCAAATGAGGTACCCATCTAGCGCAAACATTTCTCAGGTCCAAACGCTTTTTCAGAATTGTTTGCACACTGCCTTCTGATATGCCAGTACAGCTAGCTATATCTTTGACAGACAATCGCGCATCCTGTTCGACCACAATCTTTACAGCAGCGATGTTGGCCTTGGTTTGGTAACAGAGGTTTTAGGCCTTCCAGGACAGGTATCATCTTCAACAGAAAATATCCCAGCTTTAAAAGCTTTAAACCACCTAAACACTGTGCGCATTGAAATGGACTGAGGTCCATATATACCACAGAATTCATTAAATGTCTGCTTTGAATCTATATTAAGCCTAAATGCGGCATTTAATATAGCTACGAATTTCAGTCTTCTGGTCCATGTTCCAATGTAACAAGTAAATTGGTCAGTGTATATGACTGCATCTATTTCAATTTGAAATAATTCGGTCAGTTGGAAAGCAATTTGCATGAAATAAATGGGTATCGATAGCTATTCAACACACCATTCAAGTGCAATATATTTTATAATATACCTGGGATAAAACTGTTAAACTAAGCCTATTAGTGACAGAACTGTTTGCACGACCCTCGTAAAACGTACATCTGAGTGGAAGCCAAAATATAGTTATTTAAGGAAAACTATATACTTTCAGGGGAGACAACTCTGCCAAAGTAGTTTTGCCTCCATTTTGAAAACATCACAGAAAACATGCCTATATAATGCTGACTCCCTTAAACCCCACTTTTATATAGTAAAACTGGGGTTTACAGGGATATACATTATTTTACTTATTTCTGCTCAAAACATAGATTGTGGGTACTCGTTAATATATATATACGTTGATATATATATATATATATATATATATATATATATATATATATATATATATATATATATATATATATATATATATATATATATATATATATATATTTGCATAAAAAGGGGTGGGTGATCAGATTTGTTTAGTTTGCGAGATATCAACGTTGATTCGATTTTAATCGGATTTAAAGTCTACTACCAGTGTTTTTTCCAGATAGAACTTTTAGTAAGGTCTGAATTTAGGCAACCAGCAGATATTACAGGTTTTCAATGATTGTACTTGGCACCAACATATTAATAACATAACTAAAAAGAATGGAACAGGATCAATATTGTTCACAAACTTAAATTTAAACTGGAGGAGAAATCTCTTGAAAAAATATTCATCGCTTTTATGAGGTTCTTTCTTGAATAGGGAGATACAATATGGGATAACTGTACCAAATACGAAAAAATAAGAAATTGAAAAAGAAATCAAATTCAAGCAGCACGAATAGCCGTTGGAACTACCAAAACGATATCTTTTAATGCCCTGTATCAAGAAACTGGCTGGGTTTCACTTGAAACGAGACGAGAAAATCATAAACTCGTCATTTTCTATAAAATATGTAACGACAACTTCACCTTAGCTTTCCTCCTTAGTGCCTCAGTTAGTTAATAATCCATACCAATACAGCCTCCGGAACGCAGACAACTTACAATCCATTCACGCTAGAACTAATCTATATCACCAGTCCTTTCTTCCATCTGTTGTAAGGGAATGGATCAACCTGTGAGGAAGCGAACCGTTCTATTTGATTACCCCTTTCAAGATTAATTTAACCTTGATAGAAGGTTCTATTCCAAAATACAGTCGACTCTCGTTATCGCAAATTCCAAGGGACTCTCTAAAATACTTCGAGATATCCATACCTCGACATATCAGATTTGCGGAATTGAGGAAAAGAATAAATCGAACAACTACATTTAATAAATGAATATGCAATTTGACTCCTGAAGTTTAGAGATATATTGAAAATATTGTGGAAAAGATGAGAAATTGCTCCTTAGTTCTCCTCTTTTCCACAATATTTTGTTACCAGTTATTAGTTTTCGTGTTTAGGCAGGGACCAGATTTTCACTTCGAGATAAGTGGTTATTCGAGATAAGCGAGGTCGAGATAACGAGAGCCCACTGTATTTCTGCACAGGTAACACTAAAACGCAAATACTGCATACACGTCTCCGATCAAAATGTAGCAGTCTTAACTTAAAAAAGATAACTGGTTCTCCGCTTTGCCGCTGCGGACTATAAGAAAATCCACACCATTATTTACTTTGTAGTTCGTTTTACACTGGGCAGAGAACGAACTCTTTACCGCTCAATCACAGCATCAATATCGCTTAATCTTCACAAATAAACATTCTAGTATTTGAAAAAAGTCCAAAAGTACATAAGCGACACAAAATGATTTTAATTGTTGAACCTATTTGGAATACAGTAAACCTGAATAGATCGAACACGGATAGCTTGTTTACTGTGGATGCGTCGAACTCGTTTTCGAGACCCTGGGAAATGCTTCCGATAGCTCAAGAAAACGAATATTTAGTAATATTTAAGGAAATTTTCTTATTTTATCAGGAAAATGCATGTTGTGTGTACTCAGGAAAATGTATGTTGTGTGTACTCATTAGGATCGCCTCATCGATGCGATTCTAATTAGTACACACAACATACGTTTATTGTACAGAAGATCAAAAAGATTTTCCAAAATTATCGCTATTTGCTTACTGACTTGGCGCCATGATTATCCCTCAGTGGCTCGAACTACCAATACAAATATTCTTTGCATCACAAAAACATGCCTATATAATTTTGACCCCACCCCCCTTAAACCCCATGTTTATATAGTAAAACTTGGGTGTACAGGGGTATACGTTATTTTCTTATTTCTGCTCATAAACATAGATTGTGGGTATTCGTTAGAATCGCCTCATCGAGGCGGTTCTAACAAATACCCACAATCTATGTTATGAGCAGAAATGTGAAAATATGAGAATTTTTTTATCTGAAAATTTTCATTTTTAGGTGGAAAAATTTTCAATATATTTAAATAGGCATATTTTCGTAAAGGGTATATTCGCCCCGGGATGCGGGGCTCTTGTCTCTTCTTTTGTTGTTACTAAAACCGCTTTAAGTCTTGTGCTAGTATTAAAGTGGCTTCTACAACTGATATTACCAGAACTAGTTCTGACATTAGTATGGAGCTGGTTGTCAGCTTACATTAATATTTGAACTTATTATATACAGTCGACACTCGTTATCTCGAATTTCAAGAGAATCTATTAAATACTTCGAGATATCCGTACCTCGGCATAGACGATTTGCAGAATTCAGGAAAAAATTATTCGAGCAACCACATTTAACAAATATATATGTAACCGGACTCCTTAAGTTAGAGAAGTATTGAACATATTGTGGAAAAGAGGAGAAATTGCTCCTTAGGAGACAACCCTTAGGAGCAATTTCTCCTCTTTTCCACAATATTTTTTTTTACCTGTTGTTAAATGTTCTTGTTTAGGCAGGGACTAGATTTTCACTTCAGGATAAGCGGTTATTCGAGATAAGCGAGATCGAGATAATGAGAGTCAACTGTATTTCCAGTATTGTTTACATTGCCCTTTAAGTATTTGATATGTTTAATTGTCTTTTTGCTTGATTCTGTATGTAAAATTCACATTTACAAATTTGGGTCCATATTGTTTAATATATTTTCGTCACTGTTTGTACAACTTCGATTATTAAGCGGAAGAACTGAATAAGAAGTCATACTTCCGTTTTGATCCTATTTCTTATGTACACCACAACCTCTTTATAACTCTGTTGTCGGGATCCACAGCATAAACCGTGTTAGTTAAACAACCGTGTTATATCCAAACTAAAATGTATAGATTATATTGAAATATGGTCATTTTTTCAGTATAATCTTTGCATTTTTTGGGATCCATCTTTGAACCGTGTTATATCCAAAACCTTGTTATAAAGAGATTGAAGTGTATATGTATACTGTCTTAGTATATGGAATAAAATAAGTTTAACCCAAAATGATTCTATTTTCAACGGAAATCGGTCTAAAGAGAGCTTGGATGCCTGACTACAAAAACAGCGCAAAGCAATGTTTGACCAGCCTGTGTATTTTTGCCAGCTGATCTCACCTTGTAGGAAATGCTGTTCCCGGCTTATAATTTTTTATATATTTTTCAGGAAAAGAAACGAGAAAAACCTTGGAGAAAGAGCTTAAACGGTTCTGAAAGCGGCATTGGTTCTTAAATCAGCTTTCAAGAAGAATTCGACCAACTTAAAATGGGCTCTTTCGATTTTCTCAAAAACGTTTGGGCTCTGAAGTCCCTGTGGGTGACCCTCATTGCGATTGTTGTACCTCTCCCTCTTGTCATACTAAACATTAGTAGCGACCCCGCACTTTGGAAGGTGAGTAAGCTGTATATAGGATATAGGAGGCAAACCCCTTTAGCTTAGCCATAGGCTACATGTACAATGCTAAGTTGCTAAGTAATAATAATAATAATAATAATAATAATAATGATAATAATAATACAGTCGAACCTCAATGGCTCGAACATCTTCCGGACCATAGAAATTCGTTTGGGACATGTTTAGCTAGAGCCACTGAGGGTTAATCATGGCACCAGTTCAGGAAACAAATAGCGATAATTTAGGGAAATATTTTCGCTTTTCAACACAATGATTGTATGTTGAGTGTACTCATTAGAAACGCCTCGATGAGGCGATTCTAACGCCTCGATGACGCGATTCTAATGAGTACATTCAACATAAAATTCTATGATAAAATAAGAAAAAAAAATCCTTAAATATTTGTTTTCTTGAGCTATTGGAAGAATTTTGTAGGGACTGAAAAAAAGAGTTCGAATCATCCATGGTAAACGAGCTATCCATGTTCGAACCATTGAGGTTATATTGTAATTTAAAAAAAAAAAAAAAAAAAAAAAAAAACATGTTTCATCTGCTACAGTTCCATGGTCCTAAATCAAATTCAGGTTTTGGTGCAATGTGATAGCCAGATCCTGTGAGTTTTGTGTCCTCTTCACTGCTTCGAAAAAGTAAGACATTTCTCGCTATTTTGACATCACAACAATTCCTATTCAGGGTTACAAACTTGAATGACCGACCGGCTCACGAAGACGAATAGTTCCCCGTCGAATCATTTACTGTCTGGAATTTCTCCCGCAAGAACCTCCTATTGCCTGAAATAAACAGACCAATGCAGTCTTATTTGCTTACCTGAGCACGAAGTACTCAAGGTGAGCTATTGTGGTCAGTCAATGTCCGTCGTGCGTCGTTCATCGTGCACTGTCAACAATTGCTTTAAAAGTCTATCCCTCCTAGACCCCTGGGCCAACTGACTCGAAAATTGATAGGAAGCAGCGGGATGACTTGGAGATCAAAAATAACTAAAAACATTCCGATCGAAAATCCAAGATGACCGCCATCTTGAAAATCTATTGTTTGCTCCTTCTCCTGAATCAAAAAGCCAATTGACTCGAAACTTGGTAGGAAGCATCAGGATGACTTATGGATCAAAACTTGCTAAAATCATTCCGATCGGAAATCCAAGATGGCTGCCATGGCGGCCATCTTGAATATTTTTTAGCTTCTTCTCCTGAACCGAAAGGCCGTTTGATTCGAAACTTGGAAGGAAACATTGGGGTGACTTGTAGATCAAAAATAACCAAAATCGTTCCAGTCCGAAATCTAAAATGGCCGCAATGGCGGTCATCTTAAAAATCTATTTTTCACTTCATCTTCTGAACCGAAACGCCAAATGACTAGAAACTTGGTAGGAATCATCATGTTGACCTTTAGATCAAAAATAGCTAAAATCGTTTCAATCGGCAAATCCAAGATGGTCGCCATGGCAGCTATCTTAAAAATCTTTTATTCGCTTCTTCTCCTGAACCGAAAGGCCATTTGTACCTTAGTAAGAAGCATAGGAGTGACTGGTAGATCATGGCGACCATCTTGAAAATCTGTTTTTCGCTTCTTCTCCTGGAAAGGCCAATTAACTTGAAACTTGGTAAGAATCATCGAGGTGACTTGCAGATCAAAAATAGTTAAAATCGTTTTGATCGGAAATATAAGATGACCGCCACAGTTGCCATCTTGAAAATTTATTTTGAACTTCTCTGAATAGAAAGGTGCAATGACTCGACATTGATAGAAAGTATCTGGGTGACTTGTAGATCAAAAATAGCTAAAATCATTCTGATCGGAAATCCAAGCTGGTCACCATAGCGGCCATGTTGAAAGTCTATTATTAACTTTTTCTCCTGAACCAACAGGGCATTTTGACTCAAACTTCGTTGAAAGTATCGAGCTGACTTGTAGAGCAAAAGTAGCTAAAATCGTTCTCATTGAAGATCCACATCACGAAAACATGCCTATATAATGTTGACCCCTTTAAACCCACTTTTATATAGAAAAAATTGGGGTTAAACCCCACTTTTATATAGTAAAACTGGGGTTTATAGAGGTATACATTATTTTTTCTTATTTCTGTTCAAAAACACACATTGTGGGTACTCTTTAGAACCGCCTCTATGCTTTGAGCAGAAATACGAAAAATATCAGAATTTTATCTGAAAACCTTCAGTTTTTTGTGGTGAAATTTTCAATATATTTGAATGGGCGTGTTTTCGTAATAATGACGGCTCTTCTCTTGAACCGAAAGGCCAATTGATTCAGGGCCATTTTGGCTCTCGTGTTTGCCTCACACTGTATAGACCATCAATTGTAAGACAGGACTATTTTTCACTGCACCAGAACAGTTTGGCGCAAAAGTAGTCCGTTCACACTGAACGGCGGTATTTAACTCCCTCTTTAAAATAGCGTCTTACCAAGGAAAAAACTGCTCCCCGTATTCGAGAAGCGATTAACCCATTATAGTCTGGAGACCCCTAAAAGGGTATTTGGCAAACAGTGCAGGCCTAGATCCGACGCTGCATTCTCCAGGGTCATCACGGTTTGCAAAAAGATTAGACATTTTCTCTAGGAATATCTTAATCTCAGAGCTGGACGTACCTAAATTCCAGTTGGACTTCTCCAATATATCAATGTGGGAGATCTTTTAGGTTTACAATGGGTTAATAAACTAGCATGGAAGCATTTTTTTTTTCTGCTGGACTGGTTTGTCAATTAAAAAGGAGGAAAAAAATCAGCTTAACGTTTAGTATACTGGATAAAATATCAGCAGACGACGGTTTGAATTTTTTTTTAATTTTCCCAGAAAATAAGCTTTGACATTCTATGCAAATTGTTTCCGTAGTAGAAGACAGTTTGCATGAAATGTGAAAGCTTGTTTTCCTGGAAGCATAAGAAATTTATCATCAGTTTGTCGTCTGCTGTAATTGGTCAAAGAGCTGCTATTTCTTTGATGTTTAATTGTATGAGGATCCAGTGAGTTAAAATCAGCCTAATATAGTTTTGGATGTACGGTAGAGCGTTCGATTAGCTCACAAAGGATTTTTTTATATTTGCCGGGATCGTCGGTATATATATTTGCCGGGATCGTCGATGTGTGACGTTTCACCCATGCATTTAAGTGCTTATATCTGTCGGGAACACAAGTGTCTGACTTTTCATCCATGCTATTAATTTGTTGATTTCGATAATGTCTAACTTTGAATGCGCATGTTGAGACACTCAGAGGTCTAGGACCTGGTTGTTTGGCTGAGAATGCTCGTACGAGTAACTAGCTTAGGTTCTGGCGAGATGGCACAATTGCGCAATGAGTTAGAAGATCGCTCAACGAGCCGCACAAATATGTGTTTTGAACCACAGTGAAATTTGTGGGCGAGGATTGTAAATGACCGTTATAAGTCGGTTCTTTTGTTATGGTTTATTACTGTTCTGTTTTTATCTCGTTGTGATTTATTTAATTTTCCGGTTTTACTGCTGCAGACTTGGGTCCAACTAAAGTTTGCTTCAGGCGAACTATCCTGTCAAGCGATAGGTTTTATATATTAAAAAAAAAATGTTATACATTACAGTCTTCTTATAACACAAATTTTGGAATCCAAAGCATAAGCTGAATTATTTAAACAATCATGATATAGCCAAACAAAAATATGTAGATGTTATAAAAAAAATAACCATTAACCATCAGTATTGATATATCTATACATTTTTAATCCGTCTTTGAACCAGGCTATATCTAGAAACAGATTAATGTCTAGTTTATTTTCATTTCATTCAAGAAATTTGATAAAGCTGAATAAAAGCATACATTAAAGAATCACATTGTTGTTCTTTTTAACCTGTTACACTGAACATTTATCAAACTTCAGTTTCTCTAAGTAAACATGAACAAAATTTGCGCCGGTACTTAGACGTTGACGTCTAAATATTGTGTCTTGTTTATTTATTTATATACAATGTTTAAAGAAGGTAACACACTTAGCTGTAAAAGCTGGTCTACCTTGTGGCCCTCTGTATAAACTAAAAGTGCAAATAATAAGAAAAGGAAAAAAGAAGGAAACAGTCATCATATCTACACATATATACAATAAGAATTAAGATCATATTAAATCATTATAAGATTGAGAAATCTTAAAATTGGGACTGCTGATAAACAATTCCGACTTTAATTTAAAAATGTCTTAGAGAAGACCGGGTAAATTGTAAATGTAGAATAAGTATGGAATGTGTATCAGCTGTCGAACTATAGTCGACTCTCGTTATCTCGACCTCGCTTATCTCGAATAACCGCTTATCTCGAAGTGAAAATCTGGTCCCTGCCTAAACACGAAAATCTAATAACAGGTAACAAAATATTGTGGAAAAGAGGAGAAATTGCTCCTAAGGAGCAATTTCTCCTCTTTTCCACAATATTTTCAATATATCTCTTAACTTCAGGAGTCAAATTACATATTCATTTATTAAATGTGGTTGTTCGATTTATTCTTTTCCTCAATTCCGCAAATCTGATATGTCGAGGTACGGATATCTCGAAGTATTTTAGAGAGTCCCTTGGAATTCGAGATAACGAGAGTGGACTGTATTAAAATATCTCAAAGGGTACATAAAAGTATACCACAGGCAACTTAAACCCTTGTCATGCTGAATAAATTTAGATGCCACGCCCACTTCTGATTTCCAGCCAATCAGATTACTTGATTCGAATTTTTGACAGAAATTCACATATTTAATTACAAACAGTGCAGATCTAGATCAGTTGGCTTCTTCAGAAGCCAACTGATCTGGATCTACACTGTTTGCTTAGACAGGGCATGCCGTGCTCAGCAAGAGAAGAGTTAAAATGCATGATTTAAAAGTCGGACGAGCTATATATAGTTCAGAATAGGGAACACGGCTATCACAGCTTTCATCTTAGAATAGTAAGTCTATGCTAAACATTAGACTGGCTCCAGTCTCCAGTATCTAAATATTTATTCTTATAATCCGGTTTCATAATCCACCGATTATCAACCAGGTTTATACGAATAAATATTAAGTCACTGGAGACTGGAGCCAGTCTACTATTTCTGCTGTATCATTACGAAAACGTGCCTATTTAAATATACTGAAAAGTTTACCACAAAACATTGAAACATTTTCAGTCAAAAACTCTTGATATTTTTTATGTTTCTGCTCAAAACATAGATTGTGGGTACCCGTTAGAACCGCCTCGGCGAGGTGGTTCTAACGAGTACCCATAATCTATGTTTTTGAGCAGAAATAAGAACGATAATGTATACCCCTGTAAACTCCAGTTTTACTATATAAAAGTGAGGTTTAAGGGGGTCAACATTGTATAGGTATGTTCTCGTGATGATTACTACTACCTTTTTATGGTTCACAAATGTTTAGGAATCATTTTCACATACTGCGACTTGTTAATCCTTTAAGCGCCAAGCAAAATTTGTAGCAGACTACAGTTTACTTTTTATTTTTCAGAGAAAATAAGTCGACATTTCAGGTGCTTACTCCTTATGCAGACGACTGACGTGAAATGACAAGCCTTATTTTTTTTCTGAAAAAAAAAAAATAAAAGTTTGTATGTCGTTTGCTGCAGTTGTGATGATAAAATGACATTTTTTCAGAGAATCGTTTTTACGATTCATATGAAATGTTGATATGTCTTTTGGAAAACATAAAAAGTAAATAAATAAAATAAAAATAAATAAATAAAAACATCATCTGCTGCAGTTCTGATTATCAGATGACATTTCATGTAAATCGTCTGCTTGACAAGACTTTCTTTGAATTATGAAAAAAAGGTTTTAGAAGGTCGTCTACTTTAGTTTTGATTGGCGCTTTAAGGGTAAATACTTATTTTCAGGAATCAAGATGTGCCTATATGATTTGTGTGATGGCCTGTCTATGGCTGACAGAGGCTATACCAATCTCTGCTACATCACTAATACCTATCTTTCTGGCCCCAATGTTAGGAATAGCGAGTGCAAAGACCATGAGCGGAAGCTACGTCACAGTAAGTAATAAGCCGGAAAACAGCTTTTCGTACATATTTGCATGTGCGCCCAGGAAAGACTCAGAACAGCTTGCGTATCCGAGCAGTGAGCAGTCTTAGCAGAGCGCTATGTGGGTGGGTAACCAAGGACCTAAAGCGTCTTCAAACGGACAGCACAGACTAATCAGCCTGAGCCGATGCGCAGGCTGATCTAATTTTTCGTTTGGTGCACGCGCAGTCTTGTAGACAATTCTGTGACCCGGCTTTAGTTATAGTTTACCGTTGGAACTGTTAGATGCGCAACGCACGAAAAGACCCTTGTACAATTTGTGGACAACTGCGGGCCTGATCAGCCTGCGCATCCGCGCAGGCTGATCTGGGCCGTCGTTTTCCACTTTCAGAGTCATTATATACTGTAGTTTTGAGACAGATTCGACGGAGTCATGCTCGGACTTTATTGGAGGATAAACCTCTTCATCATATCAAGTTGATTAGAATGAATTCCTCACCCTTCAGACGATCTGCAATTAATTTCGTAAATCTTACCATTTGGACCGTAAGCAGAGGCGGATTCGGATTTAGACGGGATTCAGTAACCCTATCATCCACCCCATCCCACCCCACCCCACCCCTCCCGCTGAATTTGAATTTTGTTTTCCTTGGAAATTTTTAATTTCATTTTCATGGATAAATTTGATAATATTGGAATTCCGTATTTACTCTTTAACACTAAATATTACACCCCTTTCTCTTTACCTTATATTTCTCTTCAACAAATGAATGTATGTATGTGTGTAAAGTTGCTGGAGGAGTGGCAAACAGTGTACACCCTGATTAGACGCCGGGTATTAATGCAACGTTGAATAAACGTCATGACATTGCGTCGGTGTTATTGCGACGTTATAGAAATAGATCTTACATGAGTGGTCATATATATGAAATTTATTAAAAGAGTTTGGATAATTTCGATATTTTGCGAGCCTTGGCGAGCAAAATACCGAAATTACCAAACGAGTTTCATAAATTTTATATTAAATGACAACGCATGTAAGATTCTGTTTATCACGTGGCCCTTCCGATGACAAAAAAATACACAAAATATATTAAGATAACGGATTTCCATAGCTAAGCGGAACAACTCACTACCAATGATTCAGAAGTATTACGCAACAAAAATAGTTCGCATATTATTTGACAAGTACCAAAAATAACTAGAAACAAGATAAATATGCCATTTATTACTTCGTTAACTTGTAGGAAATAATGATGATTTTTATTGAGCTAAAAATATTTCATTTGAATAATTCAATTCGAAACTTAATATTCCATTGAATACGTCACTGAGAATCAGTAGGGAAATCCCCCACAGTCAGCTGTCGTATTTAAAGGTCATTGACCTTGATCAATATAGTTTATACGGTGGTTGACACACTCTAGTAAATGGATCAAGGATATAAAACGTATTAACGGTAGCCTGGATTTAATTTGACACATTTATTGTCTATCAGAGTCATGTAATCCTCCAATGCTTGTATGGAGAAGATGAAAATTTTTCATTGACCGACAACATTGAAAATGCCTCTAAATATGTTTCTTGAAAAGATCGACTTTAAACTACCATGAATATTTCTGGTAGCCATATTATTCACACTGAGATTGTGTTGTGTCTTCCATTTCCATCGATCTGAACTTTATCATTCGTCTCAACACTGAAGGCAGTCCTTATCTGTTTTTAAAGTGAAGGTTCTATAATCGGCGAACGTCGACACCATCTTGGTTGCTATTAACAAGCGGAGTAATACGAATATTAATGAGGGTAATGGGAAACCTTGCAGGTGTTATTACACGTGTGGTTATATGATTTTTATGACATTGGTTATTTCATTTAAAATAACGGTCATGTGATAAATGTCACAGTCATGTCTTGACGTCAAAGCGACGTTGTACAAACGTCGTATGTCTGCTGGGAAATATTCGACACCTGAACTTCTTACATATGTCCTAAAATTAATTAAGCCATCTGACTACTAGACTGGCTCCAGTCTCCAGTGACTAATGTCCTTTTTTAAAAATCTGTTTAATTATCTACTAAAATAAAACGAAAATAATATCATTAGAAAGGCTGGTCTATAGTCATGATATTTTATTACGTTCTGTGGCTTGAGATCTGGGTCTACATTGTTTGTTCTGGCCTATCCGTCCGTAAATTAAGGGTAAAAAGTAACATTATTATGCTATCTTTAATTGTAGGACACTAGTATGCTGTTTTTAGGTGGTTTGATTTTAGCGGTGGCGATAGAAACTTGCGGTCTCCACCGTCGAATAGCTCTTGGTGTAATGAGGATTGTTGGAGCGCAGCCTGTATTGTAAGTTTCCTTATAAGAAAATTTAGAGGAGAGCAGCCCATAAAAATATAGTGGAATCAGTCTGTACTGTATGTTTTTAGACTTTTTTTTTTCACGGAAAATTGCCCTCCCTTAAAATAGCCATGTCTGGGCGGGTGCGCGGGCTACGTTTAGTGTCGGGCGGGCGTCTGGCGTCGTCCAAGGTTTACGTTTAAGATAACTTTTTTTCAAAGTGATATGCTACTTTTATTCTTCAATGGAAAAGCCCGTCTATAATGCCGTTAGGCATTTTCCTTGTTATAAGGAATGAAAATGTGGGTGTGTGTGTTCGGTGGGAGGTGGGGGCGGGAATGAGGAAGCAGCATATATGTAACTTTTTGTAAGACTATATCGTGGGACGCAGCTTATATTGTTTGTTTTGTTAAGAAAATATTGCGGGTTTTTGGCCTGGGCCAAGCCAAAGGCCGAAGTAGTCATACCGAAGTTTCAACCCATGTCAAAGAATTTACGAAAAAACTCGAGCAAAAATGCCCAGTACCGCTTGCAATGCATCCATCTACGCTTAAAATAACGACCCATGAAAATACAAAGAGAATAAAAACGTTTAACTATAATACCCCGCCATTATCGTGTCGCAGGCAGATAACTCTCTCAAAATTTGACGAAATTGGCCCATTGGTAATCCCAAACAAGATCTCTTTCATATCGATGCATGTACTAAGTTTGGTAAAAATCCCTTGACATTTACTTAAGTTATCGTACTGAAACGAAAATATGGGCGTGTCTCGGGCAGATGACTCCATCAGAATTTGACGAAATTTGTCCTTTAGCAATCCCAAACCAAATCTCCACAGTATCAATGCACATACCAAGTTTGGTGTAAATCTAATGATGTTTACTAAAGGTATCATCCCGAAACAAAACTTTTAGCGTGTCTCTGGCCTGCAGCAGCACTGTTTGTGGTGAGAACTGGCTGGACAGCTACATTCTCTCACTGGATGAGTGTGACAGGAAGAAAGTCAGACAGACAGTAGGTGAGAAAACATTTAAATTTGGTGGCGGTACACGTCTGAAGTCTAAAGGTGAATATCACCTTCCTGCAACAGTTGCTGGAAAAAGAGGTGACAGTCATAACAGATGCGGTCGAGTCAGACATCCCATTACTTTTATCCCAAAGTGCAATGAAAAGAGCAGGAGTAAAGCTTGATCTGGAAAATGACTCTGCCAAAATTTTCTGGAAAGATGTTGCACTCTGTCTTAATTTATCAGGACATTACTGCATCCCTATTGATAGAGCAGAACAAATACCAGTTGAAGAAGTGGTTTCGATCAAGCTTGAAGGTATGGAGAGAGAAGACAGATACAAAATATCGATCAAACTGCATAGGCAGTTTGCCCATCCTCCAGTCAAAAAGTTGCAATCACTACTACAAGATGCTAATCTCTGAAAAGATGATTATACAGATCTGCTCGAGGACATAGACAGAAAGTGTGATTTATGCAAAAAAATATTCGAAAATACCTCCTCGACCAGTAGTTGGTATGCCTACGGCAACTCTATTTAATGAAAAGGTGGACATGAACTTAAAACAGTGGAACAGACAGTGGATTCTGCATATCATAGACATGTGGTCCAGGTATACCATCTCAGTATTCATAAACAGGAAAAGGTCAAGTGAGGTAATAAATGCTTTGATGCAGAAATGGCTCCATATTCTTCAAAAATAGACATTTTATTCTCCAAGAACGGTTTAATAAATTGATATATGGTATTCATAAAATGTGGCACCTGACGACCTATAAAATTTCAGTTAGTCTCTCGTTCTCGAAATGAAACTATTTTTAGCGTATCTCTGAATTAATGTTGCAAACCGATTAATTCAGAGATACGATAAAAAAATTCATTTCATTTTTTATCAAGCTCATAAATGAGAGACTCACTGACATTTTACAGGCTGTCAGATGCCATATTTTATAATCATATTAATACACTATATCAATTTATCTTTCTTGGATAAAAAAAGAGAAAAGAAAATGTCTATTTTTGAGGAATATGGAGCTTTTAAATAGGCTAACCATGATAAGAGGGATGGGTGGGGTGGTATCAGATTTATATTTTACTTATTCCTCCGAGGCACTTCTAATGAGTGCAATAACACATGATTTCATGGAGAAATAATAAAAATATCCATACAGTTTTATTGAAAAAGTATCTTATCTAGAGCTATGGTAATAATAACAAACTGAAAGTTTTGAATAAATACCTATAAAAAAACTATTGACAATAGAAGACAGTTCTGATGCCCAGGCCTCTAGCGCCTACAGCGCTTTGATTAATAAGAACATATAGTGGAGTGCACCCTATATTGTACTTCTTTTATAGTAAAACAGGTAAAACACTCAAGAAACAAGCCAAAAATTATAAAGTATTTCATTACGAAAACACGCCTATTCAAATATATAGAAAATTTCACCTCCAAAATCTGTAAATTTTCAGATAAAAAAACTCAGATATTTTCACATTTCTGCTCAAAACATAGATTGTAGGTACTCGTTAGAACCGCCTCAGCGAGGCGGTTCTAACGAGTACCCACAATCTATGTTTTTGAGCAGAAATAAGAAAAATAATAAACACCCCTGTAAACCCCAGTTTTACTATATAAAAGTGGGGTTTAAGGGTGTCAAAATTATATAGGCATGTTTTCGTAATGATTTTATATGGAAATATAGTCATGCTTTGTAGCTTTAAGCAGACCGTAACCTGAATGCTTATTGTATGACTGCAGATTGATGGTAGGACTAATGATTCCCACGTGGTTTCTGTCTATGTGGATCAGCAACACTGCAGCTACAGCCATGATGCTGCCCATTATCCAGGCTGTCATAAAAGTACTCGACGATGTGCATAAAGAAAGTTGTAAGTTAGACGGATAGATAGAATTATTTATTTGTTTTCTTTTTTTTTCCTCTAAAGCTGGTGTAAGTGATATGTGACAGTCGTAAAACGTCTCCCTATACTTCACTATAGTGAAGTATCATATAGTGAAGTATATACGTGTATCATTATGAAAACATGCCTATTCAAGTATACTGAAAATTTTACCATCAAAAAATGAAAAATTTCAGATGAAAAATTCTTATATTTTTAACATTTCTGCTCAAAACATAGATTGTGGGTACTCGTTAGAACCGCCTCGACGTGGCGGTTCTAACGAGTACCAACAATCTATGTTTTTGAGCAGAAATAAGAAAAATATTGTATACCCCTGTAAACCCCAGTTTTATTATATAAAAGTGGGGTTTAAGGGGGTCAAAATTATAAAGGTATGTTTTCGCGATGTTTTCTTGAGTTTGTGGTCAGTGTGTCCTTTCCCGGATTTTTGAAAATTTATATGAGGATCGCTGACGAGAAGCTAGTCTGGCCCAAAGCGTTTAATACTGCAGCTGTTTTTAGTTTTGTGGATGTGTTCATTGCTTTCAGGGTAATTCCTTTTCTATTACTAAAACGCCCATTTAGTATAATGGCACTTTTTACGGCTGCAAAAAAGAAAAGTTTCAGATGAAAAAATGTGTTTTGTTATTTTTGCTCAAAACAGAGATTGTGGGTACTCGTTAGAACCGCCTCATCGAGGCGGTTCTAACGGGTACCCACAATCTATGTTTTATAGCAGAAATAAGAAAAATGCTGTTTACCCCTGCAAACCCCTTCTTTATAAAAGTGGGGTTTGAGGGGGTCAAAATTTCATAGATATGTTTTCGATTTGTAGAGTTTATTTATTTACATGTATTTATCTCCTGCAAAGAGTGCATTGCGTCTCAAGATAACAAACAAACATAAAGGTTAAGAGAAAAAATATACAAAGCATTTACTTTCTTGCATCACAATGTGTGTAATTATATGTGTTTCATTGTAATGTGTCTTTGATGAGGTAGATGGCTGTTATGTGGACCGAACATATATTTCCACTTACAGATGCATCCAAATTAACCTTTTTACTATAAAAAAGTAGTTGAGGTGTTCTTGGCCGAATCAACGAATCGTTTCTTTTATACATATGTATTGAAAATATTGTGGAAAAGAGGAGAAATTTTGTTATCTGTTGTTAGATTTCCATGTAAAATAGAGATCAGATTTTCACTTCAGGATAAGCAAAGTGGAGATAACGAGAATTGACGTGGGTAGTTCTGTTTAATTTTCGAAATAGCTTAGGAAACTTATTCTGGAAAGGAATGTATAGAGTTTCCGAGGCTGAAAGCTCAAACTCTAACCTGCTGACCTCAAATAAAAGTAGATAGCAATTATCTTTTTTTTTCTCTTATTTGTCACTGAAAAGACCAACATCATTTTTATCTGACAATTCAGTATGCAACTGCTAAAACTTAAAATATACAGTCAACCTTCTTTATACTGACATTCGCTACAACGACAAGAAATAATTCATTATAATAATAATTTGTCGCTAAAGAGGTGACAATTAATTAGAAATTATGCAAGAACATTGAATTCAATTCTTCAAAAACATATGTTTTGGATATTTGTAAGAATGCTACACTGAGTCTTTTTGTTAGATTTGTTTTGAATACTTGTAAGAATTGCTATATTTGGGCGATTTGTTATATCTGTTTTGGATACTTGTTAGAATTGCTACATTGAGGCGATTCGTTAGATACGTTTTGGATATTTGTTACAATCCCTCACTGAGGCGATTCTATAAAATATCCAAAATATATGTTCTATGAGGAAATAAGAATATTACATTCTGTCATTCTGCTTATTTAGTATTCTTTCCAACAGCGAATTCATTTTAATGGCAACACTTTTGGGAACAAATACTGTCGCTGTAACTAGGGTTCGCTGTATATGAGACAGAACACGTGATATGACATTTGTTGACCAGCTGATGTCTATTTTTGTTTCAGTCGATGTTGATGGGCTAGATAACGTTGGGTATGAAATGGAAAATGTAGAAAAATACACAAAAACGGACACTGTGGATTCTAATGTCAGGTTAATATATTCTTAACTTAGGTGTGCTTGATACTAACAAGAGAAAATTGATATGTTGTCGAGCTGCTAGACTTAACCCTTGTCATACTGAATAATTCAAGATGCCACGCCTACTTCCAATTCTCAGCCAATCAGATTACTAGATCCAGGTTGTTGATATAAATGCACATACTAAATGACAAACAGTGCAGATCCAGATCAGTTGGCTTCTGAAGAAGCCAACTGATCTGGATATACACTCTTTGCAAAGGCAGGATATATCCGGGTTCAGCAGAACAAGAGTTAATGATAGGAATAGATTCTATTTATTTATCGACGAGTAAACTAAGGCGAATCTCTCACAAACTGAATAAAGCCGGAATTGCTTTATGTTAACCCTTCTCTTGCTGAGCACGACATGCCCTGTCTTAGCAAACAGTGTAGATCCAGATCAGTTGGCTTCTGAAGAAGCAAACGGATCTGGAGCTGCACTGTTTGTCATAAAATATGTGAATTTCTATCAAAAACTCGGATCAAGTAATCTGATTGGCTGGAAATTAAAAGTGGGCGTGGCATCTTAATTTATTCCGCATGACAAGGGTTAAGTTCTTGAGTGATTTGCCGAAGTTGACTTATTATATGATAAAATCCGCAAAAATAATAATCCATTCCTTATAATTCCACCTACATGTATTCATGAAAATAATATTTATTTTTGCCAAAAATGTCAATTTTTAAAGGGCGGAAGGAAAATGGATCCGATGTATTCCTGCTCTGATCGTTCCTGACGTGTAAAACTTTTTTTCAGCCAATCAAATTGCGTAAAAAGTATATAAAGATGAGGAGGTGGATATTACTTTTGTACAAAATATCTATATACAGTATAACCTCAATGGCTCGAAGACGGATGGCTCGTTGATTCGAGCTCTTTTTTCAGTCCCTACAAAATTCTTCCAATAGCTCAAGAAAACAAATATTTAGGGATTTTTCTTATCTTATTATGGAATTGTATGTTGTGTATACTCATTAGAATCGCCTCGTCGAGGGGATTCTAATGAATACACACAACATACAAGCATTGTGTAGAAAATCGAAAAGATTTCCCTAAATTATCGCTATTTGCTTCTTGAACTGGTGTCATGATTAACCCTCAGTGGCTCGAACTACCCATATCTCGAACGAATTTCCATGGTCCCAACGATGCTCGAGCCATTGAGGTTCGACTGTATATTTAATGCCAGTAACATACCACCGAAATAACAATGGTAACGGACAGTTTATTGCAGTGTGCTATAAAAGCGTATTTAATAAGTTCGCAAAAACGAGTAGGCCCTTTCCAAAAGTGGTTGGTGTACAGGAAGTAAGAAGTTGTCAGCACTTGCAAAATTGGCAAAAAATCTACCAAGTGTAGCCAATGCTCTGAAATACAAAAAAAAAAAAAGAAAAAAAAAAAAAAAAAAAAAAAAAAGAAAAAGAAAACATAAAGTCGAGCTTCAGTGGCTCTAACACCTTTGCGACCATGGAAATCTGTTCTAAACATGGGTAGTTCGAACCACTGATAGCTAATCATAGCACAAGGTCAGTACACAAATAGGGGTAACTTTGGGATGTCTTTTCGATCTTCTATGAAGAAATGGTCTGTTGAGTGTACTCATTAGAATCAACTCATTGAAGCGATATTAATGAGTACACACTACATACTTTTTATGGTAATATAAGAAAAGTTCTTTAAAATATCCATAAATATTTGTTGTTTTGAGCTATCCGAGGAATTTCGTAGAGACTCAAAAATGAGTTCGAATCAGCCTCGATGTTCGAGTCAATGGAGTAACTTTTTTGCTTTTTCTTCTGAAGAAGCCAGCTGATCTGGATCTGCACTGTTTGGCATTAAGTATGTGAATTTGTACCAACAACCCGATGCAAGTAATCTGATTTGCTGACAATTAGAAGTGGGCGTGGCATCTTAATTTATTCAGCATGACAAGGGTTTACCTAAGAAAAATATTTTGCGTCTTTTTTTCAGTGCAATATCGTATCAAAATGTCCAAAAGAACAGCATTTCAAGGAGTCCTGGCGAAATGTCAAGAGGAGCCGCTGAGCAGAAGCGATATGCGAAGGGTTTTGCACTCTGTGTAGCGTATGCCGCTAACATAGGAGGGATAGCAACTTTGACAGGCACACCGCCAAATCTTGTCCTGAAAGAAACTGCGGACTTGTAAGTTTCCTGTTGTACTTATTTGGCCACTATCGTATTCATTCGGTATTTATTCGGTCAGTTCCGTGTTTATTCGGTATATTTCGTTAGTATTCGGACAATTTAGCATAAGACGCATCAAATTTTTCTCCTGGTTTGGGGCGGGGTTGGGAAGGAACATATTCCTTATACGTAATTCGATAAACTTCATAATGGGTTTTTAAGACTAACTCTTCCGGTGTTGTATATGTCAGAGGAAAATATCTGCAAATTTCTTGAAAATCAGTTCATATCAAAATATCCTAAATTCAGAGTCCAAACGACAAAGAGCCCAGCTTCTGACGAGACAGATCTGTTTTGGGTTCCTTATCTGGTTCTGTGTGGGCGGGTGTGTGCGTGTGCGTGTGTGTTGTGGTGAGGGTAATCGTCCTCATCCTCGTCGTCGTCGTTGTTGTTGTTGTTGTTTGTTTGTTTTTGCTTTGTCTTTTGTTGTTGTTGTTGTTGTGTTTGTTTGTTGTTGTTGTTGTTTTTGGTTGTTGTTGTTGTTGTTGTTGTTGTTGTTGTTGTTGTTGTTGTTGTTGTTGTTGTTGTTGTTGTTGTTGTTGTTGTTGTTGTTGCTGTGCTCTTAATATTACACATGATGTTGAAAGAGTCTAGAGAAAACGCTAATGCATTACGAAAACATGCCTATTCAACTATATTGAAAATTTTACCATGAAAAAATGAAAATTTTCAGATAAAAAATTCTGATATTTTTCATATTTCTGCACAAAACATAGATTGTTGGTACTCGTTAGAACCGCCTCGGCGAGGCTGTTCTAACGAGTACCCACAATCTATGTTTTTAGGCAGAAATAAGAAAAATAATGTATACCCCTGTAAACCCCAGTTTTACCAGATAAAAGTGGGGTTTACGGGGGTCAAAATTATATAAGTATGTTTTCGTGATGGTAAGGGAGATAGATATCATACTTTTCCAAGGCTATACTCCACAGCCTCTTCATAACATCGTATTACTGGTATCCAATGTTATACAAAAATACGTATATAAGCTAGACTGTGTTGTTTCCAAACAAACTGTATAGAATAAATAGGAAAATCAAGCTCTTTCTGGTGGTGTGAGCGCTATTCTGCAATCTGGTCTGATTCTCGAGAACATTAGGAGAATGTTTTCGTCAAAATTCATGTACATTGTCCCGGTAGCCCATACTGACAGCACAAACATTCAGGAAATGTTCTCGAGAATTAGACCAGATTGCAGAATAGCCCTTACACCACCAGAAAGAATTTGATTTTCAGCGTATTCTGCGCTTTATTTGAAATATTCCATTCGGTATGAATAGAGATATTCTAATAAATCCTACTTTTTGCGGAGCTGAAAATAGTAACACACTCCGTGTACCTAGTCATTTGGTCACGTGGATTTCCTACATTGATAAACGCCTCGGCGAATCTTTCTGGGCGCAAATGTCATGAAGTACAGTTTTGTGCCCGTTTCAACACTCTTGGCAAGGGGCGGATTCAGAGGAGGTTCGATGGATTCAGTCGAACCCCATTTAATGTGTAAAATGGCTGGGTGAGTAACAAACAGTGTAGACCCTGGCCAAACGCTGCATTCTGATCTGGATCAACGTTGTTTGCTCAGGCCTGTCTGCCCGAATATACAGAGTAAGTATCGAACCCCTCAGAAATCATCCTGGATCCGCCCCTGTTGGGCCTTCGTTGTTTACCTGGGCCCAGTTGTTCGAAACTAACGATGTCGTTAGTTAGTGTATCGTTAAAACTTTGATCATTAAATATGGCATATACGCTAATATTTTTGCTGAAAAAAAATGTGACTAGCTTTTGCATTTGCAAAAGCTACTCACATTTTTTCAGCCAAAATACATGTGAATTAGATATTGTACTTACTAGAACAGTTAACATTTTGACCACTAACGAACTTGTTAAGCTGACGAGGCTTTGAACAACTGGGCCCAGGGTCGAAGTAACAATGGCTATCCAAAGAGTGTCTGTGAAGCCACATTACTGCATAAAAAGCAGTGTGCACGTAATTAACAGCCGTGCATTAACCGGCGAAAAGCCGTATATTAACAAGGCAATTCACGCGCTGTTAATGCACGGCTACGTAACTTTCAAAATAATCGTTCCGGGGCCACAGATTTGCTGCCGTTACGAGATGTGTACTGCCCGGCCTTAGAACGAGCATAATCCGTGGAAATTGCGTTCGCGAGACATCGGTTAAAAGGCGAAACAAAATAGTGCATGAAATAACGCGAAATGTAGCAAATGTTTTCAGTTTTTATGCAATAATAGCGATCGAATATGGTTTTTCAATGCAACGGAACCTGGCGAATGTTAATGCAAGAAAAACAATGTTTGATTCCTATAGTAAATGAGCAAGATTCCAAGATTCCGGTGTTCGAGTCATTCGAGTCATTGATGTCTCACTGTATGTACATTTGTTTATATGTCTACTTCTGTAGAAACTTTGATGCTGTGGTCAAGGGACAAGATTCTGGTATCAACTTTGCCAACTGGATGGGATTTGCTTTCCCACTTTCTCTGTTGATGCTTGTAGTGAGCTGGTTATGGCTGCAGTTACTTTTCATAAGATGTGGGTAAGTAATAGTTGAACTTTTTACCTTAAAGATTTACATGCTGGGTTTAATCTATTTATGACATGCCTAGCGTCCCATAAAAGAAACACTGTCAATCAGTGTAGATTTAACCCATTTAGAACATGCCTAGCGACTCATAAAGAACAAAAGGCAACTGCATAAAAGGTAAGAGAAAAGTTCAGGGAGTGCCACAATCACAAGCCGCAGCCCTTCCCAGACACCAAGAGGAAGAGGAAACAGACAAAACCAAACAAGCGCAAATCGAACAAACGTACGAAAAGCACTAAGATTAGCTCTCTCTTCCCCTAGCGAGGTAATCCCAATGCTCAAAGGACTGAAAAGCACAAGAACAAAATAACACCAGGCAAAACTAAAACAAATCGCCTCGTAGAATAAATCATAGAGCAAAAAAGAGTACGACTAACACCCGGATCACCGCCTTAGAACGGCCAGTTGAATAAACCACCGGGGGCGTTTAAAGCACCTTTACAGCTAGCCAACTTCACCCTCGGTCCCGATGATACTCTTAATACAGACATACATAAAAAATCAGTTCGCTTAGAGGCTCCCAACTCAGTCAGTGCATCAAAGCGAAAACATAAAAATCAAATTGATCACTATAATAAACAAAGACGAGTACTCATGGCCAATTTTACTGTGTGCCAAAGTGAATAAAAACCAATAGTTGAACCACAGTGGCCAAGCCAAAGACATATCGTCAAGCCCCAATCCACTGGTTAAAGTTTTACGAAGAGGCCGTCATTGAGTCTGAGGCCCCAACCGCCGTCGTGCAATTAAAGAGTGAAGCATAGCATTCAACAGCGATTAGTTTGATAACTAGGCATGCAGTCTGCCGCATAATATCTGGGCTGTAGCCAATTCTTTTATAACAGTTAATTAGTTTTCAGAATTGCTCCGTTAAGTTAGATTTTCCCACAATTTTTCTATATCATGTAGTGACTATTTAACCTCACGTGCTTTCGTAAAATACGATCAGTCTGTTGAAACACACCTTACCACCGCAGACAACCCCGAAATACCCCCAAACCACTTTATTTATTTACCGTTTCACATCAAACCACTTACTTTATCAATTTTACTTTAAATTACTTTGTTTATTTATTATCTCAAGTGAAATGGGGTATCAAAGATGTTTGATAGCTCAGTATAAATAATGAGCATCCACATAGTTTGATCTGGGTCTTTGCAACAGATAAACGTAAGTGAAATATGGGCCGGTCAGGACTTTTGCAAAAAAAAAAAAAAAAAAGAAAAAAAAACTTAAATGAAACATAAACTGATGCCTAAGAAACATCTGACCAGCAAAGTTCTAGATCAGCATGTGCATGTATGTGCATCTGCGCAGTCTGATCAACGTCTTTGGGTCTTAACAGTAGAAAAATGATTCACATGAAATAAGGGACGGCGTCGAAGAAAACATGTGACCACCAAAGTTCCAGATCAGCATGTGCATGTGCATCCGGGCGGTTTGAGCAAGTTCTTTGCAATAATAATAATAATAATAATAATAATAATAATAATAATAATGATAATGATAAAACAAAAAACTACGTAAGGCAGTTTTGTCTTCCATTGGACCTGCATGTGACTTTTTTTTTGTCTTAACATTACGAAAACATGCCTATTTCAAATATACAGAAAATTTCACCTCCAAAAACTGAAAATTTTCAGATAAAAATTATGATATTTTTTATGTTTCTGCTCAAAACATAGATTGTGGGTACTCGTTAGAACCGCCTCGGCGAGGCGGTTCTAACGAGTACCCACAATCTATGTGTTTGAGCAGAAATAAGAAAAATAATGTATACCCCTGTAAACCCCAGTTTTCCTATATAAAAGTGGGGTTTTAGGGGTCAAAATTATACAGGCATGTTTTCGTGATGAAGACATGCACTTGGTATGCACGAACGATGGCATCAGCGACCAAAGAAACAAACAAATAAATGAAAGAAATGATGAATAAACATTTTGCCCAGTTATATCACATTCAAAGAAGCCGACCCATTTTAAAATTCATATCCTACATGCTATTGAAAAAACATGATAATCATTAGGTAAGGTGTCTTTAATCATCAGAACAAATACTTTGTTATTTTTTCTATAATGTATATAGATGATTAATCATATAATATTTAACCATATCTGATTTTCAACTGTTTGATTTGTGACTCAAGAAGTTTAAAATGTGTGGTTTTAGTGTCTTAGGTAAGGTGTCTTTAATCATCAGAACAAATACTTTGTTATTTTTTCTATAATGTATATAGATGATTAATCATATAATATTTAACCATATCTGATTTTCAACTGTTTGATCAACTGTTTGATTTGTGACTCAAGAAGTTTAAAATGTGTGGTTTTAGTGTAGTTTGAGGGTGTTTTGCGGTGTTTCAACAGACCCAGAAAGGGTAAATCATATGTCTATTTGCCGAAACTAGCGGGAAATCAAATGCGACAAAATTATGACAAACTTTTAGTTAAAGTTAATATGGTATTTTTTCATTTTGTTTAAGCATGTTCAGGACCCTAATTCAGAGAAAAGGAATTTTTGAAACCTGCAACTTTGCAAAGTAACAAGGCTTTTTTTATAGACACAGAAAAAAATTTGGTCTGCACACCCATGCCATAGAACATTCATAAAATGTTGAACCAGTGAAAATTCATAATGTTCAGGTGAACAGACACGGACCCCAAAAGAAAGCTATCAAAGGCGAGTACGGCGGTGAAATTAGATATTAACTTCATATCCAGCGTTGCATAGAGTAGGGTATGACTTTGGCAAGGAATTTATCAAAGTTTCGGGTGTAAAAATTGAGCTTCGTTTTAAGAACCTCTATTATAATTATTGAAAAATGATGCCAAAAATTATCTGCTATCCTTCGTCGCTTATCTTATGATTCGAATATGCTTCTTGTTAACCTTAAAGGTTGAGTGGTGGATTTAACCCATTTACGACAGGCCTAGCGTGCCGTAAAAGGGACAGTGGCAAATAGTATGGATTTAACCGTGTATGACATGCCTATCGTCCCCTGAAAGGAACAAAGTCAAAGAGTTATCACGCAAAGCATCCCATAAAACTGGCAAATAGTGTAGATTTAAATCATTTATGATATGCTTACCGTCCCATAAAAGGAATACTGGCAAAGAGAGTAGATTTAGACATGCGTCCAGTAAAAGGCAGGATAAATTTAAACAATTTATCATATGCCTAGCGTCCCACTTAAGTACACTGGTTTAACTGTTTCATGACACATCTTGCGTTCCATAAAGGTAAAATAGTGTACAAAAATCAGAAAGTGCTTCGAGTTTGATATTTGCATTATTATGATTGTTGTTTAACACAGGTGTTGTCGAATAAAACGCAGGATAGATTTTGTTTGTTTGTGTTGAGGTTTTACGGCCCAGTCAACCCAATGGAGTCATGTCGAGCGCGGTCAGTTTACCTAACCACACGTTTACTGGGCAGGCTTAGTCCTCTAAGCGGTTAACCAGTATTGTGCACATTCTTCCGCCAGAAAAGGATAGAATTTTAACAAATAATATGCCTACATGCCTAGCGTCCCCTTAAAGTACACTGATTTAACTCTTTCATGACGTGCCTAGCGTCCCATCAAGTAAAATAGCGTACAAAAATCAGAAAATGCTTCGAGTTTGATCCTTGCATTATTTTGACTGTTGTTTAATACAGGTGTTGTCGAAGAATGGCTCCGGAGGCAAAACATGCAATTAGATCCGCTGTGCGAAGTCAATATCAAGCTCTTGGGCCGATCAAGTAAGTTTATAAGCTACAGACAAGCATTGATTTTCCTTATATGGTCCACGCCAAACGAATATGTGTCGTCGAGCATGCGCAAAATTCACTGATTCAGTGCGCGCGCAAAGTTTGATCCGGGCATTTTCTCTCAATTGATATATTCTATAATGTCCAATACATTACGAAAACATGCCTATTCAAATATATTGAAAATTTCACCACCAAAAAAAAGCAAATTTTCAGATAAAAAATTCTGATATTTTACATATTTCTGTTCAAAACATAGATTGTGGGTACTCGTTAGAACCGCCTCGCCGAGGCGGTTCTAACGAGTAACCACAATCTATGTTTTTGAGCTGAAATAAGAAAAATAATGTATACCCCTGTAAACCCCAGTTTTACTATATAAAAGTGGGGTTTTAGGGGGTAAAAATTATATAGGCGCGTATATATATATATTTATATATATATATATATATATATATATATATATATATATATATATATATATATATATATTTTTTTTTTTTTTTTTTTTTTTTTGCAAATTCTACAGCTACAACGTTTTTGTTTAAAGTTTAAATGGTTTTGTTTGTTTGTGTTGAGGTTTTACGGCCCAGTCAACCCAGTGGGGTCATGTCGAGCGCGGTCAGTTTACCTAACCACACGTTTACTGGGCAGGCTTAGTCCTCTAAGCAGTTAACCAATATTGTGCGCATTCTTTCGCCGCCAGAAACTGACAACTGCCCTTCTTGAATCAGCGGAAGGGAGAGAATGACCGTAGAAAATATTTCATCATCAATCTCCACGAAAAAGTGTTGCCGACCTCGGCGGGAGTTGAACCCGCGACCTCCTGGTCTCCAGTCGGACGGCGCATCCAACTGAGCCACCGAGGCCGGCGAAAGTTTAAATGGTCAAAACTTAGTACTTTCCTGACTAGCAGCGTCTCTAAAAATTTCAAAACAAGAAATTGAATGGTAGGTCGAAGACACTGACACAAGTCTTATAGGAAGCCAAGGACGGTGTTAGGTTAATTTATATCCCGGATGAAATTGTGCTTTCATATTTCATATTTAAAGCAGCCACCCAAAATATACAATATTGCTAGTGTCTGTTGCAGAATTGTCTGACTGTATACATTTGACCGATTCTGGTATCAACGTAGGCAAACACATCACGAAAACATACCTATATAATTTTGACCCTCTTAAACCCTTCTTTTATATAGTAAAATTGGAGTTTACAAGGGTATACATTATTTTTTCTTATTTCTGTTCAAAAACATAGATTGTGGGTACTCACAATCTATGTTTAGAGCAGAAGTATGAAAAAAATTAGAATTTTTATCTGAAACTTTCAGTTTTTGGTGGTGAAATTTTCATATTTCTGCTCAAAAACATAGACTGTGGGTACTCGTTAGAACCGCCTTGGCGAGGCGGTTCTAACGAGTACCCACAATCTATGTTTTGAGCAGAAATATGAAAAATATCAGAATTTTTATCTAAAACTTTCAGTTTTTGGTGGTGAAATTTTCAATATATTTGAATAGGCGTGTTTTCGTAATGCAGGCAAACATTTGGAACTGTTAATATGGAACTATGTTCGTATAGAACCAATCCGGCGAGCCTGTAAATTTTAGCAGTCCAGAACCAGAATATTTTACTGGTGACACATCAATAGACTCAATCAAACTGAGTCTCCGATTTTCGCGATTGTGTGTTTGTGTGTGTGTGTGTGTGTGTGTGTGTGTGTGTGTGTGTGTGTGTGTGTGTGTGTGTGTGTGTGTGTGTGTGTTTTGTTTTGTTTTGTTTTTTGTTTCCAAAGGCAATCCTTTTTTACTGTTATTCATTCACCTTTATAAGGCCACATCTCCTTTAAAAGATTACGTCTGTAATTTGTGCCAGGATTTACAGGATATAGACAACCATTGATATTCCCTAATATAGTATATCTAAGATATGTAAATATATTTACTTATATTATATTAGATTATATACTTTTCTACGAATATTTAAGAGCCAACTTGAATCAGGGATTTATACTTATTACCGATGTACTGCAAGATTTTGTAGTCTATAACCTGATTCGGTGTGTGTGTGTGTGTGTGTGTGCGTGTGCGTGTGCGTGTGCGTGTGCGTGTGCGTGTGCGTGTGTGTGTGTGTGGTGGAGGTATACTTAATGCAATGGTGAAATGCAAGATTTAATTGTCTCTGACCAGAATCAAGCGTGTATACTTATTACCGGGGTACTGCCAGATTAAGTGGTATATAACCTGAATCAGGGTGTGAATACTTAATGTAACAGTGTACTGCAAGATTTAGTAGTCTATGGCCTGAAGTGTACCTATTACCGATGTACCCCATGATTTAGCAGTCTATGATCTGAATCATGGGTGCATACTTATAACTGGTGTACCTCAAGATTTAATTGTCTACGACCTGAATCAGGGAAATATACTTATTAACGGTGTACTGTAAGATTTATGACCTGAATTATGGTGTGTATATTTAATGAAACGGTTTACTGCAAAATTTATAGTCTATGACCTAAAGCAGGAAGTATACTCATTACCGGTGTACTGCACGATTTAGTAGTCTATGATCTGAATCAGGGTGTATACTTGTAATCGGTGTACTTCAAGATTTAGTAGTCTGTGGCCTGAATCAGGGGTGTATACTTATTACCGGTGTGCTGCAAGATTTAGTAGTCTATGTCCTGAATCAAGGAGGTATAAATTTAATGTAACGGTATACTGCAAGATTAAGTAGTCTATGACCTGAATCAGCGTGGTATATACTTAATGCAAATGCGTACTGCAAGATTTAATAGTCCAATAGTCCTTGACCTGAATCAGGGGGTGTTTATTTATTGTAACCGATGTACTGCAAAATTTAGTAGTCTACGACCTGAATCAGGATGGTTTATATTTATTGCAAAGGTGTACTACAAGGCTTGTTAGTTAGTCTATAACCTGAATCGGGACTGGAAAGGGGTATACTTATTTCAGCCTAAATGAATGGCAAACAGTGCAGACCCTGATCAGACACTGCATGATGCGGTGTCTGATCTGGGTCTGCGATGTTTGCAGCATAGCCTGTCTGTCTGAATATACGTATAGTAAATACGATTAAAAATTGAAAATTAAAAACTTTTTTTCAGGTTTTCAGAGATCATTGTAAGTATTGTGTTCATCATCCTCGTGTTCCTCTGGCTGTTCAGAAAACCACCAAACATAGATGGTTGGGGAATTTTATTTGATAAAGGGTGAGCTGCTTTATTTATTTATTTATATATTTATTTATTTATTTATTTTATTTTATTTTATTTTATTTTATCTATTTACTGGTTTTTTTTTGTTGACTGAGGGATTTGATTTTAGATATTGTATTCAACCTACTCTGCTTGCGACATCTTTCAGAAAGTCGTTTTTCACCAAGCGCTTTACTCATAAATGGTAAATAGGCAAACTTTTGTCATGATTTAATACAAAACCGTTTGTTCCAACTTTCTACGAACAAACAGATTTGTTTTCTATTCATAGGTTCCCAAAAATGATTTGTAATACTATTCCATAGTAAATATGGCTGCAGGTTGTACAAAAGTTGATGAGATAGGTAGAGGCAAGATTTCAAGACGTTCCACTCGTTCAAATTTTCTGAAGTTTTCACAATGTGGTTTTGAAATATCAGTACTTGAAATATACCAGTAGAGAAAACCAAAAAAAAATGCTTCAGTAAAAAAAAAGTCTTTAGAAAATCAGTTTATTATAGAAATTGCATTGGTTAGACCAATTTTGGCACAGTATTAATTTCAGGGTAATTAATAGCATTAATATGCTTGGTTATTCTTACAGGACCGTTTCCGATTCAACCCCCGTGATGTTGCTCTGTCTGATACTATTTATAATGCCTGCCCATTTACCGGAAGTATTTTGTTGGGCTGAGAACTATTGTAAGTAGCTTCTCTATGTATATATAAATATTGAATGATTAAAATGTGCGATAATAGCCGAGGAGCAAATATGCAGATATGGTTACACACCCCTATTAATTTCTCCATAGGCTACAATGCTAAGAAATCAAAAGTGTCTCATCTGCTACAGTTCCATGGGCCTAAATCAGATCCAGGTTTTGGTGGAATGTGACAGCCACTTGAGTCAGCAACAGATCCTGGGATTTTCATGTCCTCCTCACCACTTCGAAAACACATGACATTGCCCGCCATATGACATCCCAAAAAATCCTCCTGTTCAGGGTCACAAACTGGAATGACCGACCAACTCGTTGTAGCACTCCACCCAGCCAAATAGTTCCCTACAGAATCTTTTACTATCTGGAATTTGTCTCCTCCAGGAACCTGCTGTGGCCTGAAATAAATAGAACAATGCAGTCTTTTTTACCTTGCACTGTATACAACATCTACTCTGTACACTCTGTTTTCAGATAGGACTATTTTTCAGGGTACCAAAACAGTGTGACGTCAATAGTAGTCTGGTTCCATATCCTTGATATTGCACGCTTACTCGAATGCCTTTGAATGTTACTGTTACATGACTTCGCTTTTGATGGGTACATTTTGAAGGGAGGTGACTGAGTCAAAAATGTTTTTTCTCCTTTCTGAAAAAGCGTCTTCTCTAAACTGAAAGAATTTGCTCCCACCGGAGCAAATTCTTTCCATTTAGAATAGAGGCCTTTCCAGTAGGGATTGGTGTACAGCAAAGCAAACAGAAAGTCACAAAAGTTGTCTCTTTTAACTCTTTCGGTGCCAAATTTCAGACGACATTTGTCGCGTCTTTTATTTTAACAAACTATCGCTTGGAAAGACGTTTATATGTAAAGTTGATAGACTGAATGTCAGACTGCGTAGATCAAGATGAGACAGCTCATTGAGCCGTCCCATCTGGAGCTATGCTGTTTGCAAAAGCCTATTATTATTGGCTGTGGCAGTGAAAGAGTTAAACCGTAAATGTATCGGTGTATTTCCGCCATGTGGGAGAAATCTCATCATCAAACTTTGATCAGTTGATGGGATTAGTGGCGATCCGGGCCGAACAGGTAAAGTCAACTCCGGATATTTCCGTCATTGGAAAGATCCCTCAGGACCTTTTCATAGTGTTCACTTTGAAATGGAACATTTTCGCTGCATTGCAGATTACTTCACATAATTTACTAATAATGTTCATTCTTGGCTTGTGGAAATAACGTGAACCAGACATATATTGGCAAGGAAACTTCATTATTCTCTGACTATCCCCGTGGTGTGTATGTTAGCCGAAATTTGCTGAAATGAACCCAAACGCAAGATACTATCCAATAAGTATTAGCTTTCAAAAAAAAGCTTGGGTAATATTAAGCATGCAAGTTTAAGCTTTTCGAAAGACTTTCTAATTATCAATTACTACAAATGCACACCTCTGATAGGGGAAGTTAATCGAGAGATTTGAACGGTTGTCAGACCTCTTGCTATCTTACAGTTTTGCGGCTAGAGGTTTCGCATCTTTCCGGATGTTTCAATACTCGGTTGTTTTCGCATCTTTTTCGTGCTGGAGATTTCGCCATCCGGAAAGTTTTGCACCTTTTCGACTCGATGAGCATTTTTCGGCTTTGGCTGTTTATAAATAAAGCGTGCCAAACAAAACGGGGTCATGCAAATATATACCGTAATTACCGTCATCGATCGGACATATAAATCTGAACAAATGGCATTGAAAGATGTTACAGTGTGTTTGTTTATTAACGTTTAGCATATTAGGTAGACATGTCAGCCATCACGAAAACATACCTATATAATTTTGACCCCCTTAAACCCCACTTTTATATAGTAAAACTGGGGTTTACAGGGGTATACATTATTTTTATTATTTCTGTTCAAAAACATAGATTGTGGGTACTCGTTAGAACCGCCTCGATGAGGCAGTTCTAACGAGTACCCAAAATCTATGTTTTGAGCAGAAATATGAAAAATATCAGAGTTTTTTATCTGAAAATTTTCAGTTTTTGGTGGTGAAATTTTCAATATATTTGAATAGGCGTGTTTTCGTAATGACACTGCATTTTGTAATATTTTCTTATTTTCCCCTGCAAATAATGTTTGGCTTTTTATGCAAATCTACATAGCCTATTTTCTGGGAAAAATAAGAAAAATATCATCATTTTGTCATCTGCTGTATTTGCGCAGAGAGTGCTAAACATACTGTTGCTTGTCATATTATGTCAGTTATTTTGTAGCTGTATGTCACATTTTATATTGTTTCATTTTGTATTGCAGTAATTACACAATAAACAGAACAGTGCACTTTCTCATTTTGCTCTGTTCAACAGAATTAGCAGTAGACCTTTCATTTGGATTCTTTTTAAAGAAGCAAACTTGTTTTACAATACTGTTCTTTATGCTGTTCCGTGACAATCGACGGAAAACCCCGATCTATCACAAATTGATAAATGATTGAAAACCTCATACAGAAAGTATTAAAAAAGACCATTTTAAGATTATTCAATTGACTAAAACAACATGCAATTAAAAACAGCATACATTTTTGTTCATGAATCCGTTCGCAAAGGTAATGTATCGCATTTGTGTTAAAAGCAAATTATTGTGAAAGCGACCAAGATCGTTTGATTTTTTCTCGAATCAATATATATTCTTTACATTTTGATAGCGGTTCCATTTCTTCTTTAAAAAGACCATTTTTGTTGAAGGACAGAACTTTATAAATTATATCATAACACAATAGAGCCAATAAGTATTATGAAACAGGAACAGGAATGATAGCTCTTACAGATAAAAAAAAAAGTTATTGTTAAAGTTTTCCGTTAATGTTTAATGTTAAAATATCTGTCTGCTGATTAGATTTCTTCAATATGCATACATTTGTGCGGACTCTGAATAGATGTCTTTGAGGCTACAGTTTAACAACAAAAAGACTTCTAACCGATTTTCCATGGAAACTAAGAAATTATTTGGGCCCCTTCTTTACCTAGAAATATTCCATTTTTCTACTTGTTTCTGTGTCTAAACACTGCTAGATGAGTACGTAACAGTGCAGACCCTGATCAGACTCCGTAGATTATGATGTCTGACAAAGGTCTACAGCAGCGGGTCCAGGATTTTTAATAGGGGTTCAAAATTTCTGAGGGTGATGGATTTAATCAAACTACCGCATTTCCCGACAGGTATAGGCAAACAGTGTAGACCCTGATCAGACGCCACAGAATGCGGCATCCGATCAGGTCTACACTGTTTGCCACTCATCCATCAATTTAGACACATTCACAGGTAGCCACATGGACTTGTGGATTTTATTTGAAGTACAAGGTAAAAAGTTAGGTGTGCGAATATTCTGGGTAAATACAGAATCAAAAGTTTATCTTTATCATCCAAAATAAAATTTTGACAGGGTTCGATTGAACTCCACGAATCCCTCTTAATCCGCCTCTGGTCTTCCCAGTTTACTCAGACCTGTCTGTCCGAATACATATCGAGGGTTGAGCGCAAGACTGGCGTAAGTCAGATGGTTGTTTTTCCCCAAACCTAATCTCCTCACCATGAAGGCGTTATGAAGATTACAACATGTCTTTCTGTAAACAATGAAAATTTGGGTGCCATTGCTCGTATGAGCAATGGCACCTAAATTTGCATTGTTTACTAAGGGGTCCAAGTTGCCCCTAAACAACGGTTTCAAAAATATGTTTGAGTTACTATAGTCTTGCGCTCAACCCTCGATATATGGTGTTAAAGGTATCTGTTGCTGTTCACACACACACACACACACACACACACACACACACACACACACACACACACACATGGTGGAATTCGTGGTGGTCCGCACTTTGTGTTAAAATAAAGACCGTCTATGTCTTTATGTACGTCTGTAACCGCATTTCACAATTTTACTACAGAAATCTTTTCACTAAGGGACATAACTGATTAAATCATATTATATATTAGATTGTATACCATTGAAAAGAAAGAGAAAAAAATAGAAAAGAGTCTGGAGACAGATTAACGAAGGCCTCAGAACACACACCACAAATATTGATAAAAATACGTATTCGTAAGGGACCACTAGCTCATTGCAAGGTGTCTAAGATAAACCGAGCACCTGTGGATGTGTGCAGGCGTGCACCAGCTTTAAAAGCTGTAATTCGAAACCCGAAATATGAACGAACGCCTGCATCATAGGTCCGAGGGGAAGACGAGGCCCATTTTGTTTTCTACATTTCTACATTTTGAATAGTAAAGTAGTAAGCTGCCACCAAAAACTTGCAGGATATATTTTCGGACATGTCCAGTATCACATTACAGTGAACGCCAGTTATAACGACAGTATTTACTATCAAAGATAGTGCCATTAAAATAATTGATGTTGTAAATAATTCTTTATGGGCAAAATAATATGTAAGAAATATTTCCTGATAGAACATATGTTTTGGATATTTGTTAGAATCGCCTCAATGAGATAGCACATATGTTTCTTGAAGTATTCAATACAATGTTCTTGCATAATGTCTGATAAACTTTCTCTGATTGAGGGAAGGTTTCGTGTCAGTCAAATTATCATTATTGCGAATTTTGTCGTTGTATCGAGTGTCGGTATAGAGAGGGTTACTGTATTACTTTTTGTGCATTGTTTTGATAACAGATTTCAAATGTTTGTTTTATTTCAGCGAAACCCGTGTACACTCCAATCTTAACATGGCGGGCAGTTCAGGAGAAGGTCCCCTGGGGGGTCATTATTCTCCTCGGTGGTGGGTTTGCTTTAGCTAAAGCCAGCACGGTACGTATTTTTGAACTTATTGGCGGTACAAATGATTGTTTGTCTTAATCCTGGTCCTGCTCAAATCGTCTTTATATATTTATGGAAACTGGGGGTTCTGTGATATAGTGCACTGTTTCAGTCCTGGGAGCCTCTGTGAGCTACTTTTTTGGTGTCTGAATCCATGGATTTTCGTCCCATACAATTTATTTTTCAACAATGCTAGCAGCATTGCTAGTGCCAGAAACGGCCTGTACAAATCTATATCCCAGTACCCCAGATCCAAATCAATAGTTTTTCCATCTCTATATAGCCTGTACAAAATGTTCTAGCTGTTGCCAATAGTATCGTTAGTGGCAGAAACGGGTTTTACAATTTTTTTAGCAATGCTGTTATCTATTTGTTATGCTGAATTGTTTTCGCTGCAGCTAATATTTTTTAAATTGCACATTTAGAAAAAATTAAATTAAACAAATAATTTATAGCCAGTATGAAAAATGGAAAACTTCAAGGAACTCACAACAGATGAATTTGATAAACTGTTCGAGGAGCAGACTCCTCTGTACAACAAATGGACTGACTTAGAGATAAACAAAATATACACAATTACAAATACAGCCCTTATTAACACAAAAAAGGCGAAGCGATGGTTTTAACTTTGCAGAACTATGGCGATGTATGGGCTCCAGATCACCTAAAAACAAGAATTCAGAAAAATAAGCTCAAACCGCCTATGTACATAAGACCTCGCGGCTGGAAGCCTTGTAAAGACAATCCAGCGAATAAGTATCATGCGTAGGATTTGGTTACGGGGAAATAGTGAATATGTTATTGGTGTTTTTTTTTTTTTCTTTTTTTTTTTTTTGTTTTTTTTTTTTCTTTTTTTTTTTCTTTTTTTTTTTCATATTATTTTTAGTCTATTTCTATGCTTATTAGACGTTTGCATTCGTCTCTAAACGGCTTAACAACATTATGGTATCGAAGCAAGCTTCTTACGTTGTTGCCATTACATTTTGTACAAACCTGTACCCTAGAAAATGATCTGTTGTGGCAGTTTAAGCAAGGCTTTACATTTTTGTTCTTCATTAAGAATTTATGCATTGCGCAGTATTGTGAATGTTTCAAAGGTTTTTTGTTGCACGGTTTAATGCTTCCAATTCCTTGGAATACACAATTCATTTTTTATGATAGTGAAAAAAACTATTTATTAAATAAAGAAAATATTTCATTCTATAGAAAATGAGTTCGAGTATAGAGTATCTAATACAGCTGCACCGTAGCGGTGTTATTTCTGATGACAGTCTGCGGAAAGGTATAAGGGCATTGACTGTGCTTGAGACTCCGCAGGCTTCGCCACCTGTGCCTCCTGCGCCGCTTGCGCCTCCTGCGCCGCTTGAGTCATCTGCGTCACCGCCGGTGGAGCCTGCTTCAGAAAAGCGTGCTAAGCGCAACAAAAAGAAAAAAGAAAAAACGCCAAAAACAAAAGTATGCACATCTGAAGCAAATGAGATTAAAGAAATCACAGCCGCAGAATTCGACAGATTGCTTGAAGAACAAACACCACAATATAGTAAATGGAGTGACTTGGAAATTAATAAAATATACACAGTCACAAATACAACTATAGTAAATACTCAAAAAGGTGAATCAATGGTTTTATCTTTATTAAATAATAGCGAAGTATGGGTACCTGATCATCTAAAAACTAGAGTTACAGAAAACAATCTTAGCCCACCATTATATATAAGACCTCGTGGTTTGAAACCATGTAAAAAGAATCTATCAAATAAATACCATGCATATGATCTGGTAGTTAGGAAGTAGAATTACCACGCATACTATATATTTTGCATAAGTACCTCTACCACAAGTACAATGGGTGAAGTAGAATATTTGTTAAACCTTCATAAAGAAGGGAAAATTGATGATAGTGCTTTAAACAAAGCCTTGAATGTATTACAGCCAACTAAAACTGTCGAGTCAGTTCAACCAAGTGCATTAGAAAATCTGCGTAAAAGCGTCGTAATAAGAAAAGAAAGAAAAACGACAGAAGCGGAAATATGCACATCTGAAAAAAGCTGTTATTGATGAACTGAAACAGGCTTTATCTCAAAGAGAGAAAAGAAAGTCTATTTCAGAGTTAAAACTGGTTGACAAACCATTGTGCAATTATTTCAAAACATATGAAATTGATGCACACACTTATATAGATCCTTCTGCTGTGTTTAGTGATAAAAACATCTATGCTCGTTAATCAAATCAATCAAGATATTAAAGAGTATAATGGCATCAAATTCTCCATTGGTCTTTCAGTACAGTTTTTTCATGATGAAGATGATGGAAAACGAAAGATTGTTGTTGGCCAAAACCATGGAGCACAAAGTGCTGTTCTTGATTCAAGCAATGTAGATGAATTCTATGACAAGCAAACAGCTTATCTACAAACATGGATTGAAAAATTTACTAATACAGCTTCAGGATTAAAAATTGATCACTGTATAAAACTATACTTGAACATAGCAAAATATGAACCATTGAAAGGCTCATCATATATTCCTTTGCCTGAAGCATTAAAAGGCAATAATCAATGTGCAAAACGACGATGATAGTTGTTTAGAATGGGCTCTTAAATCAGCTTTATATCCAGCAAAGTACAATGTATCTAACAAATACAGCTACACTAAATGTCCCAAACTAAACATGGATGGTATTGATTTTCCCACTCCTATCTCTCAAATACCAAAAGTAGAAAAACAAAACAACCTGGCAATAAATGTTTATGGATACACGGTGTCAAAAAAGCTAGAAAAGGTAACCCAGCAGTATGTTCGGATACTGTGAGTGATATGTTCAACGCCTGCTCTTGTGAAGCCGTTTGAATTATCCAGAATGAAAGTTGACCAGACGTTATTAGCTTCGGATCCCTGGGCAATGTAATCTATGTGGAGTATGTCATTGGTTGTGGCGTGTGTGAATGAATAGTCCTTGCTGTCGTATTCAGTTCCTTTCTCAAATAGGCGATATCCAATATTAGTCCAGTAGTTGTATATTCTTCCAAGGCCTTGATTGTCACTCTGTTTTTGTCTCCAATCAGCATTAATGTCAACGTTGAATTCTTTGCATATTCTTTCATAGGCACTGCGATTATAATCATTGTCAAAGGCATTCCAGCTTGTGTCTTGTGGTAGGGCAACAGCCATTTCAAATAGTGTTCTTCTTGTTTGGTAGTAAACGTGAAACTTGAACAGGGAACCAATCATACCTGTTTCTTTCAGATGGTTATTGAAATCAACTCCACAGCCAGTCGTTGCACACCAGATAGCAAAGTTTAACTGATTTTGCCAAAATGACATCCAGTCTGTTCACCATCGTTGGACAACAGCATCTGACTTAACATATTTTTCTGATACATCGGGGAAAGAAACCTGAAAGCTTTTGCTGTCCGATGTAACAACTATATTTTGATTAATAATATTAACTGTTTTTACTTCGAACGCACTCTAATGGGCATAATGTGCCTGCTCGCTAAATGCAAACTCTTTTGGAATCATTTTCTTTTTGATATATTTTTATAAGTTATTTAAATTCTGCCTTCCCTGAGTTTTCTAATCTCATCTGTATGTTCCGCTATACGCGAGGCAACGTACTGTAACGTGACTGCGTCGTCGATTGCGAGAGGATTACCTAAGCCTTTTATTCGGTGTTTTTGCATGTCTATGTCTTCATTTGTTTTCATGAATTTTTGTCAGCGATGTTAGCACAGTCTTAAAGAAATTTGGCTGTTACTGCATCATTCTCATGCTCGATATTATGTTCTAGGTTTCTTGGGTAGCCAACGTTTATTATTCGGTTGTTACCCAAGTCCAGATCCGAGGTAAAAGGTTTGGTGCCATCAAGTTGCTGCTGTATGTTAGTTATTTGTGTTTGAATTGCAGTAAGCTTATTTTCTAGATCCTTTGTTTTATATTCGATCCGTTTGTTCATATATCTTTTAATGACGGCATCATATGCATCCCGCGGATTTCTCAGGTCTTTAATTCTATTTTCATTCATATCAAGATCTTCCATTATTTCAAGCGAGTCTGCAGACTTGTAATCTGCCCCAAATATGCTCATTGTATCAACACTTCTGTTATAATTGGTCAGTCATGATTGTCCAACTCAGTGTTATTTTGATCTGTTATGCGCACAGATAGTTCAGGTATACATCCATTTATTAGTTTCTTGAAGATTGGAAATTCAAATCGACAAAAAACAACTTTCCCAAAGGGTTTGTTAGAAACTGGTACGATTCCTAGTAATGTGCTTAGTTCACCATCTAAAAATTATTTGTTGTATTGATTTGGTCAAGAAAGACACGAAGCTCTTTAATTTTGGCGATGTCAATCATTTTGTGTCGTGTGTCTGCCAGCTGTGAGCCGTCCATGTTTAAACCAAGTAAAGACAAAATTCCACTGAAAAATTCGATTTCCTTGTTCGGTGGTATTTCTAATGTAACAAATCCGTTGGTGTAATTCACAGACAAGATAACAGATTCATCAGAAAAACATCTGTCTTAGGTCATTAAAATTATGTAAACCAGGTTCGAGGTCAGTCATTTTGCTTTTGGTTGCTAGATATTGTTTGCCTGTGACATTATACTAGCCAACCCAGTATGTGATAGATTTTAATCCTATCGTTTTGGTGCTGTTTCTGTTATCTATGTAAATCTGCAACTGACATGGCTTTTGAGCGTTTGTTAAAGTATGAGATATCATTTTTATTTTATTTTGAAATATTTTTAAAAACAATATAAAAAAATGAAACAGCCAACTGCGCCGTTATATCCAGAGTTGCCTACTAAAGATGGACAGAATTATGGATTACGAAAGATTTCTGAAATAGAGAAACAATTAATAACAGAGAGAGATGCAAGAAAAGCATTGTATAAGAAGTATAAAAGGGGAATTAATATTATAGATGGAGTTAATTCTGCATTAATTTCTGCAAGTGTTATTATGGCTGGTGTTGGATTAGCTGTACCTGTTATGTTACCGTTAGAGATTGTTGCAATTGTCTGTGGTTGTATGGGTGTTTGTGTTAAGTTATTGAGCCGCAAATTAATGTTAAAGACACAGAAACATTATGAAATTAAAACACTAGGGGAAAGCAAGTTAAATTCCATCAAAATTTTAATTTTCACAGCTTTAAACGATGGGCAAATATCTGAACAGGAATTTAAAATAGTTTTAGACGAACTAAACAAATATAATGACTTAAAAGATAAAACACACACTAAACAGTCTGGTTTGAGCGAGCAAGAAAAAAATGAAATTAATAGAAGAAGGAAAAGCAAGTGTGTTCGTCAACGAACCACCGCCAGTGTATCAAGAAACACAAAATTAATGTGAGTCCAACTAACAATGCACCTGCGAGTCTGTGGGACTTATACATATGTACAGCCGGCCTCGGTGGCTCAGTTGGATGCGCCGTCCGACTGGAGACCAGGAGGTCGCGGGTTCAACCCCCGCCGAGGTCGGCAACATTCTTTCGTGGAGATTGATCATGAAATATTTTCTACGGTCATTCTCTCCCTTCCGCTGATTCAAGAAGGGCAGTTGTCAGTTTCTGGCGAAAGAATGTGCACAATACTGGTTAACCGCTTAGAGGATTAAGCCTGCCCAGTAAACGTGTGGTTAGGTAAACTGACCGCGCTCGATATGACCCCATTGGGTTGCCTGGGCCGTAAAACCTCAACACAAACAAAAAAATATACATATGTACAAAGTAGTCCACAGGGCTTCTGATTTCTGGGACATAAATTTGTACAGGCTGTTTCTGGCACTAGCAATACTATTGGCAACTGCTAAAAAATTTTGTACAGGCCATATAGAGATGGCAAAACTATTGATTTGGATCTGGGGTACTGGGATATAGATTTGTACAGGCCGTTTCTGGCACTAGCAATACTGTTAGCATTGCAAAAAAATATTTGTACAGGCCGCATGGGACGAATATCCATGGATTCAGACACCAAAAAGGTAGCCCACAGAGGCTCCCAGGACTGAAACAGTGCACTATATCCCAGAACCCCCAGTTTCCATATATATATATTCTTTGCAAACAGTGCCGATCTAGATCAGTTGGCTTCGTCCGGATCTGCAATATTAATGTGTGCCATTTCATATGTGAATTTTTGCTCAGCTGAGGATGAGCTATAGTGATCACTTTTTGTCCGTTTGTCCGTGCGTCCGTCCGTTTACATTTTCAAACGACTTCTCATCTGAAACCATTGAGCCAATTTTGCTCAAATTCCATGTGGAACCTCCTTCGGTTGGGGGAACGAAATATTGCTAAAATGGTTGCAGTCCGTTGACCAAGATGGCCGCCATGTCCATATATGGTAAAAACCTTTAAAAATCTTCTTCTCCAGAACCGAGGATGCCTTGGGGCTGAATCTTTGCACAAATTATTGGGGACGGGAGGTCTACCAAAGTTGTTAAAATAATGGTTTGCTTCCTCATGCATTTGTATGGGCACCATACATTTGTATGGGAGAAAATGTTGAGAATTTCAAACAACTTCTGCTCTGAAGCCTTTGGGCCAATGTTGCTCAAATTTTATGCGGAGCCTCCTTGGGACAGGGGAATGAAATACTGCTAAAATGGTTGCGGCCCATTGACCAAGATGGCTGCCATGCCCATATATGGTAAAAGCCTTTACAAATCTTCTTCTCCAGAACAGAGGATGCCTTGGGGCCGAATCTTTGCACAAATTATCAGGGACAGGAGGTCTACCAAAGTTGCTAAAAGGATTGTCGTACATTGACTTTGACTTTTTTTACGGCGAGGTCAAGTTTGTTTCCGTATGCATTTGTATGGGCCCCATACATTTGTATGGAAAAAGTGTTGATAATTTCAAATGACTTCTGCTTTGAAACCTCTGGGCCAACGTTGCTCAAATTTCATATGGAGCCTCCTTGGGGCAGGGTAAGGAAAGACTGCTAAAATGGTCATGGGTTATTGATCAAGATGGCTGCCATGCCCATATATGGTTAAAACATTTAAAAATCTTCCTCTCCGGAACCAAATAACCACTGGGGCCTAATCTTTGCCCAAATCATCGGAAACAGGAGATCTACCAAAATTGCTAAAATGATGGTTGACGTTTGACCTTTTTACGGCAAGGTCAAATTTGTTTCTCCATGCATTTGTATGGGCCCTATACATTTATATGGGAAAATGTTGAGAATTCATATTTTGGACATCTCTATAATCCAGTTTAATCCAAACTTGGTGATGAGCATTAGGGCGCTTAGTACATACAAAATAACTGAATGAGCCGATAAAAAAATCCAAGATGGCCGCCACAGCCACCATCTTGAAAACCAATTTTCGACATCTCTTCCCAAACCTTTGGTCGCTTTGAGCCGAAACTTGCTCTGTAGCAACAGGATGACTCCTGGGTCGAAACGAGCTAAAATTGTGTCGATCGGAAATCCAAGATGGCCGCAATGGTTCCACTCCATTGAACTAGATGGCCGCCAGAGCTAAAAATAGAATTTATTCAAACGAAATCTTGTCCTTGGCTAATGACCCGATTTCAATATATTTGCACAGAAGTCTTTCTTCAATGGCCCTCTACCAAAATTGCTAAAATGGTTCCACTTGGCTGAACAAAATGGTAGCCAGTACTAAAAAACAACATTTAAAAGACATCTCCTCTGCAGCCAGTGTCCCGAGTTCAAAGTAATTTCACACAAGTGTTCCTCATATGGCACTTTACCAAAATTGCTAAAATAGTACCGCTCGGCTGAACAAAATGGCCGCCAGAGCTAAAAATAAAATAAAAAAGCCTTTAAACGACATTTCCTCCTTGGCCAGTGGCCTGATTTTAAAATGATTTCACAGAAATGTTCCTCTTATCCCCCTTTACCAAAATTGCCAAAATGGTTCTGCTCTGCTGAACAAAATGATCACCAGAGCTAAAAGTAGAAAACCCTTTAAACAACATCTCCGTGGCCAGTGGCTGGATTTCAAAATAATTTCACATCATTGTTCCTCTTATGCCCCTTTTTCCAAAATTGCTAAAATGGCTCTGCTCTGCTGTACAAATTGGTTACCAGAGCTTAAAATAGAAAAAAGACTTTATAGGACAGGATAAGAAGATGACTCAGTTAACTTCTGAAAAAAAAATCTGATTTTTTTAACTTAAGGCCCTTTGAAAATTTCAGCATTTTAACCTTGTAAGCAAGATATCTCAACAACTGTTTAAGCCATTGCCATGAAACTTGACAGGCTGATAGGGAATGATGAGTAAATGACCTGATTAACTTTTAGCAGTGGACCTCTTGTTTATTAATGACCTGGATCAAGTTATCTGATTGGCCGACAATTAGAAGTGGTCGTGGCAGTTTAATTTATTCAGCATGGCAATGGTAAATGTAATCTATATCAATCAAGAAATTTTACATTGGCCTAGTTACAGGTCTGAAGTCTGTTGTATTGGTCCCCAAATGCTATCGGCTAATTGGCCAATACTTGAATAAAGTTGTTTTGTATAATCATACAGGAATAAATAATGAAAACAATATTTTTTTAAATGCAGACAATGCATCTAGTAAATGTAAGTTCGATTCTGAATCAGACTATAGTCTGTTTTTGTTTTCTATTCTGTTTTTTTTTTTTTTGTTGTTGTTGTTTTTTTGTTGTTGTTTTTTTTAAATTGCAAAGATTGCAGTTGCAGACTCTTCTAATAAAACGGTAACTGGTATCCATGCAGTCTGATCACTGTCTGTTCTGTTTGGTAATACATGTAAATGCTACTACATTCTAACATGACGTTAACGTTTTCCCGTTGAGCCTAATGGAAACGTCACCGTTATCAAATAGAGGATATTTGATTTTTATTCAGTGTAAGATCGAATTTTATTTCGCCGAATGAATACCAAATGTAGTATTTTCAAGATGGCGATAGCCACGAGTGAAAATTCAAATTGTATTCATGGGTGTTCATAGGTGAAAGATAACGGCTTTCCATAGCTAAACAGAACAACTCACTACCAAGAATGCAGAAGACAACGCAGCTCGCCGGAAAGGGATGATCCGATATAAAAACAATCTTTGGAAGTGATCATTGTTAATAAGACTGTGACTGACTGATTGATAAGTTTGGTGTGGATGAAATATGAAAGCTATATCTTACATGCTGAATGCCTTAGGTTGGTGTGGACGAAATATGAAAGCTATATCTTACATACTTCTGCAGTCATGTACACTTTTCAAAACTTCAGCCCAGCTATGAATGACAAATTATGACCTGACCTTGATCTAGGCAGAAGGTCAAACTGAGAATGGGGTGTGTGCTACTAAAAGGTCTTACCTTAAGGTAGGTGTGGGCCAAATATTAAATGGTATCTTGAATACTTCAGCAGTCCCTTTTTCAAAACTTAAACACAGAACTTGAACATGGGTTTAAATAACAAAGTGTGACCTGACCTTGACCTTGGCAGAAGGTCAAACTGAGAAAGGGTTGTGTGCTATTGAAATGTCTTACCGTAAGATAGGTGTGGGCCAAACATTAAAGCGGTATCTTGAATACTTCAGCAGTAACATAGACTTTTCAAAACTTAAACGCAGAACTTGAACATGGGTTTTAATGACATAGTATGACCTGACCTTGACCTAGGCAGAAGGTCAAACTGAAGAAGGGATACGTGCTATTAAAAGGTCTTACCCTAAGGTAGGTAAGGTAGGTGAGGGCCAAATATCAAAGGGGTATCTTGAATACTTCAGCAGTTACATAGACTTTTCAAAACTTAAACGCAGAACTTGAACATGGGTTTAAGTGACAAAGTATGACCTGACCTTGACCTTGGCAGAAAATCAAACTGAGAAAGAGTTGTGTGCTAATGAAATGTCTTACCCTAAGGTAGATGAGGGCCAAACATTAAAGCGGTATCTTGAATACTTCAGCAGTTACGTACACTTTTCAAAACTTAAATGCAGAACTTAAACATGGGTGTAAATGACAAAGTGTGAACTAACCTTGACCTATATACAGAGTCTAACTTGTGGATGGGTATGTATGCTATTGAAAGGTCTTACCCTAAGGTAGGTATAGGCCAAATATAAAATCAGTACCTTTAATAATTAAAAAAACACTATGCACATCTTTGAAAACTTAAACATTGTGCTAACGCGGACGCCGACCCGGACAGACGCCGACGCCAACGACTGGGTGACAACATCAGCTCTCCAGGGACATAGTTCTGGCGAGCTAAAAATAGTACGCATATTATTTGAAATGTACCGAACTAGAAACAAGACAAATATGCCATTTTTACTGCAGGGAATAATGATGATTTTTTCTTTGAGCTAATGAATATTTCATTTCAGTCGATTTCAGTATGTTTTCATTGGCTACAAAGACACATACTTCTTTTGGGATCACTCTGATGCGCCACAAAAATACCCAGATGCAGATGTCATAAAGATGCTGGAATACCTAATTGACAATATTTTTGTGGAGTTCGGCGGACGGATATTTCAGCAAACAATCTGAATACCGATGGGTACTAACTGTGCATCGTTACTTCCGACTTGTTTTTATACTCGTATGAGGCGGAGCTTGTACAAAGTCTCCTCCAAGCAGGCAAGAAACACCTCGCACAACAATTCAATTTCACATACAGATATGATGTATTGTCTCTGAAAAACACAAAATTTGCAGAGTATTTGGAATTCATCTATCCACGTGAACTTGAAATAAAGGAAACAACGGAGACTGCAGCCTCCTCCTCATACTTGGATTGTTACTCTACATTGACAGTGGAAAGCTTACTACTAGGCTTTACGACAAACGGGATGACTTCAATTTTCCCATTGTTAACTTCCCATTCCTGAGCAGTAATATCCCTTCTGCACCAGCATACGGTGTTTACGTTTCACAGTTAATCCGTTATGCCAGAGCCTGTTCAAATTATCAGGACTTCATGGAGCGTGGGAAAGTGCTCACTACAAAGTTGTTGAGCCAGGGGTATCTAAAAACCAAACTGGTAGCAACACTTAAGAAGTTCTATGGAGACATCATGATCTGGCCAATCTCTACAATGTGGCAGTTTCCAGAATTGTTTCTGATGTTTTTGTCAATGACGCGCCATAAGAAGACTTCCCAAATCCCGGACATACGTTTCTACCGATATTTCCTTCGTTCAGGCCTATGGGCATGGTGCGCGAAGCTTGCTTACCAAGTAATGGTTATTATCCGCGGACGCCTGATTACACCCTTTATTCTGAGGTCCTTGTCTGTTGGTCTGAACATTCTGATTCGTCATTCGTTTACGGATTTATGAGTTTGGATTATGGCTTAGGTACCATGACCATACTTGGACAAATCAGTTCAAAAATAAATATTCTCTTCAACCCCATTCAAGCAAGTAAACGTCACACTCAAAGTCATTGAATCAGTAGTGGAATCCCCCGCAGGCAATAGACCTTGATCAATACAGTGGTTGACACACCCAAGTAAATGACAGACTTTCAAAAATATAAAACATTTTAACTGTATTTTTTTTTATTATTTTTATTTTAATTTGACACATTTATTGACTGTCAGAAGATATTTTTCGATGCTTTTCGGAGATGAGGCTTTTTCAATGACCATGATGACTGTTTGACGACATTAATGTTGAAAGTGTCTCCAAATAAGTTGCCGAAACGTATCGAATTTTAATCACCATAAACATTTCTGAAAGCCGTGTTAGTCACATTGTTATTGTGTTGTCTCTCCAGTGCTTCACATATTAAGCACTGAACGTCGATGCCATGACGTTCATGTTTTGTTTTGTGACGTTAGTTATGACATCAGAAGCGCGCATCGGCTAGTAAACTAAAAGAAAATTTTCTCTTTTTCAATGAATACCATAAAATTTTTCATCTCGTGTAATGAAAACATTCAAATTTTCACTCGTGCACTCGTAAAAATACTGATGTTTTCATTACACTTGATGAAAATATGTATGGTATTCACAGCAAAATCGTAAATATCCTCTATATATTTCATTGAAACTACAATAATTCGCGTCGTAAACGTAGTGCGTGCAAAAGTGCGTGTTTGAATATGTTGCATGTAAACGTTTACTTCTCACGACGTCCGCTGCAAAAGAGTTCTTTGGGAAACATTGCAGCAATGTCGATTTTCCTTTCTGCATCATGTTAGGATCGAAATGATTTTTCTCTCCTGTGAATTATCGCGACTAACGCATGGTGCTGTCGAGTAGACGCGAATATTAATTCACTCCGGCTGCGCCGTCGTGAATTAATACTTCGCAATATGCCCTCCAGATATTCGCGTCTGTCGGGCAGACGCGAATAGTAATTCACTCCGGCTTCGCCGTCGTGAATTAATACTTCGCAATCTGCCCTCCAGCGCCATGTGTTATTCGCGATAATTCACAGTAGAATAAAATGCTTTCTTAAGTCGCCATTCATAACTGGAAAACAAAGACCTTGATCGGACTGGACGTTTTCATTTCCCACGTATGTTACACAAAACACGCATTGTATTCTGCTTAAATCTATCGGCCCGACAGGAATTCTGAAAGAATCACCTAAACAAGTGATTTTTGAGCACATGGAAAGTAATCAACATGTCTCTGTCGACTCTATTGCCATCCCAGCTAGCATTTTACTTTAAATCTATACTGGACCGTCATCGTGCCGACGGGAATCCTGTCGGACCGATAACGATCCGATAAAATTTTAAGTAAAATATCTAGCTGGAAAGGCTTGTGTTAGTGCATTGCCTGTTATTATCATATTTATTATTATTACTATTTTTATTATTATTATTATTATTATTTCTTTTTGTTTGTTTTTTATTAGGTGTCAGGATTGTCCGCTTATGTTGGTGACCAGCTAGCCATTTTTAAGGATTATGAGCCTTGGGTGATGAACCTCGCCATCTGCAGCATCGTGGCAGGCGCTACAGAAGTGACCAGCAACACGGCGACTTCACAGCTTCTTTTGCCCATCATGTTCTCTCTGGTAAGTTTTCAGGCATACAGCAATGTCACAGTTTCTTCTCTCTGCTAAGTTACCAGCCATATGATAATGTCACAGCTTGTTTTTCTTATCATATGCTGTAGATTGCTATCAGTACGGCGACGTCACACCTTCTTTTGCTATCATTATCTCTGGTAAGTTTTCAGCAATACGGCGACGTCACAGCTTCTTTTGCCGATCATGATCTTTCTGGTAAGTTACTAGAAATGCGGCGACGACACAGATTCTGTTTGCCTATCATGTTCTCTGTAGTAAGTTTTCAGCAACACAGCGACGTCACATAATCTTTTTCCCATCATGTTCTTTTTATGGTAAGTTACCAACAATACGTCACAGATTCCTTTGCCTATTATGCTCTCTCTGGTAAATTGTCAGCAATACGGCAACGTCACAGTTTCTTTTGCTTTTCGTGTTATCTATGGGAGGTTTTCAGCAATACGGCGACGTCACAGCCGATTATGTTCTTTCTCGTAAGTTACCAGTAATACGGCGACGTCACAGCTTCTGTTTGCCTATTATGTTATCTCTTGTATGTTTCCAGTAATATGGCGACGTCATAGGTTGTTTTTTTTTGTGTTGTTTTTTTGTTTTTTGTTGTTGTTTTTTTGCCTATCATGTTCTATCTGGTAAGTTTTTACAGCAATACGGCTACCTCACAGCTTCTTTTGCCGGCCATGTTCTCTCTGGTAAGTTCCCAGCAATACGGCGACGTCACCGCTTGTTTTGCCTATCATGTTCTCTCCAGTAAGTTTTCAGCAATACGGCGACGTCACATCGTCTTTTGCCCATCATGTTCTCTCTGGTAAGTTACCAGCAATACGAGACGTCACAGTTTCTTTTGTCCTCTCTGGTAAGTTACCAGCAATACGGCTACGTCATAGTATCTTTGGTATATCATGTCCTGTCTGGGAAATTACCAGCAATACGGTGATTTCACAGCTTCTTTTGTCTATCATCTCCTCTCTGGTAGTTATCAGCAATACGGCGATTTCACAGTTTCTCTTGTTTATCATGTTCTCTCTGGTAAGTTGCCAACAATAAGACGACGTCACTGCTTATTTTGTCCATCATGTTCTCACTGGTATGTTACCAGCAATACGGCAACATAACAGCTTCCTTCATAATTTCTCTTGTAAGTCACCAGCAATACGGCGACGTCATATCATCTTTTTTCTATCATGTTCTCTCTGGTTAGGTGCCAGTATTAGTGCGACGTCACAGCTTCTTTTATCTATCATGTTCTCTGGTAAGTTACAAGAAATATGGCGACGTCACATGTTCTTTTGCCCATCATGTTCTCTCTGGTAAGTTACCAGCAATACGGTGAGGTCACGGCTTCTTTTGTCCATCATGTCCTCTCTGGTAGATACCAGCAATAGGGCGAGGTCACAGCTTCTTTTGTCTATCAAGTTCTCTCGGGTATGTTACCAGCTATACGGCTATACTGCGACATCACAACTTCTTTTGTCTATCAAGTCCTGTCGGGTATGTTACTAGTACTACGGCTATACTGCGACATCACAGCTTCTTTTGTCTATCAAGTCCTCTCTGGAAAAGTACCAGCAATACGGCGACGTCACGGTTTCTTTTGCCTATCATTTTCTCTCTGATAAGTTACCAGAAATACGGCGAAGTCACAGCTACTTTTGTTTATCATGTCTTCTCTGGTAAGTTAACTGCAAAGTTACAGCTTCTTTTGCCTATCATGTTCTCTCTGGTAAGTTACCAGCAATACGCGGACGTTACAGCTTCGTCTGCCCATCATGTTCTCTCTGGCAATTTACCAAATGTATGGCGACGTCACATTTCTCCTTGCTATCATGTTCTCTCTGGTAAGTTTCCACTAGTAAGACAATAATACTAATACAACGCACTACATCTAAATGAATCGGTCTGATGATGATGGTTTCGTGTTTTACGTCCTTCAACATTATCTAAGTCATATCGGGACATTGAAGGGTAGCAATGATACGCTCTGTGCGATGACGTGTCATACAGTGATGAGCTGAATTCTGCCTCCAGCGAGATTCGAATCTGGACCTCCTGGATCCGAAGTCGGGAGCGCTAACCGATCGGCCACCTGTACTCTTCACGAATTGATCTGACGATGAGAAACAAGCACACGAATCTTCTTCTGAAAAGAGATCTACTCTATAAAGAAAGAATTTGCTCCTTTTCAGATAGATACAAAACCTTTTTTGACAGTTGTCTCCCCTGAAAGTGTATTGATTCCCCTTAAGCTGTTTTCAATTTTGTGAGTGTATTATAGCTCTCAAAGTCATTCCTTTTATAATCAATTTGTCCTAAAGGTTGAACAGTAGATTCAAAAAGGAATGAACACATTTACGAAATTGAAAATAACTGGTGTCGTAGTTGTTTAGGCCAGACTAACTACTTTCGGCCAAAGTATCTAAACTTCCGGAATTGGATGACAAGATAACAAAAACTACGCCATTGTGAAGTACAAAGAGACGTTTTACGGTCGTCTTATGTCATTAACACTAGATGTAATAGAAAATAGGTAGATTAAAAAAATATTACGAAACACGCCTATTCAAATATATTGAAAATTTCACCACCAAAAACTTAAAGTTTTCAGAAAAAAATTCTGATATAATCATATTTCTGCTTAAAACATTGATTGTAGATACTCGTTAGAACCGCCTTGCCGAGGCGGTTCTAACGAGTACCCACAATCTATGTTTTTAAGCAGAAATAAGAAAAATAAAGTATACCCTCGTAAACCCCAGTTTAATCTATGTTTTTGAGCAGAAATAAAAAAATTAATGTATACCCCTGTAAACCCCAGTTTTACTACATACAAGTTTTCAGTACAATATAAAAGTGGGGTTTGAGGGGTTCAAAATTATATAGGTATGTTTTCGTGATGCGAATGATCATTCAGAGCAATTACTGAAAATAGCTGAAGTAACCGAAAATAGCTGAAGTTCACTTTCATTTGATGTGTCAAAAACTTCTGACTGAATGGCAAACGGTGCAGACCCTAATCAGATGCCAATATTATTTGTAAGAAAGAATACAGTAAAAATGGAAATATAATGTGTTGTTTTGTTCTGATTTCAGTCGATGAAAATAGAATCCCACCCTCTTTATTTGATGATATCAACAGCTATTGCATGTTCCTTCGCCTTCATGTTACCAGTGGCAACGCCGCCGAATGCCATCGTCTTCTCCACGGGCTACCTAAGCATTCCAGACATGGTACGTACCCTATTTTTTAAGTTTTCAGCAATACGACTACCTCACAGCTTCTTTTGCCGGCCATGTTCTCATTGGTAAGTTCCCAGCAATACGGCGACGTCACCGCTTGTTTTGCCTATCATGTTCTCTCCAGTAAGTTAATTCGACTTTTTAAATGCTCTTTTTGTTCCCTTACATTCTTTGATAGGTGAAAAGTGCAAGGTAGACGAAATACTAGCGCGATCCTTCGAATTGGAATCCTCTGTTTTTATCATAGATGAAACATAAATAAAAACAGAGTATTCTAATTAGAAGATCTAGTTGTATTACAAAAAACTAGGTCCTTCTAATTGGAATCCACTGTTTTTATTTGTCTATGATAGTTGCGCTTCGCCCGCTTTTTAACCTTACATTGTTCGGAATCCACATTATATACTGTTGTGCACAGAAACTTTTTATGATATATTGGAAGACTTATTGGCATAAAACCATGTTTAAATTCGATATGTCAAAGACAAAGGGAACTATTCTTAACGGAAAAGTTGATGATAAAGTTAGGAATCCAAGATTTCAAGATTTTATGATTGTTCAAGATTTTATTATGGACTGTAACTCCAACTGGGGCATTAGTCAGAACTTGCAACAAATAAAAAACATGCGATAAAACATCTGAGGAAAGTTGCAAACTATGATATTGAAGAATATTCTAAACCATCCTCATGGTCACATGACTGTGACCAAGAGTATGTAAAAATCAACACCAAAGAATACAACCCTGACAAAAATAATAATACAGTCGACTCTCGTTATCTCGAATTCCAAGGGACTCTCTGAAATACTTCGACATATCAGATTTGCAGAATTGAGGAAAAATTAATTCGATTAACCACATTTAACAAATATATGTGTAACTGGACTTGAAGTTAAGAGATATATTGAAAATATTGTGGAAGAGAGGAGAAATTGCTCCTGAGGAGCAATTTCTCCTCTTTTCCACAATATTTTGTTACCCGTTGTTAGCTTTTCATGTTTAAGCAGGGACCAGATTATCGCTTCGAGATAAGCGGTTATTCGAGATAAGCGAGTTCGAGATAACGAGAGTCAACTGTTTGTGTTAGTAGAATACTGTCCATTTGACTAGGAATTTCATAAGTGTCCTATTGTCCCAGGATCATATGTACCCATTAAAGCACTGACCCATTGCCGATTCAGTAAATGGCATCATACAACAAAAATCAGAATATCCGGCCATGAAAACTACTGCAAGCATCATCTATAAGATATATGCATGTACAGTCCCAGATCAGACTGCTCCCAAGAGCAGCCAATTCCAAGCCTATACTGAAGTAAACAACACAGTCCGAGACCGGAATGCTTAATATACGAGTAAAGCACCCCAATCCAGGCCCGTACCATTCACCATGACAAACACACCCGAAAACCCAGGATTTTCTGAGAAATTAAGACACTCTCACTAAGTAACCCAGCCATTATTTATGAATGGTATTAAATGCTGATCTTGACCAAGAGTGTTTGAATTCCATATGACTAGTTGTTCAGTGTCCTTTGTAGTATTCATTAATACTGAATGGCATGGCATGTGTCCATTCACTTAGAGTATTTTAATATCCATTTGTCCAGACGCCCAGTGTCTTGTTGGCTAGAAATTGTCTTTAATTAGTAAGATACAACAAAATACAAAATATCTGAAAATAAAGTTGACTCTCGTTATCTCGAACTCGCTTATCTTGAATAACCGCTTATCTCGAAGCGATAATCTGGTCCCTGCTTAAACATGAAAAGCTAACAACTGGTAACAAAATATTGTGGAAAAGAGGAGAAATTGCTCCTAAGGAGCAATTTCTCCTCTCTTCCATAATATTTTCAATATATCTCTTAACCAAGTCCAGTTACACATATATTTGTTAAATGTGGTTAATCGAATTAATTTTTCCTCAATTCTGCAAATCTGATATGTCGAAGTACGGATATCTCGAAGTATTTCAGAGAGTCCCTTGGAATTCGAGATAACGAGAGTCGACTGTATCATTAAAAAGATCCAATTAAATGGACCCAGTGCTTTACAGAGAGTACTCAGGGGGGTTAACTGACTATCACCTATTACCGCACCGTGTGGTTACTTTTTTATTGTTTGTTTGTTTGTTCTTGTTGTTGTTGCATGCAATAAAAATATGGTATTTTAACGCCAAATGCTATTTTGAAACCCAGATCAAACGTCTGTTTGATTAGAATTCAATATCTTGTTTTATGATGACGCAGAATTTCTAGTTTCAAACATTGTTTGTTTTATTTGGAGTTTTACAGCCCAGTCAACACTGCTAAAGTCATGTCGAGCCGGTTGGTTAATCAACCTACACTTTTTCTGGGAATATTTAGTTACCAGTACTTTGTGCACATCTTTTTGCCAGTAAATGACATATTTTTAAACTATGGATTATACCCAGCAAGCATTCTACTTGAATCTATATTGGACTGTTATCGGCCCGACAGGCAATCCTATCGAGCCGATAACGGTTCAATATAGATTTAAGTACCAGGACAAAGTCCCTTTTCTTATGTGGCATCTTTTCAATTTCTTTCAGGCTTTAGCTGGGCTACCAATGAACATCATAGCTATTGGATGTCTTACCTTTGCGATCAACATTTGGGGAAAACCTATGTATGGTTTGGACACCTTTCCCTCGTACTTCCAGAATATCACGGCGACGACACCAGCTCCTTAACTAATGATAAATACGCTCAAAATCCCTAGGAAAATGTTTTTTGTTGTCACTCAGAAACATGATAACATTTTGTTTGATGTGATTGTTATTGCCGTTTATGCAGAAAAAAAATCATCACAGAAAGTGAGCCCCGCCCCAATTGCACCCCCACCCTCTCCCCCGATTCCATCTTTTTACTGTCTGTATATATCTGTCTAATCAGGGATTTCATTGCTCATTTACAGAAAAAGTGGATACTAGAGACTATATCAGTAAGTAAAGAATGTTGTGATCAGACTGTGTGGATGCACAACATTACAAAAACATGCCTATTCAAATATACTGAAAATTTCACCACCAAAAAAAAAATGAAAATTTTCATATAAAAAATGTTCTGATATTTTTCATATTTCTGCTCAGAACATAGATTGTGGGTTCTCGTTAGAACCGCCTCGACGAGGCGATTCTGACGAGTACCCACAATCTTTGTTTTTGAGCAGAAATAAGAAAAAATAATGTATACCCCTGTAAACCCCAATTTTATTATATAAAAAGTGGGTTTTAAGGGGGGGGTGGGGGGTCAAAATTATATAGGCATGTTTTCGTGATAGCTGGTTTGGATCTTCTCTGATCGCATAACCCATAAGAGCAATTTTCTAGCTTTGTGCATGTGGACGATCTTTTATGAAAATAATAATGTTTGTACCTAACTTAACACTCACTCCGGTTACCGTATTCGACCTAATTACCGCATCGTGCGCTTTGGCATATTTTAAATTACAGGAAAACTGTTAGTTATATATCCACCTAATAAGGGTACGTTTCAAGGAAATTTCCGCAGAGGGGGTGGGGGCGGGCTTCATGAGAGGCGTTTTTGATAATGCTCATGCATTTTTAGTCTGATTTTCCTTATAAAAACATATATTGTTGGTACTCATTTGAGTTGCTTCGAAATTACTTGACTGCACGCTTATATGCTTATGTTTGGTAATTATGTTGAATACGGTATTATGATTGACTGAAATCTGAACAATCATTGGTTGTCTCCCCATTTTGTGACGTCTGAACTGCAAAAATAATGATATTACATAATGAATATATGTAGTTGATCGAGTGGACCAAAAAAGTCGCTCGCATCACAGCTTTTAAAATTCGACCTCATCGACTTGGACTTTTAGGAGAATCTCCGCCTTAATCGTAGTTGTCCTTTCGAAAAAAAAATGTGTTTTGCTACGCTTTAAAAATGGGTACGGATTAACCCTTGTCCTGCTGAACCCGGATATACACTGCCTTTGCAAAAAGTGTTGATCCAGATCAGTTGGCGTCTAAGAAGCCAATTGATCTGGATCTGCACTATTTGTCATTAAGTATTCAAATTTGTATCAACATCCTGAATCAAGTAATCTGATTGACTGAAAATTAGAATTGGGTGTGATATCTTAATTTATTCAGAAGGACAAGGGTTAAAAATGGGTCTGGATTAGCAAATTATTTCCATTCGGAGGAGACCTTTTTTCAGAGGGGTTTTGGCGTTAAAAAGCAAGCAGGATGTCACATAAGTTGTCTCTTGTAAAAAATGGCGGAAAATCTATCAAATGTATCCAGTCCACATAATACTTACCAGGTTATCAGCAAATTCAGCAGACGACAAACTAACATTTCCCAGAAAACAGACAATTTGCATTAAATGTCAAAGCCTGTTTTCTGGATAAAATACAGTCAACCCTCGTTACACCGACACTCGTTAGAACGACAAAATTCGTTATAATGACAATTTGAATGTCACGAAACCTTCTCTCAAGAGGTGACAGTTAATGAGAAATTATGCAAGAATATTGCATTAAAACTTCAAGCAACATATGTTTTGGATATTTGTTAGAATCGCCTCACTGAGGGGATTCTAACAAATATCCAAAACATATGTTTAGTGAGGAAACAAGAATAAAACAAGCTATTTCTTAAATATCATTCTGTCCATTAAGGAAACTTTACAACAGCTAATTCATTTTAATTGCAACATCTTTGGGAACAAATGTTGTCGTTGTAACGAGGGTTCACTTTTGGAATAATATTTCCAATGCCGTCTGCTGAATTCTTTACCCAGTATACAGAGCGCTAAAGACAAATAGAAATAGATACTGTACATGTAATGTAGATAACACAGCATGAACTAACTTAAATTTTGTATGTGTTCTTAGCTAAAACTTTGAAATAGGGAATGTAACTCAACGCATACTTGTAATTCTGCTCCAACAGCATGTTAAAATGCAATGTGAGTTCTCTGTGATATTTTCTGTCTGAGCAGTACTGTGATATATCACGGCGATTATGTTCCCACTGAAACATTCCACTGAATTTCCATTAAATATTCCACTGATTCTCCATTAACTATTCCACTGGATTTCCATTAAACAAACAAATGAATTTTTATTAAACATTTCACTGAATTTCCATTCAACATAATTATCATCAAACATTCCACTGAATTTCCATTAAACATTCAACTGAGTTATCATTAAACATTCCACTGACTTTCTATTCAACAGTCTACTGAATTTCCATTTAAAACATTCAATTCAAGACATATGTGTTCATGAGGCGGTTTTGTATGTTGTACATAGCAATAGATTAGGGGTTGGGGTAGTCAGTAGATAATTTTCTAATTTTCCATGAAAACAAATTTGAGGTAATCATTAGAAGCGCCTCGACTAGGCGCTTCTAATGAGTACCTACAGCATATGTTTTTTTTTTTTTTGTTGTTGTTGTTTTGTTGTTGTTTTTTGTGGAGAAGTAAGAAAAAATACATTGCAGTTGAAAAAAGTGCCATATCTGAAGCTAAGGTTTTAGCTTTTACTTGTTTTACGAATCCATGTTATGTTCAGAAAAATATGTGTAGAAATGTTCATTTCTTTATTTCTTTGTTTGCATTTGCTTCAAGAACTGTTTATGAATGTGCATTGGTATGTTTATTAGTCTCAAGTGCGCCATGTCAAGCAGAACAAAGTGTCTTCGAGACATGTGTAAGCAGACCTCAATCAGCATGCACAGCCTTGGCGCCTGATCAGGGTCTTTGCTGATCCCTGATAAATCATTGGATACGTTAGAAAGTGTCAGGATAGTGAAATTCTGATTCCAGAGTGTTATCAACGGATGTCAAAGTCTGTAATGAAACTGCACATGCGTAAGGCGACATGAATATGCACGGCAGCTTACTTGAATACACCTGTTCAAGTGGCGTGGTCCATTTTAAATATTCATTAATACTTAAAAGCGCCATTCACAATTGCTGCAGACGACATTTTGAATTTTTTTTTTTTTTTTTTTTTTTTTTTAATATTTTTCAGAGAAAAAGAGCTAGGCATTTCATGGGAGTCGTCTACCTAGCAGACGATTAAATGTCTAGTCTTATTTTCTCTGAAAAATAAAACAAATATTTCAAAACGTCGTCAGCTACATTTTGATTGCTTGGCGCTTTTTATTGGTTAACTTTGTTGAATCATAGCTCTTGATAAACTGAGTATCCAGATGTCATTAACCCTTGTCATGCTGAATAAATTAGGATGCCATGCCCACTTCTAATTTTCAGCCAATCAGATTACTTGATCCAGGTTGTCGATACAAATTCACATTCTAAATGACAAACAGTGCAGATCCCGATCAGTTGGCTTCTTCAGAAGCCAACTGATCTGGATCTACACTGTTTGCAAAGGCACGGTATATCCGGGGTCACCGGGACCAGGATTAAGAAAACATGCCTATTCAAATATATAGAAAATTTCACCTCCAAAAACTGAAAATTTTCAGATAAAAAAACTCTGATATTTTTCATATTTCTGCTCAAAACATAGATTGTGGGTACTCGTTAGAACCGCCTCGGAGAGGCGGTTTTAACGAGTACCCACAAACTTGTGTACTCGTTAGAACTGCCGCGGAGATGCGGTTCTACCGAGTACCCACAAACCATGTTTTGAGCAAAAATAAGAAAAAATAATGTATACCCCTTTAAACCCCAGTTTTGCTATGTAAAAGTGGAGTTTAAGGGGGTCAAAATTATATGGGCATGTTTTCGTGATGCATGGTTGTACTTAATTCACAACGTCAACATACCTTGTGGGTACTTATTAGTAGTGTTTCACAGAGGCACTTCTAAGGAGTACCCAAATCATGTTTTAGAAGCGTCTCATAGACAGGGCAGACCTAATGAGTATCCTAAACATATCTTTATGGGTGAGGAGAGAATTAAGAAAAATATCAAAATATTTTGGATGAGTACTCACAAAATATATTTTCAGGTAAAAGTAAATAGGTACATGCATGATAGCTTTTGGTTGAAAAAATGTCTGATTTTAAAGCGTGTGTTCCATTATTTCTATTATCATTTACATATTGTACTTATACTATTTGTACATAATTTGTACTAAAAACGAATGTTACTATTTTTATAACAATTTTATATACATGTATTGCATGTAATGAAAAAATATAACATACCAGACTGGCTCCCGTTCCTAGTGACTACTGAATGTATCAATGTTGATATGTGCGTTTAACGGGAATTAGTATACTGTTTCGGGAACCGCTGAAGGCGGTCGGGCGTGCTCGATAAACACCAATAAACTCGTCGTGTAACCAATGATAAGTGTAACCAAAATGTGGTAGTTACATAAACGCTTTGCGTTAGGGTGCTTATGCTGTAATGCAAGCGTTTCCGCGATTGTCACTGCAAGCCAGTGAAATATCTCTAGGAAGAGGCTACTGACATGACGGCAGGGCATATGGTGATAATTTAGACACACAGATATAGGTAGTACCTATTAACTTCATATTTAATCTCTTTGATCATGATATAGACACTAAAACAAAAGAAAGGCAATATTAACATGTTAGAATGATAAAGCCCTGGTCACTAGTGACCAGTACTTCATAATCTTAACATGTTAATATTGTCTTTTTTTTTTTGTTGTTGTTGTTGTTATTGTTGTTGCTGTTTTTACAAGTTTCTATACGAATATAGAGTTTATTCATTGTCCTATTTTAAATATGGGATTTATAAACCGAGGGAGGTAAAAATATCCGATAGCACTCGTTTCTTTATCGATTTTTTTTTACCTCCCGAGGTTATAAAACCCATATTTAAAATAGGAGAAATGAATAAATGTATATTACATGCATTTCGCCGCAACAGAGTACACCATTTAAGAGGCTTTTGTGGCAAGTCTAGTCTGCCAGTTTGTTTACGCTGTCATTTCTGTTTTGGGTCGGCGTAGTAATAAATAATATATTTAAGATAGCTTTTGTTTTAATCCTAAATGATATTGACAGCAGGGTCAAAATCTAGGCTGTTCATGTGTTACAAAAAAAAGTAGTTCCGGTTAAAGAGATTTATTTCCCCGGCTAAGAGGAAATATTTCTTCTTAGAAAACAAGGAAAGTACCAGTTTTATGTCTGGTAGAATTCATGGTATTTCTTGGTTATGCATGTAATATAAAACAATATCATAACTGGAAATATGTTTGTAAAACACTATGCCCAACAACTATATGCTAATCCGTATAAAATGCCTGTTGGAAAGCGGTTTCAGTCTGACAAAATTAATGTGACGTTTTGTTCCAATGTTAACCAGGTGGTCTACTCATCCCAAATAAGCTCACCAAGTTTCGATGCCCTGGCCCAAATACGTTTTTTAAGATATCTTGCTCACAAGGTCTCATCCATCCCATAGGTTTACACCACATGTGAGTCGAAGAAGGGGCATAACCCCGAAACTACAAGAGCGATTGACAAATTCAATCTGATCGCATAACACATAAGAGCTATTTTCTAGCTTTGTGCATGTGAACGATCTTTTATGGAAACAATAATATTTGTGCCTAACTTCACACTTACCCCGGTTACCGTATTCGACCTAATTACCGCATTGTTTGTCGAGGCAGTTCAAATGAGTACCAACAATTTATACTTGTATAAAAATAGATAAAAGTTCACCAACTGTAACGTGAAGACTACGAAAATGCTGGACTGCATGCTTGTAGGGGTATGTGCGGTAATTATACGGTATTATGATTGACTGAAATCTGAACAACCATTGGTTATCTCCCCATTATGTGACGTATGAACTGCAAAAATAATGGTACTACATAATGAATATATGTAATTGATCGAGTGGACCAAAAAATCGCACTTATCACACCTTTTAAAATTCGACCTCATCAACATGGACTTTTAGGAGAATCTCCGCCTTAATCGTAATTGTCCTTTCAAAAAATAAACAAATGTCGTTTGCTACGCTTAAAAAATGGGTCCGGATTAATAGGAAACAATAAGCTCCTAGGTGGGAGCAAATATATAAAGTTTCAAGATCTCTATCCGTTCTTGGCCGTATGCTAAGCGTGACGAATGGATGGACGGACGGACGAACTTCGCCTCCAACTCCTTTGAACTTAGGGGCTCAAGAAATTGCTTACTAGGGACTGGAGCCGTGAGAAAATCTATGGAATATTAACACAGTTTAATCTGGGTTTAATGTTACCAATGCAATACAAGGAGCATTTAGAATGTACATAGCCATCTGTGATTATCCCCACTTGACTGTATAAACTATTCCCTCACAAACTGCGGCAAATTCTGTAATACTGTATACCCCTGCATAACATATTTTCACTATATATAATGGGTAAAATACGGCTATTATGGGTAAAATAGGGGTATGTATTGCGTAGACATTTTAACGTTTTGAGATACCAACGGCTAGCATATTCTTAAAGACATAGTTAAAATGAGACCAAAAGTGGTCCCACTCACTAATGATTTTATTGCCCCTACTTGGATTTTATGCAAGATAGTTCAAAGGTAATTATAATATCCCAGCAAGGGGTGAAAAAGAAGCCCTCTGAAGGGTATTAAATATTTTGGAGGGATTTTACCTGTGAATCAGATATATAAACTAATACTTAATTCCCCTGTTGGTTTGCTTCCTGACTACTTTTTATTGGCAGTGTACTAGGTTTTGTTGTGCATCAGTCTCTTATCAAGACTTATGGCTGAGACTTACCTTATCTTTATGTCTTAAAACCAATATCGGGCTGTTATTGGCCCGGCTGGAGCCCTGTCGGACCGATAACAGTCCGATAGGGATTTCAGCGGAATGCTAGCTGGGTGTGTCTCTAATCTGATCATTCTTCGCTGAACGATCCGGCTAGCAGAAGATCCAAGGCTTCTTCAGGCGTCCAGCAAAAACGCAGATCAGACTGCGCGGGTGCGCAGTCTGATCTGCGTTTTTGCTGGACGCCCATTACAAGGTAAATTCTTTCAACTCTGGCTCAATCATTCTCTTATGTACACGTTTTCTCAAAATGCTCAGTTTTTGTTTCTTTCAAATCTCAGTTGCAACTCAGTTGATAATTTTGAAAGGCTGTGAATTTTTATATACATGCAAATATATTGTCTATTTTTCTTTTTTCTTTTTTTTTATGTTTGTTTTGTACTATTTCTTTTAATACAGTTGTTATGTGTAGCGCTTCTTTTGTAATAAGAAGTATGTGTGTGCGTCCGTGCGTGCGTGCGTGTGTGTGTGTGTGAAATATGAATTTTATTGTTCAGTTGTAAGCTATAGGTATAAATATAACCTTGTCCGGTGATCTCTGACTTCTGTTTTCAGTTTTCTGGGAACTAGAAACCTCAGATCACCGCACAAAGTTATATATTTTTGTTATAATATAGTATGTAGATATTTACTAATTTTTATGTAAATACATATTTTATTCATTATATACATTGTAATCATTTATACATTGTATGCTTTTTATCTTTATTTCTTTATAATCTGCATGACAGGAAATCTTTGGTTTCTCGTTTGCATTGCAGGAACTTTTTGACGGATAGTATATGCTGTTTGCTGGATATAAAGAAACGTTGTGTTGAATGTTTGCTGAACCGTTGGAAATAAAATATCTATTTTTATCTATTTTATATCTATCTAAATATTTACGAAATCCAGATTTTCAAAAGTAGAATTTCTGATTTCTCCACAAAACTAGAGAAAGTGCTCAGAGGGTCACGAATGCCCCCGGCCGGCGCCACCTTTACATTATAAAATGTTTCAAAATCAATGACAATGATATAAGGCAAAATCAATGGACCAAGAAATATAGCCAATAACCCACATACAGTTTTCCAGATCAGTCTCTGAGTGACACTGATCTATCATCCCAAGTGCACTTTTTCTGGAGTAAATAGTCTTCAAGATATGAAGCTAAATCGCTGGACCATAGAAATGGTCGTTGACTTACAAATACTTGACAGGTCAATCGGATGGTCACATTGACCCATTATACTAACTTTGAATAAATCCATTAAATAATCTAGAAGATACTAAGCAAACTTACTAGACCATGAAATATAGGTCATGCTGATTTATATTTACTTTGAGGTCAAAGTTTGGGTCACACTGTGTCTTTATATGTAAATATGACACTTGGCATCAAAAAGTGGGAGATATAAGACAAACTCACAGGGTTACGAGATATGGGTCACATAATCCCAAATAATGATAGTCATACATCAAATTGTCTTCAAGATGTAACATAAAATCACTGGACCATGACATATAGGTCACAGTGACTTACATTTACTTTTAGGTTAACTGTCGGATCATACTGCATCATAATCCCAAATAATGATACTCAAACATCAAATAAAGAAAATCACTGGACCACAAAATATAAGTCAAGGTGGCCTACATTTGTTAAGATGTCAACTGTGGTGTTACACAGAACCAATATCCCAACTATCATATTAATCCACGAAACAGTCTTCAAAATGGAATGCAAAATCACTGGAGCATGAAAATAAGGTCACAATGACCTTGGCCTTATTACACTGAATGTTGATGTGACAAACATGTCTTATATCCATCCTTCTTTATTAAGAAGTTGTTTGATTAAACAAACTGCAATTTACTACTTTATTTGGGTATCCTAGATTTTGACCTCTAGCCCCGCCCCGGGGCATGACTCAGAGGTTCATAGATGTAGAATGGAAGAAAATCCTCCCAAATATGAAAATGTTTTTGATCAGTGGCTGCAGTTTTAAGTAATCAAAAAAAATTCGAAGTAAAACTTGGTTATACAAAGTGTTAACGGACGGAATTACGTCCGGACGGACGGAATCACGTCCGGACGGACGGACGGAACCGACAAAACCTATATACCCCTTCGGCATACTTCGTATACCGGAAGTATAAAAACATACGTTGTAGATAGATACCCACAAGAGGCCTTCTCAGTGGCGCTCTAAATGCATACCAACAAATACTTTGTGGAGAAATCAGAAAAGAAAATGGTATCCTTCTTATCTGATATCTAGAGCTATATAAATTAGTGCATTTTCACCACATGATATGGGAAATGAGTAATCTTTCCTTGAGAAGGGATGCAACGACCTACATTTATCACTCTTCGGAGTGTATTCGTTCTATGCCTGAAGTATCGATATTCTTCATACGAAACTGACAGCAAAAAGTAACGAGCTGAACTGTCTTAGATGACGAGTCAACGTTTGACCGACAGTCAATGGCCTTTTCAATTATATCTTTATACAATATCTCGTTCCTTTAGTTAACTTCTAGCATTTTCTGGGCAAAATAGGCAGACGATATATTGATGTTGTGTTGTTTTTTTGTTTTTTTGTTTTTTGTTTTTTTTTTTATTTATTTATCCAGAAAATATGGCTTGACTTTTCATAAACACTTTGCATGACACGTTGAACCTTATATTCTGGAGAAAAATATTTCAAAATGGCATCTACCGATATACCCAGCGTGCAAAGCTTTAACAAGAGATATGTCTGATTTTGTGGCATAATATGAAATGTACATATGAAATAAACTAGAAAATAGATATTTTGAGGTTTTGCTTACTGTTTTCTTTATTTCTCCCGTTAAGTGCTTGTGTGAGGCCGTAAAACGTCACCTTTATTTCTTTCGTTAAGTGCTTGTGTGGAGGCCGTAAAACGACACCTTTATTTCTCCTGTTAAGTGCTTGTGTGGAGGCCGTAAGAGGTCACCTTTATTTCTCCCGTTAAGTGCTTGTGTGGAGGTCGTAAAACGTCACCGCGGTGACGTTTTACGGCCTCCAAACATGCACTTAACAACAAGTGCGGCATAAAATAGCTTTGAAGTGGAATCTCGGAGATGGGAGGACATCCAGGTCTATTGAAATGATGATCCTAGATAGATCTTTGACGTTTACGACAGAGTCAGATTTTCTTCCAGATCGTAGTATTTCACCTTATATGAGTTTATGTAAAAATAGCAAGCCCCCCGGGCCCGGGGCCATTTATTATCTCAGGCCTAGAATTCGATCAATCTTGGTAGAGGTCTATTAGATGAAGTTATATTCCAAATATCAAAGGCCTGGGCCTTCTAGTTTCAGAGGTTTTTAAAGATTTTCCCTGTACAAATCTGTTTAAAACAAGTGAACCCTGAGATGGGGCCCTTTTTGACCCCAGGGTTATAATTTGAACAATCTTGGTAGTGGTATACCTGGGCCTTCTAGTTTCAGACAGAAATATTTTTTAAGGTTCGCCTTAAAGAGTCTATGTAAAAAATAACATTTCCGTAAATAAAAGGTCACGGTCAACCGAAGTTTTTTCAGACTCCATTGGACTCATGTCCCAAATGCTGCATACCAAACCCCATGGCCATTTGCCCTTTCGTTTCTGAAAAGATTTTAAATGAGTTTTTACCATAAAAGATGTGACCCAGATACGGCGAATAAACTTTCATTTATTCTTCCCACTGATGCTTCTGATGAAATTTGGCTTTGATTGACCCAGTGGTTTCTGAGAGGACGTTGTAAACTATAGGTTTTCCCTACTGAATCTATGTAAAACAAGTGACCCTGGGGCGGGGCCATGTTTGACCCCAGGGCTATATTTTGAAACAAATTTGGTAAAAGTGTACAAGGTAAAGCTACACACCAAATATCAAAGGCCTTCAGACAGGAAGATTTTTAAATTTTTGCCTATAAAAGTCTATGTAAAACAATTGACCTTTTCGTTAAAAAGGTCGTCAACCCAAGATCGTTATCTTTTTAAACTTTGTTGGGTCTATGTCTCAATGCTGCATACCAAGCCCCAGGGACATTGGCCCTTTGGTTCCGGAGAAGAAGCTTTTAAAGAGTTTTTACCATATATTGGCGTGGCGGCCACCCTGGTCATGTGACCGAGATGGAGGTAACAAACTTTTGTTCCCCCTATCCATTGAGGCTCCATATGAAATTTGGCTTTGAATAAATCAGTAGTTCCTGATCAGAAGATGTTTGAAAAGTGTGGACGACGGACGGACGTACGGACGACGGAGTCTGCCTATACTATAACCTATGAGCCTAAAGGCTCAGGCGAGCTAAAACTGTTGTATAAAATCTGGTCTTGAAGCCTTGTTCTAAAAGCTTTGCGTAAGGCTTTACAGGAAAAAGGGCTTTATTAGAGCGCCAGAATCTGACATTTTAGGCCACATGTAGCATTGCTTTGACTATATGTCGGAATCGTACAACATTTAAAATCATACTTCAATACAATTTTGTTTAAACCACGTGAATGTGTACAGGGACAATTAACAGGCTGCAAAGAAGCTTAGATCTAGTCATACATAGTCCAACCTGTCTTAAAGTCCACCTGTATTTTGCAATCACCTCTATTAAGATGATATATTTTCTGATCCTTTAGAAGTCCGATATGTGTAAATTTACCCGCCTTAAGCAAGCACATGGCATAAGCAACCATTCTTTGGCTTCCCCTTAGGTGCATGCCTAACACAGATTTGCCTGTAGCTCGATCTAGACAAAACAAGACCAACATCTCTGAATATAAATATCTCGTCGATTTTTTTTTTCATTAAAACAATGAATATCACCTACAACAACATTATATATACCAGTAAAATTTTATTCGAATTGGCTGAGACGTTCCGAAGAAGTAGTAAAAGCAACTTAACAGAAATTCAGAATAAATATACAGAATATAGATTACATAGAATTCGGCAATGACTGTGATGATTTGGTGTGTTACGTCCCTTACAACGTTATTTAAGTCATACAGAAGCAATGGAGGGGGGAATATTCAAAAGCTCTGTCCGACGAAGCGCGTAGTCATGAGCTGAGATCCGCCTCCAGCGGGATTCAAATCCGGGACCTCGTGATCCGAAGTCGGGAGCGCCAACAACACGGCAATCCGGACACATCACTATATTCGCCATTAAATCAGCTCGGCTGGACCTCTTATCATTATGTTCACAAGTATAAATAAGTACACCAAAAGTTTCCCCATGATTTATAACATTACGAAAACACGCCAATTCAAATATACTGAAAACTTTACAACCAAAATAAAGAAAATTTGCAGTTAAAAAATTCTGATAATTTTTATATTTCTGCTGAAAAAACATAGATTGTGGTACTCGTTAGAACCGCCTCGGCGAGGCGGTTCTAACGAGTACTCACAATCTCTGTTTTTCAGCAGAATTTAGAAAAATAATGTATACCCCTGTAAATCCCAGTTTTACTATATGAAAGTGGGGTTTAAGGAGGTCAAAATTATATAGGCAAGTTTTCGTGATGGTAAAAACGCGGTTTACAGGAGCCTATTTTTAAGGCAAAAATTTCAGGGTTTTGCAATTATTAAAACCCTTTATTTCAAATTGTTTATTAACATGTTGATCAATTCTCTTAAATAGCTTAACGTTTAGCACTCTGGGAAAAAATTTCAGCAGGCGGCATATTAAATATTTTTTTCTTATTTTTCCCAGAAAACAGGTTTTGACATTTCATGCAAATTGTCTCGAATGGAGACAATTTGCATGAAATGTCAAATCCTGTTTTCTGGGAAAAATAAGAAAAATATCATCAATATTTCGTCAGCTGACTTAGCCCAGGGAGTGGTAAAGGTTAATATCTAATCATTCATTAGTTTTTTCCCATAGTATATATTGATAATTTCAGGGGTTGCACAGCTAAGGTTTAGAGAGGTACGCAGACATTTCTTTTCTTATTTCTTCATGAAACCATACGCTGTGAATGATAATCATTGGAAGCGCCTCGCAAAGGCGCTTCTATTAAGTACCCACAACATATGTTTTCATGGAGAAATAAACAGAAAGAAAATTAAATTTTCAGATGTAGGCCATTTCTCAGAAACTACAAATAAATCAGATTTTGTATATATCCCGGTTACGTTTTCCACTTTTAACCCATTCAGCCATGCAGACCAACACATTTATTTATGCAATAGTGTAGGCCCAGATGAGACAACGAGCCGTCTCATCAGGATATACACTGTTTGCCACCCTATTTTTGATTTTAGACTGAACCCCCTATCCGTGGACATGTCCAAATTCACGTATGGAAGAGTCCACTTCAGAAACTCTGTGGTGAAAAGTGATAATAGACATTCACCATGCATTATGGGTAAACAATTCAAGATTGTTGAATGAAGTTTATAAAAACGATATGGAAAACACTGAAATGAAAGACATCAATAAATAGTTTTTAAACTTAATAAAAAAAAGATTTTCAAAATAAAATGACAGCTGATAACATGATAACAGATCTTACTAAGGAGAAGTACAGTTAACTCCGTTATCTCAAACTCTGATAAAAATCAAACTAATGCTTAAGTCAAATTAATACTGGTTGACTTGGCTATATTTTTCTATCAGTGTTTCTTTTATTGCAAACTACTGTTATCTCAAACGAAAAATTCTAGTCCCTTGAAGTTTGAGATAATGAGAGTCATTTGTATTTTGTGATATTTCTGGCATGTTTTCATATTTCTCCACAGAAGCATATTTTGAGGCGCTTCTAATAAGTACCCACAACATTTTTTTTTTTTTTTTTTATGGAGAAATGGAGAAAATAATCTCATAATTATCACCAAATACTCCTCCTTACAAGCCATAGCAACAGATAAGACGCTTTTTTCATCCGAAAAATGCTGATCTGATATCTTTCTTATTTCTCAACAAAAACATATGTTGTGGGTACACATTAGAAGCGCCTCTGCGAGATGCTTCTAATGAGTACACACAACATATGTTTTCGTCAAGAAATAAGAAAAAAATATTATGTGGATACCCCCTCTTATATGTAGCTATGCAAGCGCCTTGCTGATAATATGGTTAAATACTATCAAATTGTCTATACTCGTCATGTAGGACTAGTTTTTCTTGGTTTGTTTCACAAACCTCTTGGCTGTGCAACGAGAAACATAAATTCTGATACTTTTCAACTTCCTTCCAGAGGTTCGCCCTCCCGTATGCAACCATCAGTAGTTGAAATACCCGTACCCTTGACTTATCTAATTCTAGACTTCTCTCTGCGCGTTTAGCCGCCAAGTCATTCAGTCCGGCAGAAAGCAGCCATCCGGTTTCATATTCTAAAACCGTGGAGTTGTTACCCAGTGGAAGTTCATCTGCCTGTTTGTTTAGTTTCTTCTCGTCAAATGCTGTAAGATTTCTTAGTAATACCATGTAATTACCGGCCTTATAAACTTCAAAATATTTCATTCCTGCGAAAAGTTTATTTCGCTTGGTAATAACGTAATTAAACGAATTTGTCCTTCCTAAAAGCCTACATAAATAGTGCGAATTACGTACATAAACATAATCGGAATATTTATTTAATATTCGAATTCTGTTCCCAAATGCAAAACTTTTACTATAACCAGCTGTATAGAGATGATATTCGTTATGTACCTTGGTCAACAACGGTACATCATGTCGCAGAACAGAAAATCCATGGGTTTCGAAAATGCTTTCGTCCAACATCACACCTCTAACGTCAGTCATCCTTGAAATGTAATCAAGACAGATGTTCACATCTTTCGAAGCCGTTGCATTTCTGTAAGTCCACTCTCTTGATGAACTGTCATTAGCACTAGGAAAACTTTGGTAAGAATTTAAACCAAACGCAATTAAGAAAAGGGTTGTCCCAACTGCAACTTTCCATTTTGTAGCGCCATATTTATAAAATTTTTGAATTAAGATATGCACCGCATATGACACGAGAATGAAGTATAAAACTATGATATTGTGTAAAAGTCTCGCTTCTTTGTGGCCTACTAGCAGGTAGCAAGTAAGAATAATAAAGAAACTTGTGTGAACTGCTACGCTCAAATAGAAACTTCGGGACTTTTTCTTACATATGACGTAATAGTAACTGTAAATAAATAGAAGTGAAATATTCATGAGACCATAAAACCTGTTACAAAAGAAAACATTTGTGTATACCACTGCTTCTTTGGCACCGAAGAGAATGGACGCGCTATTAGATATTAAATTGAACTGTATCCACTGGAGCGGAGGTATGACCAAATGTCCATACTTCCAGCAATCATATAAAACGCCAATACACAGTGCAAAAATGCCACCCAACATTATTAATATAATTTCTTTGATTTTTGTTTTAAAGTCTTGCGAAGTAAACACGTTTTCTGTAAATAATACTGCAAGGTAAAGAACACTGGCAAATAATAAAATGTCCACACGAATGTAACCGGTTGTTCCAATGAGGAACCCTCCAAACAAAACTCTTAGCCATGTCCAACTGATTTTAGAATTCCATTTACCAACTCGCTTTATATTTGTTTTATGTGTACTGATTTCATTTATGAGACTACTCTTTGCACCATTCAAATGTTTATATTCCATGCAGAAAGTGCCATTGATTCGATTGCGAACTTGGCCAGATGGAGTTCTTGAAAACATGGCGTGATCACTGGTTTCAGAAACTTCGTCTTTGTGAATAATCCCATCAAAATGTTTCTTTTTTCTGTTCAAACAATTTATTACTTCCGTCGTAGGCAATGACATTTGCTCATCAACAGAGCCACAGGAAATATTTTCGTTCATGTCAACAAGTTTTGCGTCTTGAGAAAACTCTGACATGTCAACTTTATTTAAATGACTAGAAAAGCACAAGTTTAGTCCAAAGAAAACAAATGGCGCCGTAAAACTGTTTACAAGACAATGCGTTCCGAACACCGCCAAATGTAAAGAGGAAGCTGTCAGTGCGCATGCCAAACAAGACGCCAGGTGGCATCTAAATAGTTTATGTGTAAACAGGTATACAGCAAGAGGTAGCATTGATGTGACCAGTACATTGAAGAATCGGCAAACCTGAAAAAAAGGAAATATTTGGGACATTATATAAGACAAGAAAAACTATAAAACGTATGCATAATGTTATATTCGAACAGCGGAGGCGTCTGGACCAGTCTTCGCATCGATGACTTTACTGTATGGCTGCACAATCTGTTCTAGGTCACCCATGTTGATTTCATATTATTTAAGTTGTAGTATTTTGCTGCCATACGTTTTTCAAAAAAAAAAAGCAAGATCACTGGCTGACCTTAATCCCTCCTCTTAAATGTTAGTCTATGCATGTGTTTATGGCAATATCAATAGAAAAGGGAAATAAAACATACCATGAAAGGACTAAGAGGAATGCTTAGCCATCGTGCCGTTTCCATCGCTACTGCAAACGCTTTGGGATACAGAAAAGAGCGTAGAGCGTACATCCCCAAGTTCGCCATTTGTCTTTCCGCTTCCGTGGTGATGTTTGTTGGTGGAGGAAGGTATTCGTATGGGTAAAATCCATAACCATACACATCAGAGAACGCGACTGAAATTAACACAGATACAGTATTTACCCAAAGGGGAAGGAATACACATTCAAGCGACGTAACTCTGTAAATTTTGTTTTTTGTTTCCTTTTAAAAAGGGATTTACTCTATAAGCAAAGAATTTGCTGCTTCTTGTAGAATGGACCCTCTTTCAAAAGCGTGTTCTTGTGCAGGAAACAAAACAGGAAGTCACAGAAGTTGTCTCCCTTGTCTGAAATGGCGGTTAAATTATCAGGTGTATCCATTCTCTTTCCCCGCTAGTGGCGACGTTTGTCGTCTGCTGATAATCTTTGCAAACAGTTTGGATCCAGATCAGGCCCGACGTTTTGTCGGGCCTGATCTGGATCCAAACTGTTTGACACTCTGATGATATTCCTGAAAATGTTTTTGAAAAAGTTGATTTTAAAAAATCCACAGACGACAAAACAAAAAAAAACATGCAAAATTACCAGCATTCAAAAAAAGAGTTAAGTATTCGGACAACTTCCCGCCTTACTTTACTGTTTGTGTACTAAATAATTGAGCCAGCGCACGATAAAAGCTACAGCAAGATTGTGCGACCAGCAAAGACTCAGATCAGCCTGCGCATCCGCGCAGTCTGATCAGAGTCGTCGCCGATCGCATTTTCCTTCTACAGCATCCAGGCTATCCAAAGAGGGATAAACGAGATCCCTTGCCATACTGGGTGGATGTACAGGCTGATCTGAGTCTTTGCTGGTTACACATTCTTATTGTAGGTTTTGCTGTGCGCTGACTATATTATTAAGAACATTTTTTAACATTTTGAACATTTTACCATCTGCCTCAAAATGGCTGGATGAATAGCAAACAGTGTAGACCTGATCAGACGCCGCGTCTGATCTGCGCCTGCAGTGTTTTATTATGCTTTAAGTTATTGTATATTGACACGCGAACACTTGTAAAACATATGAGACAACGTTCTGTGGCGTCTGATCTGGGTCTACACTGTTTGCCAATGTCGCTTTTATGGGACGCTAGCCTTAAGCTAGCTGTTTGGGTTTCCTTAGGTTTGCCACGTGTGTGCTGTCTGACGTAGTTTGTTGTTTCGCTTTCTTATTGGTGGGCTACATGTACGTTATATGACTGTGACTCGTCCTCAGTCTGTCTCCAGACTCTATGTTTTCTATCATTTTCTCTTTTCTTTTCAAAGGTATACAATCTAGTACAGCTAATATAATAATGATTTAATAAGTTAACTCCCTTAGTGGAAAATCTGCAGTAAAGCAGTGAAATGGGGTTAAAGCTATATGTACAGGAAGTGATAATGACAAAAAAAAAATGCAGAAACGACTGGAGCCAGTCTAGCTCTTCCTGGGCATCGTCTTTATTATTTTGAACTTTCATTCAACTCGACTCTTCCGTAGATTTTAATTTATGTTCATGAATATTTTCTGGTGAAAATGTAAACATTATCAATACTTTAAAATGTCTGCTCAACGTTAAAATCAGCGTACCATAAAAGGTAATGATGACCCACGTCTTGGCAATGGGGCTTGTGTAAATATCTATCAATAGTCGAGATATGCTTTTATCAACATATTATATAATGCTTTTATTAACATATTATATAATTAATGATATACATCACGAAACCATGCCTCTATAATTTTGACCCCCTTAAACCCCATTTGTATATAGTAAAACTGGGGTTTACCGGGGTATACATTATTTTTCTTATTTCTGCTTTAAACACAGATCGTCGAGGCGGTTCTAACGAGTATCCACAATCTATGTTTTGAGCAAAATATGAAAAAAAAAATATCAGAATTTTTTATCTGAAAATTTTCATTTTTTGAATGTAAAATTTTCAGTATATTTGAATAGGCATGTTTTCGTAATGTTAATAATAGCATATTTCGATTATTTAGAAGAAATTGTTAAATGCCTCTATGCATCTTGGTGTTAATAATTGTCATTTACTGCAATCGGATCCTTCGTTTTTCTTGTTTTTGAATCAAACAGGAAACTGAAACAGGATTTATAATGACAGAGTCAAACTCATTACAAAAACAGGCCTATTCAAATACACTGAAAATATTTCTAAAAAAAAATGAAAATTTTCAGATAAAAAAAATATTTTTCATATTTCTGCTCAAAAGGCGGTTCTAACGAGTACCCACAATCTATGTTTTTAAAATAATGTCTACTCCTGTAAACCACAGTTTTACTATATATAAAAGTGGGGTTTAAGGGGGTCAAAATTATATAGGCATGTTTTCATATATAGGCAAAATTATATAGGCATGATAACAAAATTTCTTTATCCTTTACCAATCCCTGGGCAAATTCAGCTGTCGAAAAACAGGTATTATTTTTTTTCTCCAGAAAATAAGGTTTGACATTTTGTGCAAATTGTCTCCTGTGGAGAAAATTTGCAGGAATTGTCAAACCTTATTTTCACAGAAAAATAAGAAAAATATTTCAAAGTTAAAGTGTTAAACTGATGAATTTTTGACCCAATGCTATAGTAAGATTAATTTCTTTAAGTCTCTAATTATTTAGAAGAATAAGAAAAATATTTCAAAGCGTCGTCTGCTGACTTTTTGACCCAATGTGTTCAGTGTAATACTACAGTAAGATCAATTTCTTTAAGTCTCTAATTATTTAGAAAATAAAGTGTCGTCTGCTGAATTTTTGACCCAGTGTACTGAGCGTTATACTAAAGTAAGATATATTTCTTTAAGTCTCTAATTATTTAAGGCAGCTGCAATCTGAGTACGAGGGTCGTGCAAAAAGTTCTGTCACTAGTAGGCTTCCTTAGTTTTATCCCAGGTATACGAGGGATGTTCGAAATGAATTGCTTATTTCTATCTGAAGACTTCAAATTTCAAGTTAGCCCAAAAGTACTCATTTCATGCCCTCGAAGTACTCCCCGTGGCTAGAAATGCAAAGTTTCAGCCGATGTATCCACTTCTTGAAGGCGTCACGGTACGCTGATTTGGGCACAGTAATAAGGTACTGATGAATGGCAGATCCAAGTGCCTGTCGGGACTGGTATTTCCGCCCAGCAAGGAATGCTTTCAATTTCGGAAACAAAAAGAAATCACATGGGGTAAGGTCTGAGGAATACGTGGGGTGAGGCAAAACAATTACTTTTTCTTTCTTCAAAAACGCCGTAACTATTGCGGAGGTATGAGCTGTGGCATTGTCATGTAGAAGACGGACATGTTTAAAAGCAGTGGCAGGGCGTCGTTTCTGGTAATACTTTTTCAGTTTCTTCAGTACTACGCCTTTGTAGTACTTTCCGGTGATGCTTTTGCCCTTTTTCACTGGCACTTTTATTGCGACTCCTTCACCAGAGTAGAAGATTGCATACAAAACCTTCTTTGTACTCAAAGAACGTTTGGCAATTATTGGGCGTTTGCTGTGTTTAGTGGCCCAGATCTTATTGCTAACCTTTCTGACGGGCTCAAAATAATGGACCCAGGTTTCATCACCTGTGACGACATTGGCAAACTGCTTTTTGTCATATTTTGGAAACATTTGAAGCAGCTTTTAGGCCACTTTAACCCGTTGCCTCTTTTGCTCGTCAGTCAACAGATGTGGCACCCATCTAGCAGAAATCTGTCTGACTTTCAAATGCTTCTTCAAAATAAGGTGAACCGTTGATAGTGATATGCCTACCTTTCGTGCAATATCACGAACTGTAAATCTGGCATCTCCTTCAATGATTTCCTTTATTTTGGAAACGATTTCTTTACGAGATGCAGATTTTGGCCTACCTGATTTCGGTGCATTTTTGATGGACTCTACACCAGACTCAAATTTCTTTTTCCACCGCCGAACTGTGTCATAAGACACACAAGAAGGTCCAAAAGCAGTAGAAATTTCAGTCATCAGCAACCAAGTATTGAGCGAGCTTTGATGTAAGCCCGTATTTCATCTTTTTTTTCGACGCTTCTACCAACCATTTTTACTGCAGTGGTCAATGACTGCGTGTATTCAAATGGCAAATTTTATGTCTTACACTTAGTCTAACATGTACATTTATACACCATTGTGTAGATATTGAATAGCCCTATACAGGTATGTATTGGTTTTTATCGTGCCCCACGTGGATATCGAGCTAGAGGACAATAAGCAATTCATTTAGAAGATCCCTCGTATTTAAAAATGCTTCACTGCAATTTAATGTTGTGTTGAATAGCTAATGATACCCCTTTATTTCGTGCAAATTGCTTTCCAACTGACCGAGTTATTTCAAATTGATGCAGTCATATAAACTGACCAAAAACTTGTTACATTGGAACATGGACCAAGCAAAGGATGGTCAGGAGTCCACCTTTTACATGACAACGCCTCCTCTCATAAGTGTGAGGTTGCTAAGTCTTTTTTTGGCTTCTGAAAAGGTGAACCATCCACCTTATTCACCTGACCCGAGTCCCTGTGACTTCTTTTTATTTCCAAGGCTTAAGAAAATGCTTTCTGGAAAGAAGTATACGTCTAGAAGTTCTCTTGGCAGCGCTATTTATCAGTGTCTCCAACAGATACCAAAACAAGACTATTTATCTGCTTTTCGCGACTGGGTAAAAAGGTTACAAAAATGTGTTTCAGTAAAGGGGGAATACTTTGAAGGTGTGTAATAAAAATATGTTTGATAAAACGTAGCACTGAAGTAATCCGAACACAGTGACAAAACTTTTTGCAGGTCCCTCGTAATAGTACATAAGGGACTTAATAACTTGGTAGATTTACCACCAATTTGTAACAAGGAAGACAACTTTTTGTGATTTTCTGTTTGCTTTCCTGTACATGAAGCTCGTTTTGGAAAGAGGTTTTACTCTAAAAGTAAAGAATCTGCTCCTACATTCTTTCCTTTTAAAGTAGACCCCTTTTCAGAAGGGGGTAAAACCAAACTTCCCTGAAAGTATCCATTCTCTTTAAGTGTTCACCGGACCATGCCTTTGTCCAGCTATTAGAAAACGGTCTTTTCCACAAAACGCACACAGGGAAATCCCTGATCAGACTCCACAGTCGGCAATCTGGTCAGGCACACACTTATTTGTTTTCTATAATACATCAAGAAAACATACTTATCTTATAATTTTGACCCCCTTAAACCCAACTTTTATATAGTAAAAATATTATTTGGTGGTGAAATTTTCAATATATTTAAACTGGCGTGTTTTCGTAATGATCTAATGATTCTGCATGGGGCCAGCGAATGTTCTCATAAGACTGTTCGATCATGATGCGCAGGCTGCTCTGGGGATGGATTTTCCACATATGCCAAGTGAGTCCATTTTCTTATAGCTTTGGTTTAACCTTCAGCACTCCCCAGGCAGATTCTCAGAGACCTGTTTTCTATGCTTGTTGTGTGTGTGTGTGCGCGTGTGGGTGTGCGTGTGTGTGTGTGTGTGTGTGTTGTTGTTATTTTTTATCTTATTTTTCTCCGAAACTAGGGTTTGATAGACCATGCAAATGCTTATTTTATCCTAGGAATAATGTCTAAGTCCACTTTCCAGGAAAATAAGAAAATGTTTCAAAATATCTGCTGAAAGACGTTTTACCCAGCATGCTAAGCGATAAAACATATACAATCCCATAAATTGCGCTGCGACAGTAGTCCGGATTTATTCCCATTGATTCTGGTATTATGTTAAGGGTTTACTTTAGCGCTCTCTGGGCATAATGAGCAGACGGTGACTATATTTTTTTTCCTTATTTTTCATAGATAAATAGACTTAGCATTTTAATCAAATTATACCCGGAGTCAATCAGGATGAAATGGCAAGCCTTATTTTACAGTTTAAAAATGAAATCGATATGTTTAACGTTTATCACTCTGCGTAAAATTTTCAGCAGACGACATTTTGAAATATGTTTTTTCCAGAAAACAGGATTTGGCATTTCATGCAAATTGTCTCCAATGGAGACAATTTGCATGAAATGTCAAATCCTGTTTTCTGGAAAAAGTAAAAATTAAATACCATCAATTGGTCGTCTGCTGCCCAGACAGTGGTAAAGATTAAAGGTATCTAACATCGATTGTCTCTAAAGATTTCGTTTCATTCAATCTGTCCATCTTCAGCACGTTTAAGGGAAACGGATACATTTTAATGGGAGGCAACTCTAACATAATTCGTTTCACCCTTCTGAAAAAGGGTCTAACTCTTAAAGGAAAGAATTTGCTCCCAGTGGGAGGCGGTTCTTTCATTTTAGAGTCAGACCCCTTTTTCTTTTAGAACATTTTTTTTTTTTTTTTTTTTTTTTTAGCTTTTTAGAGTTAGACCCCTTTCCAGAAGTCACGTTGTGTACAGGGAGGGAAACGTGAAGTCTCAAAATTATCCCTCCTGTAAAATGGCGCAATAAAAGTGTCTAACATGAATTGTTTCTAAAGATTTTGTTTTAATGAATCTGTTAATTTAGGAAGACAGATACGCTTTTAATGGCGGCGAGTCTGTCAAAATTGTTTTTCAGTCGAACAATCATTTTGCATTTTCCCAACATTTGAATCTAAGATGAAGATTTTGATCTTCAGCTACCACTAATCGCCCTCGGGCCCCAGGGGTTTTTTACTACTGCTTTGGTTTATGGCTTGTGTGCTGTCCGTCTTGGTTTGTTTTTCTTCTTGATGTCATTGGTAGGCTAATTTCAGTGATTGTGGCTCCTCCTGGCCATTTTTGGATCGATTGTTTACAATCGAACCAAAGAACACAGACGCAGAAATTTCCTCAAGGTAGTTAAACACGTTATTATCACTGACCAATGTAATTAAACCACGCGTAAGACGAAATCCAGGTAATAGCTACTTATAGCCGCGCTATTTAAAGCCGCGCTATTCTTGTCGCTGTGATGTCACAGTGCTGTTCATTGAGAGTTATCTGTAAAATCTGGACTGGAACATATGAGACATTGGCAAACAGTGCAGACCCAGATCAGATGCCACAGAACGCGGCGTCTGATCAGGGTCTGCACTGTTTGCTTAAATCACAGGAAGTTAATGGTTAAATGAAACATTCTTAAGTCCCCGTTCAAGACCATTTTCCCAGTCTACACTCAGATACAACCGACCCACCAGTGCTATCAGTGCTTTGATCTATAGCTTTTTTCAGTCGACGATGGGTGAGGCGCTAGTCTAATTAACCCTTGTCATGCGGAATAAATTTAGATGCCATGCCCAGTTTTAATTTTCAGCCAATCAGATTACTTGATCCAGACTGTTGCTATAAATTCACATACATAATGGCAAACAGTGCAAATCCAGATCAGTTGGCTTCTTCAGAAGCCAACTGATCTGGATCTATACTGTTTGCAAAGGCAGTGTATATCCAGGTTCAGCAGGACAAGGGTTAAATTAAAGCACAAGACTATAAGGCGCATTTTACTGTACGCGGCCATTTTGCTGTTCATTTCAGAACGCACTTTTGTTTATAATGACTCTTAGGAGACGGCGTAACTAATGAGAGTTGTGTTTTAAAACATGCAACAAAAGGCACAATAAGAGTCAAACAATATGATAACAAAAATCAATCAGTGAATTATACTTACCATGCTATAGGCAAATTCGGCAGACGACAAACTAATAAAATATTTTTTTTTTTTTTTTTTTTTTTCTCTAAGAAACAAGATATGACACTTCATGCAAATATGAAATGTTAAATCCTATTTTATAGGGAAAACAAAGAAAACTATTTCAAAATGTAGTCTGCTGAATTTTTACCCTGCACGCACAGTGATAAAACAGAGAAAACAGCTCTAATGAGAAATCAATACAGCACAAGGATTTTTTCAGGTCTTTATAACAGAACAATTCAACAACAGTATTGAGCCTATGTATTCGGACGGTTGTGACTAAGCAAATAGTGTAAACCCGGATCAGTCGCCGCGTTCTACATCAGTGGCGTAGCCAGAACGGAATTATTATTATTACGCACACCCTGAAAAGAATCCTGAAAAATTTTCTTAGTATCGCTTCCAAAATCGGGGCTACTCTCAAAGGAAAGAATTTGCTCCCAGAGGGAGCAAATTCTTTTTGATAATTGCTCCCAGAGGGAGCAAATTCTTTCCTTTGATAATAGCGCCGATTAAATTCTTTCCTCTAGGAGTAGCCCCTGTTTTTGGATGCGATATTTTTTTTTTTTTTTTTTTTTTTTTTTTTGTTTTAGAGTAGCCCCTATTTTTGACAGCGATATCCTTTCCTTTAAGTGCAGCACCTATGGCAAAAAAGCAAAATATTCTTATGTTCGTTGATGTCTCTTTACTACAACTATTTTTTCTCACGCACGTTACGCACGTGCATAATGTGCGTAATGCGTACTGAGCGCTTCGCCTATGCACACTGACACTCATCTGGCATTTTTCATACGCATCAGCAGGTAGTAAAGGGACTTGCTCAAAACTTAGGATAAAACTTGTAAGGAGTCAGTCCGAATACCCTGGGTAACTATAGTAAACATTGGCGCGTCAAGCAACAATGTTCATTAGCATATGCAGGAATCGAACTGCGGAGAATCCAGATAAATGCGGTTCTTATTTCTCCATGAAATCAAAGTACTGACAGCACTGGTGGGTCGATTGCTGCGAAAATGGTCCTGAACGGGGTATGTAAGATAGCTGTATTTAACCCTTAACTTCCTGTTATTTAAGCAAACAGTACAGACCCTGATCAGACGCCGCGTTCTGTGGTGTCTGATCTGGGTATGCACTGTTTGCCAATGTCCCAGTCCAGGTTTTACAGTTACACCTCTTTACACTGCACTCTGATCTCACAGCGACAAGCACAGCACGGCAATAAATAACTGTTACCTGGATTTCGTCCAACGAGCCGTTTGATTTCATTGGTCATTGACAATCACGTGGACGACTACCATAAGGACATTGTAGCGTTTGTTTACTATGGCACGACTATAAACGAACTACCCAAAGATACGTTGTAGGTACTCGTTAGAAGCGCCTCTGTGAGAAATTTGAACTACAGTAGTCCATTTAAATGTCTGGTGATTCATCAATACTGTGCTGACTGACTGGTAAACAGTGTGAACCCTAATCAAACTGCTCGTTTAGGAGCAGTTTCATCAGGGTCTATACTGTTCGCTCCGACATGTCTGTCCGAATATTTACATAAAACGGTAGGTTTCCAGGTCTGACTGATGCGAGAACTATTCCGAATTTGTGTTCGTTCTACTAGTGGCAGCGAATTCAAAATTAGATCTATCGGATCTCAGGATGATCTTGGCTGCGCACTTCTCATAGGATTAAAGACATTTTATCGCGTGGTGCGAGCCATATTTCTGTGCCCACATTCCAGTTAGTGAAAGTTTCTATGACCACTTCGCATATAGTGAAACACCTGGGCGTACAACAGTATAAAAATGACACATTGATTTACTCCAGCAATAAATATGACTTACTTTATATGTTAATTTTCCTCGTAAATAAAAAATGATAAAGTAGAAACTGTGACCTATTTCCTCTGCTGAAGTCGTTTCTGATAACGTTTGTTTACTCTTTAACGCTTAGCACTCTGGGTAAAATTTTCAGCAGACGACATTTTGAAATATTTTTCTTATTTTTCCCAGAAAACAGGATTTGACATTTCATGCAAATTGTCTCCTAAGGAGACAATTTGCATGAAATGTCAAATCCTGTTTTCTGGGAAAAATAAGAAAAATAACATCATTTTGTCGTCTGCTGAAAATGCCCAGAGAGTGGTAAAGGTTAATACAAATACACTGAACACAGGCGAATATGCGTGCATGCGAGCGTGCGTTGTTAATATACCTTAATAATAATCAATTTATTTTATCTAAACACAAAGGTTTCCAAAACATAAGGCATGCATTACTGCTATGCATATAAATGGAGCAAAAGGGATTGGATAGACATTCATGGGAGGAAACTCGGTTTTGGCTCCCTTCTGTAAACAAAAAGTCGACACTAAAACAAATGAACTGGTTCCCCCTGAGAGCAAAGTCTTTCTTCTTAGCCCTGGGGACAAATTATTTCCATTAAGAGTAAACCCCATTAGTAAAAGGGGATTAACATTCTGGGAACCAAACGGGAAGTTACAAAAGTTGTCACACTTACAAAAAATGTCGGAAAACCAACCAAGCGTATACGCCCCACTCGCCACGCTTCCGCCCCCCCGAGAATAGTGTAGTAGAACTGAAGCCCAAAAATGGGGTATAGGTCTAAATTCAACGCATATTTTGATTTTTCTTCTCTTATTTTTCCAAGAAAACAGACTTTGACATTTCATGCAAACTGTCTCCATCAATTTGCATTAAATGTCAAATCCTGTTTTCTGGGAAATATAAGAAAATATTATTAGTTCGTCATCTGCTGAAATTGCCCAAAAAGTGGTAAAGATTGAAAAAGCAAATACCTTCCACCGATTGAAAAACTTCATCCGGGTGCAATATCCACCAGTTCTGTGGTTGATAGACATAATGCATTCTCACAATCACCGTTGCTAAGACAACAGACCAAGGAAACCACCATGGTAACAGGTCCTCACAGCCACACGTGCAGGCAGGGACGTGCTCTCTAGCGGTCAGACCAACAGCTCCCTCTTCCTTTTTGGACGGTTTGAAATTCCTTGGTCTATTTTCTGACAGTTTCTTCCGCTTCATATTCATACAATACAGTCTAAAAGAAAAGAAAAACTGTATTAAGTAAAAGTACTATAATTTACAAGAGCAACACCCTACGTCATCATCAAGGTGATATGCACATAGCCGTGACTATAACATCTGTTCGGATTTACGACAAACACGAAGAGTGTATAATACTGCGAAACAAATTAAAGCACTGACAGCACTGGTGACTGGTGGGTCGATTGTCCTTGAGAGTAAGCTGAGAAAATGATCCTGAACGGGAAACCTAAGACTGTTTTATTAATTCTTCAATTTCTCTTATTTAATCAAACAGTGAAGACCTTGATCAGACGCCGCGTTTTGCGGCATCTGAACTGGGTCTGCACTGTTTGCCAATGTCCCAAATGTTCCAGTCCAGGTTTTACGGAAAATCCTCTTTCAACAGCACTCTGACGTCACAGCGACAAGAATAGCGCGGTTATAAATAACAGTTATCTGGATTTCGTCTAACGCGTGCTTTGAAAATTGGCCCATAATAATCACGTGAACAACTTTTGACGTTTGTACACTGTGGCTCGACTGTAAACAATCTGTCCAAAAATCCCCGAGTGCACTAAACGCGTCCATTTTAGTACAGCAGTTTATCAAAAATACAAACATACGTATTCAAGTATTGTAGACACATTTGTCCTATTCTGCTTACAAAATTAGTCCTACTGAATATCAACATTGAAAGTCGAAGTGTTTTACTATGCATTGTGCTTTAGAAGCCTGATTTTTTCGAAACGCAGTCATAAGCCCAACAAAGTGTTTTATTCAGTTTTATAATCATAAGAACGGACTGAAATTTTATAGTCTAGCAAAATAGTTTTCTTAAATAACACCATTTTACGTGTATTGTCATTTTTGGTTGAATTTTAGAGGTACATGTATGCTGACCACATTTGTAAATTTTGTATATTCTGTATATAATGAATGTGTTTGTTTTACGTATCTAATTTTTACAGAGGGCCACATGGTAGAATGGCTTGACAGCTAAATGTGCTACCCTCTTGAAATATTGTATAAATAAAAATAAATAAATAAAATAATGACAATGAATTTGGTGCACAAAGTAAATATTCTGAATTCATAAAACCTTAGTTCAGCAAGATTCCGTAAAACTAGTTACCGACAAAAATGGGTATCTCCATCATTGTTATGACGTAGGTTGTAAGGTGTGGTCTAAAAAACTGCTCCAGTTCGTTTGTTCACTATAAAAGCTTGCGTTTTTGTTGAATATTTGTTTACTTATGTTTTGTTTACTTATATTTCACTGTTTTACTCCCATTACATAACTAGATCCATAATCCTACAATCCTGCAACAATTGTCTATCAATTCCATATACCAATAGACTGTCTTAACTGCCAAATGTCCAGTATACATTTCAGCCCCATCGTTAGAAAACGTACCTGCTGACATGCGCGCCCAACAAAGACTCAGATAAGCCTGCGCATCCGCGCAGGCTGATCAGAGTCTTCGTTGTCCACATGAAGAAACTGCAACCTTGGCTATCCAAAACGCGCCCAGAGAAGATTCTGATCAGATGACGCGAATGCGATCTTCGCGTGGCGGACGCATATCCGACGATACGTTTACATCCGTGTCATGTACAGTCACTTGTGTTCAACAGCAAGCAATTATGCACTTTATGCAAATTAGTAGATAATTAGGATCAAGTCCATGTGCACACGTAAATATTGATATTTACAAGACTGTTATCTATACAGAAAGTATAAGTGATAAAGCAAAACACGTTTACTGGTGTGTCAATGTATAGAATTATACTTTTAATGTTATAAATTTAAGCATGTTTACTGTCGAATAAAAGTTTGATAAAAATGTAAACAAGCAACAGGAATCGAACCAACGACCATCTACATGCACTTACAAAGCGGACGTGCTAAACATTTTCAGTTTCAACTGTCGCTTAAGGTCACTATGGACACCTAGTGCAACTTTTTATCCCAACAATAGATTTTCTTTAAATTCTGCATTTTGCTTTCTCATTTCATTGTAAAAGTTATAAAACAATAACAAGCTGAAGTCACCACCTGGTATCAGAGGTCTGATGCTTCAAAGATGTACCCCCTTAGGCATTTTTCTTCAAAGTTGTTCTAGGCCCTAGTAGTCCTGGGAAAATCATTCTAACCCAGCAATTAACACATATGAGATACCTTCATTTATTGCAATAGAATGATATTAGAATATGCAAAATGCAGGAAAGCCTTAAGGATGTAAAGCAAACTTTAATATACCTAATGATCAACATTTTTGTCCACCGAAATGGTGAAAAACTACTGTAGTTTTAACGGTAATTACTAAATATTCAAATATTAAAGACACTTCCCAGGAATAAATTTTCATTAAACATTCAAATAATGACCATTATTTATTGTATAGCATTATTCTGAAATGACACAAAATTTCACCACCTGTAAAACGAGAAAATGCTTGATAATTAACTCTACCCCACGAAATAGCAAAATTCTATTTTTCTAAATACTGTAAATGAACAGTTTTGATAAATTCAATCGATTTCAAAAGGTCAGTATTGCTTTAAAATGATATGTTGTCGTATTCTAAATATATAGAGATAATCTGATTAAAAATGCACATCAAAATGATAATTTTTCGTAGCAAATAGTTATGAATCGTTATCCCACCCCCTGTTTTCTATGAGCATACGCTCAACATGAAAAAGTGTGATAAAAAATGTTCAAATAGCCACATTTATATAATTCTTATTTGTAATAAATACATCATATTGCAGGATTCGTATAATAAATCAAACTTTATACTGAATAATATGCATGTATTGCACATTTGGAAGACTGGATGAGTTTAAAGGGCGTATTTTGGTAATTTTATCACCTAAAATTGCAAAATCATGGACAATAACTCATGCCATACACATTTTTTATGTGAACTGGTGTACTAGTTGTGAGGATTTATCAAACGGATACTACCATATTATTATTTTTTTTTTTTTGTAACCTGCTCTTCAGTATGAAAATTATTGTATAAAACATGAATTTTACCCATTAATCCACATAAATGCTATAATTTAGGGGCAATAACTCCTACAAGAATAAATACAATATGTGAGAAGCATCTATGGTGTGCAGTTTGTCATAACAAGGTTTAATAATAAGCTTCGTTTTATCTTAGAAATAGATTGTTAAGATATTGCATTATTACGTAGTTAAGTAAATTTTTTCCCATATAGCACAATAGTAAAATAGTAATCAGGGGCAATAACCCATGTTAGAACAAAAAAAAAAAAAAAAAAAAAAAAAAAACATTTTTATCTTAGTATAATTTTATTTCAAGTGTCAAGTCAGTGAATATGCGCAAGTTTCAGATGAATATATTAATAGATACTCAAGTTATAAGGCAAAATGTGATTTTGTCTTGCAAGAGTTATCGTTACTGGTACCAGCAGTGACCTTAAAAATAGTATTTTATTTATTTTGGTGTCAATTTGTTTCTAAAATAACAACATATTTGAAAACATTAATAACTCATTTTCACCAAAAATTCACAGAAGATCCCTTTTCGTGTGACGAATCACATACATATTTATTAATCAATATTCGTTGGAGTGCAACTTTTTTACTTCCCTTGCCAAGCACTCTTCACATGGAGATCGATAAACTTATGGAAACGTAACTTCTTAGGGAAAAGGGCACAGTGAGCCAATTGTGTCAGGTCTGCTGATTGGTGCAAAAAAAAAAATACCGGGGTAGTTATTTTGTGTAAGGCGACCTGCGATTGGCTAATATTAAACATGAATTAAAACATTATTCTTAATTAAAGCAAAAAAATTATGTGTGTAGCTTCCTGTTTGTTTCAAAAATGGATTGATTGTGTTGGGGTTTAACGACACGTCAACCCTTGTGGGTCATTTCTGTCGTCTCCCAGAGAAAGGGAGATAAGAGATAGAAGAGATAGTAGAAGAGATGAAAGAGAGTGACAGAGAAGAAAGTGAAGAAACAGAAGAAATAAAAACATTCCCCCTCTACCCTTACCTGCTACGAGGATAACAAGTCTTGTCCAACTGTAAGCAAATATCAGTTGGACGCCCCAGTGACGTAAGATACACGACACCCTCGCACCACCCGACCACCCCCTTGTTTCAAAGAAATAAATGTTTCTGTTTATGTTTGCTGGAGCAAAAAGAAGAAGTGGTGAATTTGCAAAGTTTTCCATTTTTGATACTTGCCATTACTCCACCTTGTAGATTCCGACAGAAAAGGAAAACCAAACTGACAACGGGCTATAACTCAAGAGATATCTGACAGTATTTATTCAAATGTTAATCAGGTCATCTACTTTTCACTAATAATCTATTCACTAGGTTTCAAGGCTCCAGCTTCGATAGTTTTTGAGATATTGTGCTGGCAAGATTTCATCCATATATTTTCTATGGGCCATAACTCAGGAACTACACATAACTTGACAAGAAAACAAGCACGTGTCAGCCATACATGGAATTTCAAAACCATTGCATGAACGGTTCAAAAGTTCTGATTTTGTTTGTTTGTGTTGAGGTTTTACGGCCCAGGCAACCCAATGGGATCATGTCGAGCGAGGTCAGTTTAACTAACCACATGTTTACTGGGCAGGCTTAGTCCTCTAAGCGGTTAACCAGTATTGTGCACATTCTTTCGCCAGAAACTGACAACTGCCCTCAAAAGTTCTGATATGTATCAAAAAAGCATACAATGTAAAATGCCCAAGGTTATAAAGGGTCATAACTCATGGAGTATTTTTCAAAATGTATTCAAAAGTTAATCAAGTCATCACTACCAATCTAATCAGGTCATCCACTCATCATTATCAATCTATTCACTAGGTTTCAAGGCTCTACCTTGAATAATTTTGGAGATATTTTGCTGACAAGATTTCATCCATATTTTTTCAAAGGGCCATAACTCAGGAAAGGGGCATAATCTGGATGAGAAAAAAATATGTGTCAGCTATTTTTTCATGAGAAATTCATATATGAAATTTTAAAACCCTAGCATGCACGCTTCAAAAGTTATGCTATGCATCAAAAAGCATGCAATGTAAAAATGATCAAAGTTACAAAGGGCCATAACTCTTGAAGTACTTTTCAGAATTCATTCAAAAGTTAATCAGGTCATCTACTTAAAATATCAATCTATTCACCAGGTTTCAAGGCTCTAGCTTCAATAGTTTTTGAGATATTTTGCTGACAAGATTTCATCCATATTTTGTCAAAGGGCCATTATAAATTAATTAGTTCCCTGTACCCAAAAACTGACCACGAATAACGCTTGACTGAAACTTGATGAATCACAACAACGATTTTGTCGATTCTCATCATAGTGCCAGAGAGTGCGACGAATTCTCCCCGATTTCACGTTGTTGTAATATTTTTTGAACTGCAACCTTGCCTCATCGAGCCTAATAATTAAGTCAGTCCGATACCGGAATATATTAACCCATTAAAGACTGAATAAACTCTCCCATACTATATATATATAGGAAGAGTCCATTTTCGACTTTAGGTATGTCAGGCTATATAATACAGATATTCCTACAGACAAAACTGGTTGAACTATTTTCAAACAGTGGAGACCTTGATCAGACGCCGCGCTCTGCGGCGTCTGATCTGGGTCTGCATTGTTTGCCAGTTACCCGTTTAGGGATATCCAGTCTTCAATGGGTAAGCTGACTATGAGGAAAAATTAGTACATGCCTTTTACCCATGCGAACAGTATAGATCCAGACCGCGCAGTAATTCTTCTCTATTTGTCAAATAATTTAATTCCACAAGACTTCACAATCAGACAAAACTGAACATGTGTTCAGAAAAACTATAATAGATAATTGCTCAGAATAAAATAGCAAATAATTATGGTCGCGGACAATTGAGGCCCTGATCAGACTGGGAATGCGCCAGCTGATCTGGACTTTCGTTGCTCGCATACGCGAATCTCTCTCTCTCTCTCTCTCTCTCTCTCTCTCTCTCTCTCTCTCTCTCTCTCATGTATACATACGGTTTCGTTGAAGCTTTAATTTCAGGTCGTGATTCACGGATTTCCCATCTGAGTAAACTCACAATTCCTCGTGCGTTTTTGGGCACCGTTAACAACGTGGTTACAGCTTGGTACCAAAAGTATCACCGAAATTGAAAATATCCTAAACCCTAAGGCTTTTGTTTTCCCTATAGTTTACTTAAAATTTATAATTGTAAAAATATGAATTCGGAGACCTTATGATTGACGCTCTCGACTTGCAAAATGAAGACCACGTATTCGACCTCCAACCAATCAGTTCTTCGGGATTGTTTAGGTCATTTAAACACGTACAGTCTAGCAAAATTTGTCACAAAATCAGGAGTTTCCCTCTAAAGTTTTCGCCGTGACCGTGACCTGCACTATAATAAGTATACAGAGCTAGACTTGCTGACATCATATATGTACCCCTACAACATATCGCCGACCATATATAACCAAAACGTTGTTGAAGCGGCCACAAATGCTCTGTGTGACTTTCCACTACCATCTATTGTCCTTTCAACGGGTGTGTGTTATGAGTGATCGAGGGCGCAAATCATTACACCATTCTCCCCATGTCCTCCAGTATCTATGATTAAAAAGTGCAATCCATTGTCTATTTTTATTGATATTGTATACGGTAGCGAATCTGAATTTTATAGCAATATTTATTAATTCTAACTTCAAGAGTGGTCATCGAAGTCTTAGCTCTCTATTGTATTTCTTTTAACTCTTTCGGCGCCAAATTTCAGACGATATTCGTCTGCTTTATTTTTTGACAAACTATCAATTGGAAATAACTGTATATGCAAAGTTGAAGACCGAATGTCAGTCAGCGTAGATCCTGATGAGACGGCTCATATCTGGATCTATGCTGTCTGCAAAAGCCAATTACTATCGCCTATCGCAGTGAAAGAGTTAATGGTTCTTTTAAAGGTTTCATTAAAACGATTTGTATTCTCATTTATTGTACGTCTTAATAAATTATTTTGTCCAACGGTCAGGATCTTATTTCAAAAATACGTAAGGTATAAGAACTTGGTTTCAATTTTAAACCTAGGAGACACTGCATGCAGAGATTTGTTGAATGTTTTGCCTCTTTAATATATATGTATGTATGTATGTATGTATGTATGTATGTATGTATGTATGTATGTATGTATGTGTGTGTGTGCGCGCGTGTGTGTGTGTATGCGCGCGCGTGTGTGTGCGTGTGGTTGTCTGTGTGAAATTAATGGGAACTGTGCCTTTCCCATCATTTGTTCGATAAAAGTTGGTCAAATCATGTTGTTTTTGCTATATTTTCAAAAACATATATGATAATTTAACAATGGGAAAAGAAAAAAAGAAACACTTACCATGCCATATAATATTCTCATTTTGTGTATAAATGTAAAATTTGTAATATTTTCTGAAGCAGAAAGAAAGTGAAAAATGGATTCAGTCTAAAATAATGTCACTTTACACTGTAACTCGACCATACGATACATCTGGACCTTATGAAATATTATATCATATTTCTCTTTAAGAATGCTTTCATTTCTCGCGGCACTTTGCAATGGAGAAGTAGTGCGAAGCGAAAAAGTAAATTCTTAAGATTTACAGTTAAAATTTTTGTGATCGATTTAACCTGTGCGGACAGTGTTGCAATATGCGGAAAGTGTTGCGATGTGTTGAAAGTGTAATGAATTGTGGAAATGTTACGATGTGCGGAAAGTATTGCGGGGTGTGGAAAATGTTGCAGTGTACAGAATGTTTTGCAGTGTGCGGAAAGTGTTGTAATATGCGGAAAGCGTTGCTGCCTTAGCCACAACACTTTCCTCAAAAAAAAAAAAAGTCGAACACTATACCAATACGATTTCAGGGAAGGTAAAAATCAAAATTGTTTTGACCCCTTCTGAAACAGGTATTCTTTAAAAGGAAATAATTTGCTATTTTCTTGTTAGGTAGAACCCTTTTCAGAAAGGACTTGGTGTGCAGTTTAGCAACAATGAAGTCACAATGTTATCTTCATTGCAAACAGTGGCAGAAAACCTACCACGACCGTGACTGAAAATTAGGGTGATTTTATCAGCAAATCTTTTAAAATTAATCTAGCTTAAATCATTTGAGCCAAGCGTCCCATAAATGGGACATAGGCAAATAGTGTAGACCCAGATCAGACGCCGCAGAACGCGGCGTTTGATCAGGGTCTACCTTGTTTGCATTAAATTCAGAAAGTTTTACGAAACATGATTATAATAAAAACTACCCAGACATCCCATATTTAGGAAAGGGACTTATCCAAAGACTTGAGGCAGAAGATTCCACTCGGCATAAATGGGTTAAATATACATAATGTATTTTATTTGTCCGTTCTATACATATTTACATATTGTCACAGGAAATTAACAACGTATACAGTTGGGATCCAGAAAAAAAAAGCTTTAACACTTACTATTTATGAATCTGCTTCCCACAATAATTTTGACAATGCGCATTATAACGATAGTGTTGTAAATACTAATCCGGTATAGAAAGGAATAAGCCATTACGCAAACAATCCCAATTATTTTTTTTATCCCGGGACTCTATCCAGTTATTAGAGAAAAGCTGTCTGTGTGAGGTCCCCGAAATGACCGGAATACCATCAACGGAGCGTTAGAACACATGTACAAACACACACACGCACACACGCACGCACACACACACATATCAGTCCAGCCATCTTTCTGTCCGCCCAGCCACCCTTGGATCCGCTCTTGTTTTACGCATCAGAACAGTCTAATAATCTTCATTCATCTTCATGGGAAATTTTGGATAAATTTGGGACACTTTTCCTTATACTTTTCTTCAACAAGTCCATTTTACTACCTGTGAATGTGTGTAAAATTGCTGGGTGAGTGGCAAACAATGCAGATCATGATCAGACGCCGTGTTCTGTGACGTCTGATCTGGGTCTACATTGTTTACTACACTGTAAGGCCTGTTTGTCCGAATACGTAGAGTAAGTAAGGGAATACGATTAAATCGAACCCTCAGAAATCTTTCTGAACCCACCCCTACCCCTGGACTCTTCAACGTATGTTATCGTAGAGAAATAAGAAAAATAACATCCATCTTATCTAGAACTAAGGAAGCCATGACAATTTCTCTTTATAATGTTGAGAAAAGATAGAATTATATATATACACATATATGCAGTAAGAAAAGATTGACGAAAGTAACAATCAAATTGAAACTATGTTTTAAAAGCTGAAAAGAAAAAAATCCATAAATTCGCTTAACAATATCCCTGCATATCCCTGGCGTTCAAATGAGCAAGTGGCTAGCGAACGTTTTGCCCTGCATCCCTGCTCTTGTTACGCTCATCATTATTTATTAAAGGGATCCAGGTCAAAACGTTCGTGATCACTGCACTTTTGAGTGCAGTCTTTTTTCCACTAAATATTACAGGGAAACAGTGCGATATACATTACACAGATTTGTTAACGTATTGGTAAAAGAAAAAGAAATTCAGTGAGAAAATAAAAGGTTATCATCCGATTATATCTACATTTTATGTATATTTCTATATATGCATTTGCTGTAAGGGATAACTTATAATCCAACGACATGTTAAACCTGTATTCATATCATTACGAAAACATGCCTATTCAAATATATAGAAAATTTCACCCCAAAAAACTGAAAATTTTCAGACAAAAAACTCTGATATTTTTCATATTTCTGCTCAAAACATAGTTTGTGGGTACTCGTTAGAACCGCCCCGGCGAGGCGGTTCTAACGAGTACCCACAATCTATGTTTTGTGCAGAAATACGAAAAATATTGTATACCCCTGGAAACCCCAGTTTTACTGTATAAAAGTGGGGTTTAAGGGGGTCAAAATTATATAGGCGTGTTTTCGTGATGTTCAATGCTCTTGCTGAAAGGGATTACAACCTATATGTGAAGACATACAACCCTTTCTATACTCTTGTTTCAACTTCCTGTTTGACAGAATACAGCCGGGAACAAGAAACCGCAGGTCACCTGGCCAGGTTATATTTCTGGCTGTATCCAAAGACATGTTACCTATGCATTTGCTCAAAGGGATCAGCTATTATCATTTATGCATATTTTATACTAGATATATATCTTGATTTCATTTCTACTCTGTTATCTTACTTAAGCTTTATATTCGAAAATATGGCATCTAACAGCCTGTAAAATTTCAGTTACTCTCTCTCGTTTTTGAACTGGACCAAAATGAAATCATTTTTTTTTTTTTTTTTTTTTTTTTTTTTTTTTCGTATCTCAGAGTAAATGTTGGTAACATTAATTCAGAGATACGATAAAAAATCATTTCATTTCAAGAACGAGAGGCTAACTGAAATTTTACAGGCTGTCAGATGCCACATTTTATGCTTATATGCATTAATGCCATATACCAATTTATTAAATCTTTCTTGGATAATAAAATGTCTATTTTTGAGGAATATGGAGCCTTTAAACAAGCTGGGTAAAATTTCCCAGCTAGCATTCTACGTAAATCTACATCGGGCCGTCATCGGCCCGTCAGCTACCCTGACGGGCCGATGACGGCTCGATATAGATTTACGTAGAATGCTGACTGGGTTTTAACATTTTTTTTATCTTTTTTTTTTTTTTCTAGAAAATAGGATTGACATTGAAATGACAAAGCCTAGTTTCTAGGAAAAAAAGAATATAAGAAAAAAATATCATTAATTTGTTGTCTGCTGAAATTTGCCCAGAGAGTGGTAAAGGTTAAATAGATATCGGACTGTACAATCTTTCAATCTAACCATTTTGCTTCTTATCTGTGCACTGGTGTGGACCCTCGTTTACGAATGAATTAACAAATTAGTAATTAAACCATAATTGTTTATCGATGCGCCCAAAGGTTTTTGTTCTTGTTTACGAATGATTTACAATAGTATTGCACTAAATTTCCTTGCGTCACACAGAAGGACAGACAGGCGGATATACGCCAGCACGCACACAATCACCGCTCGCTTACAGAATCGTTGGGCAATTTAGAATATACATCATGATATTTACATATATCATGCAGTATAGATGTACGCTTTGAAAGCCTCCGCCAAATCCACATCTCCTCGCTATCTTTTTCAGCCCTAGAAATATATACGGGTCCACCTTTTAAGATTTTTTTAAGATTTCAGCTGACGACATCTTGAAAGAGAGAGAGAGAGAGAGAGAGAGAGAGAGAGAGAGCATTTCCCAGAAGAATAGACTCTGGTACTTTATATCATTTTACTGTCCAAGAAATGCATCAACAATTCGTCATCTGCTTAATCGTTGAATACTGAAACTGACTTTGATGAACTACTTGCATTTGAAGTTTTGATTGTTTCGGTATTTATTTATTTTTTTTTTATTTATTTTTTTTTCAACGATTCGAATTCAGTTTTCAGGTTTATGTGTAGGGTCTTATTTAGTAAAATCCACTGGATTTTTGACAGGTTCTAGAAAGTTGGGTCGAATGAAAATCACCTAACTTTAATTTCAACAGATCCAATCTGTGATAAATCTTATTTTCTTAAACTGTTTGAATAAACAGTATTGATTGTTCTGCAAAAACAAGACTGTTAGCATATTTTATCAATATTTTTATTTTGCTCCCCGATACTACCCAATTTGCGCTAAATTTTCGGACAAACAGGCCTGAGCAAAGAGTGTAAACCCAGATCAGATGCCGCAGAATATTAATTAATGTCATGTTAAAAAGTTAAATCAACAATTTACTTCTTTTTTTAGAGAGAGAGAGAGACAGACAGACAGACACAGACATTCGTTTACTTACGTCAGCTGACTTGGTCGTGTTTTCTACCTAGGTCTCAAGTGACAGACAGACAGACAGACAGACAGACAGACGTCCTTTACTTACTTCAGCTGACTTGGTCGTGTTTTCTACCCAGGCCTCAAAGTCACGTTATAGTTCCAAAAACATTATTTTCTGAAGAAAAACTGTGCCCAGTACCAGTCCTATATAATAATTCCACTCAATTCCATTCACAAGAGATCAATAAGCGTAGACACAACAGAAGAATATTACCCCGCCTACCAATTGTTTACAAACACTGGACGAGAATAGATCAACTTTTCGGACAGGTGATTTTAAAAAGACCGAGAGTAGCGAAGGAAAATCATTACCCGATAGTTAACTTTGAAGACCCAGACTAAACTGCGCATCCGCGCAATCGGGTCAGGAACTCCACCGCTCACTAATATTGCGGTGTTAGCGAACGGTGAAAACCCAGACCAGACTGCGTATGCGCAATCTGGTCTGGGTTTTCACCTTTCGCATAATGAATGTTAGTTTCACCCCAAATAGCCTCAAAATTGAAACCCAACACGCGCGACAACAGAATTGACATGCAACATGGTTTTAAAGAAATCGTTGTAAACATTTGGAAACAAACACCATTCGTCACGCGACCCAGCTTTGTCAATTAATGAAAAATTGATGAGAATCCTTAACGCTTGGTATGCTGGGTTAAAAATTTCAGCAGACGACAATTTGATGGTTTTTTTTGTTTGTTTTTTTTTCGCATTTTTCCTTAGAAAGCAGGCTTTTACAGTTCATGCAAAATGTCTTCTGAGGAAATGTCAAAGACTATTATTCTAGGAAAATTTAGAAAAAGAATATCAGTTTGTCGTCTGCTGAATTTGCCTAGACAGCGATGAACTTTAATGCAGCTTGGTGTCAGATTCAATACAAGCTATTAACGTAAATACAAATGAATGATTGAACCGTTTTCTATTGACTTTTTTCGTGTTTTAATGTCCCATCAACATTTTTTCACTATTTCGGGACAGCGGTGTTAAAACCAGATCAGTTTATCTGCAGAAGAGTGCACATGAGGGAATTCAACTTGATGATATTTTTTCTTATTTTCCCGAAAAACAGGCTTTGACATTTCATACAAATTGCCTCCAAATTTGCATTAAAATGTCATAGCCTGTTTTCTGGGAAAAATAAGCAAATATTTCAAAATTTCGTCTGCTGAATGTTTTATCCTACATGCTAAGCGTTAAGGCGCTCGTCCATATTTATAATAAACTAGAAACGTACAGCCGGTCTCGGTGTCAGTTGGATGGGCGTCCGACTGGTGAATAGGAGGTTGCTTAGGAGGTTGTGGGTACGACCCCTGCCGGGTCGGCAACATTCTTTCGTTGAGACTGATCATGAAATATTTTCTACGGCCATTCTCTCCCTTCCGTTGATTCAAGAAGGGCAATTGTCAGCTTCTGACGAAAGAATGTGCATAAAACTGGTTAACCGCTTAGAGGACAGCCTGCCTAGTAAAAATGTGGATAGGTGAACTGACCGCGCTCGACATGATCCCACTGGGTTAACTGGGCTGTAAAACTCAACACAAACTAACTAGTTACGTAAAAGTTATCAAAATAAGAAAACTATTTCAAACTATCGGTTGCTGAATTTTACCTAGCATTCTAAACGTGAATGCGCTCGTCCATATTTATATAACATGCTGTGCTAATGTAAAAAAAATGATGATAATAATAATAATAATAATAATAGTAATAAAAGGTGTTGCCGAAGTCCACCACATGTTTTACATCAAATACCACTATAGTATACGTATGCAAAGAGGATCCTCACCCGAAATATTTAGTTACCCACCATACTAAGCGTAAAGGTGCTTGTCCATACTTATAACAAACTAGGAATGTTAGACTGGCTCCAGTCGTTTTTTAATATCTATTTCTCACTTTTCTCTACATTATTTTTTTTATCATGATCCTCTTTAATCCAACTTCAAGTTACCTATGGCTGAACAAAAACATTCTAGACAAGGGACTGAAGTAAACAAAAATTCTACAAGCTATACAAGTGTTGTGTCCCCTCAAAAAAAAGGTAGAAAAAGAATGAAAAGAAAATAAAGAAAGGGTCTGGGGCCAGACTATAGGAATGTAAAAGTTTACCAAAAAAAAAAAAAAAAAGAAAAGAAAGAAAGTGGCTCAAGACCACCGCCTGTTATACATTAGATATCACTAGGATATAGTCGAACCTCGACAGCTCGAACACCGATGGCTCGTTTATTATGGCTAATTCGAACTCATTTTTGAGTCCCTACGAAGTTCTTCCGATAGCTCAAGAAAACAAATACCTAGGGAAATTTTCTTATTTTATCGTGAAATTGTATGTTGTGTGTACTCATTAGAATCGCCTCATCGAGGCGATTCTAATGAGTACACTCAACATACAATTGTTGTGTAGAAAATCGGGAAAAAAAATCCCTAAATTATCGCCATTTGCTTCCTGACTTGGCACCATAATTAACCTTCAGTGGCTCGAACCACCCATGTCTCGAACAATTTTCTATGGTCACAAAGATGTTCGAGCCATCGAAGTTCGATTGTATATAAACACGCTCAAATCACATCACGAAAACACGCCTATATAGTTTTGACCTCATTAAACCCCATTTTTATACAGTAAAATTGGTGTTTACAGGATTATACATTATTTTTTTATTTCAGCTCAAAAACATAGATTGTGGGTACTCGTTAGAACCGCCTCGCCGAGGCCGTTCTAAAAAGTACCAACAGTCTTTGCTTTGAGCAGAAATATGAAAACTACCAGAATTTTTCGTCTGAAAGTTTTCATTTTTCGGTGGTAAAATTCTCAATATATTTGAATAGGCGCGTTTGCGTAATGACACATTTTTATCCAAGAAAGGTTTAATAAATTGATATATGGTATTAATATGATCATAAAATGTGGCACCTGACAGCCTGTAAAAATTCAGTTAGTCTCTTATTTTTGAACTGGATCAAAAATGAAATGATTTTTTATCGTATCTCTGAATTAATATTGGCAGCATTAATTCAGAGATACGATAAAAACAATCATTTCATTTTTGATCAAGTTCAAGAATGGGAGACTATCTGAAATTTTACAAGCTGTCAGGTGCCACATTTCATGATTGTATTTATAACATATATCAATTTATTAAACCCTTCTTGGATAATAAAATGTCATTTTTTTTTTTTTTTTTTTTTTTAGGAATATGGAGCGAGCCTTTTACCATAATGATATTTTTGTCGAATCGCACTACATTCCCAGTGGTATTCAGGGTAAATAAGAAAACTTTGGAACTGGTATATAATCAGATCCACATCAATTTCTCAACATCAAAGGGAAAGACATTCAAATACAATTAAATAGCAACGACGATAGAAACAGATGGCAAGCAGAGTTGACAACCCTTTCCCAAAAAGGTGGCAACTCAGTTACCCAAACTTAACTCAATATATCTTAAACTTACATATTCGTGAAAAGTAAAACATTTGTAAGTGAAACACTACAGAACATTTAACAACTCAAAGGACACGGATGCCCCCGCCTGGAAAACTTAAACGCAAAAGTGCTAACGCCGGATGCGGACGGAGACAGACGGACATGGGTAACACTGTATGCCCATTCCTACATTCTTCGAATGGCGGGGCATAAAAAGTACACAATGCGAGCACCGCCTTGGAACGTGCAGTAATAAATTAACTGGGGAAGGGGAATGGGGGTTTAAGCGAGCTTTATGAGATCGTAATTCGCCCTCAACTTCCGTAATATACTTGTTCGATCCTTCTGATAAGCGGTCTACTCTAAAAAAAACTTCTTCCCATGGTAAACTTTTGAAGACCCAGACCAAAATTCTTATGTATATTGTGGGAGCAAATCTATTCCTTTTAGAGTAGAACCCTTTGCAGAAGGACCTTTGAATTCCCCGCCCCCCCCCCCCCCCCCCCCCCCCCCCCCCGCCTCCCCCCCAAATAATTAAAGAGGAGGTCAGAAGAGATGCCTTCTTTGTAAAAAAAAAAAAAAAAAAAAAAAAAAAAAAAAATGAAGGAAATTCTGACCACGTATACCTTATTTTAATCACAGTCGCCTGGTTTCATAAACTGAATAATTTAGCACAGTACAAATTATACATAATGCACGGTAGGTCTATATCTGAAAATAATCACCACTATCTGACTGTCAGACTTATCAGAATCTAGTGTCTTTCTTTCACTATTTTGTTCATTTTTTTTTCTCTCTAAAGCTTTTTTTTATATCCTTGAATGACATACACAATGTCCGATATATCTGAAGAAATCACCATTATTTGACTGACCGACTTTTCATAATCTAATGTCTTTCGTTCACTATTTTGTTTTGATTTTATTCTCTTCAACGTTTCTATATCCTAAAAGGACAAAAGCGTCAGGGTTAGATCTGAAAGTAAAAACCATTATCCTATTTACATCAGTTGAGCCCCACCCACATTGCTCCACCAAACGAACAATAGAGGATTAATAACAATACAGGTTGTCCGAATAGAAAACGACCTTATGATAAAATGTGCGCCTAGTATAGACTAGACTCAGATCAGCCTGCGCATCCGAGCAGTCTGATCAGAGTATACACCTGTCGCTTACAGCCAGCAGTGTGGACCCTGATCAGACTGCGCGGTGCCTGTGGTCGTCTATAACACGAGGTAGCTTTTTTTATATGAAGTGACCCAAATTTTAGCCATTGAGAAGTCGCACAAATAGGATTACATGGTGAAATACGTGGGTTATACACTCAAGTCGAACAGTCCATTAGCGAACAGCATAGACTCTGATCAGACCGCGCGAATGCGCAGGCTGATCTAGATCTACGCTGGTACCAAACGTCAAGGTCGATTTCTCTACGTAGTGGCCTAATTCTTAGCCATTGAGAATTCGCAGACAATAGGATTATATTTTAAAAGACGAGGATTATAGTTAAACTGAACAGTGCAAACCCAATCTACGTAAATATCATTGCTAGTCCTGATCAGCCTGCATCTTTGTAAAACAATACTATAACCAGACTGTGCTATTCAAAAAGAGAGAATATTCATTTATTGGACTACAATGGATGTGGGAATTTCTAATAACCATTGGGATATTATTAAGGCTGGTACGATTAATCGGATAATCGATTAATTGATCGATAAATTCCACAAAAAATGATTATCATTACTGATTTGCTAATAATCGATCATTTGACTTCTGTGTTTGTTACTTTACCGTATTTACCCTTAGTATTCAGACACCTAAGCTCCTTACCATACATAATCTAAACTTTGAACAAGTACAATTTACTACCCATTGTTGTATCTGAAAATAACTGGATGGTAGGCAAACAGTGTAGACCCTGATGAGACGCCGCATTTGCGGCGTCTCATCAGGGTCTACACCGTTTGCTCAGACCTGGCTGACCGAATATATGCAATAAAGTATAACATATGGTAAGAGCCATGCTCAGACAGGTAGAATTACGACCAAATCTTCAATGATTACTAATCGATTATTGATCACAATGGCAGGACTAATAATCGATTACCTTTTCAGCTCCGATTAGCCAGCCTTAGATATTATATCAGTGGAAGACAGGATTATTCAGTAAAACCGAACAATACAAACCCTGGTCAAAGATTTTATGGCCTTCCAACAGTGTTTGTTATATCAGGTCAGCGATGATTATAATTGGGCGCATGTTCCCTGCGTCATTATAGGGTCTGGTCAGCCTGCATCTTTGTTAACATATACCATAGCCATATTGTGCTGGTTTCAGAAGAGATATAACGATAAGTGTGTTGGGTTAAAAATAATATGACCCTTTCAACACTATTTCAGTTATGGGTTCGTCCGTCCGTCAGTCCGTAGACACAATCTTGTCTCCGCAACTCCTCCTACAGTTTTCAAGGGATTTTGATGAGACTTTCCAGTTATTGTTCCCATGACCTGAAGATGGTCATATTTTATCGAGGTCATGCTCGACTGATATTTACCAGAGTTATAGCCCTTTGGCAATTTTTCAACAGTAAGTCTCGTCTCTGCAACTCCTCTTGCAGTTTTCAGTGGATTTTAGTGAAACCTTCCAGTTATTGTTACCATGACCTGAAGAGGATCATATTATACCGAGGTCACGCTTGACTGCTTTTTACCAGAGTTATGGCCCTTTGTCAGTTTTAGTCATTTATCAACAGTTCTTGTCTCCGCAACTCCTCCTACATTTCTCAAGGGATACTGATGAAACTTTCCAGTTATTGTTTCCATGACCTGAAGATGATCATATTTTATCGAGGTCATGCTCAACTGATTTTTACCAGTTATGGTCCTTTTGCAATTTTTTAAAAGTAAGTTGTCTCTGCAACTCCTCTTGCAGTTGTCAGTGGATTTTAGTGAAACCTTCCAGTTATTGTTGCCATGGCCTGAAGAGGATCATATTATACCGGTCACGCTTGACTACTTTTTACCAGAGTTATGGCTCTTTGTCAGTTTTAGCCATTTATCAACAGAAGTTCTTGCTTGACGTTTTTCAGATTAGTATCAGAATAGATACCTTGTGGGTGCAACTAACCTACAGTTTTCCACCCATCATTTTTAATCTATGCATACTTGTTCTACATGGTCTGAAGATGTGCGTGTGGTTTGGGGGTTATCCTCCCATTATTCTTATCAACTTTTTCCACTTTTTTGACGTAGTTTTTTTCAGGTCCAATTAGTATTGGAATAGATACCTTGTGGCCGCAACTCCTCCTAGAATTTTCTACCAATCATTTTGAAACTATGCAAGATTTGTTCTACATGGTCTGCAGATGTGCGTGTGGATTTGGGTTTATCCTCCTATCATACAGATTTAAAAGTCACAACCCATTACAACAAAGCCATGACGTCGAGGGACGCTTGCCCGAACAGGCTTTTATTTTTACCAAAAGAACATTCTATTTTTCGGCATATCATGGCATCTCCAAGTAATCAGCTTAAGGTATAAGGGGAAGGGAAATAGGGAAACTGGGAAAGCATGTTTTGGTAGTTCTAAAAGCTCATCTCAGTGAGATGATGCCTCCCTCAACCCTGCCAAATATATATATATATATATATATATATATATATATATATATATATATATATATATATATATATATATATATATATATATATATATATATATATATGAGGTTAAAAGGAAAACAGAAGACAAGACAACATTCTCATCATGAAGAATCTTTTTAAAATAAGAAGACAATTAACAAATGTAAATACTTTGTTTAAAACTTTTGTTTAAAACTATGGAGCAATATCACAAGAAATGGTAATACATGATTGTGAATAGCTATACATGCCTTAACCCTTCTCTTGCTGAACACGACATGCCCTGTCTTAGCAAACAGTGTAGATCTAGACCAGTTTGCTTCTCAAGAAGCCAACTGATCTGGATCTGCACTGTTTGTCATTAACTATGTGAATTTCTATCAAAAACCCGAATCAAGTAATCTGATTGGCTGGAAATTAGAAATGGGCATGGCATCTTGATTTTTTCAGCATGACAAGGGTTAAAGGGAACAAGTTCTGACATGAACTCTTACATGAACATCCCTATTCAATGGCACTACTTTTATAGGAAAAAATCTGCGCCCAAGAAAGCAACTGCATTCCTTTAACCTTTATGGCTCTCTGGGCCAATTCAGATGACAAAATGAGGACATGTTTCTTACTTTTTTTTTTTTTTTTTTAAGAAAGTGGCTTTGAGATTTCATGCAAATTGTCTCAGACAATCTGCATGAAATGTTAGAACCTGTTTTCATGGAAAATATCTCAAAATGACATCTGCTGAATGTTTTACCTAGCATGCTAGACATTAAAAGTGGCTGACCCAGCTAATATCCATATAACCTTATTTTTTGTTCTCTAAAAATACAATCTCCAAACTAAATAAAATTACCCCTAGTTTGTTATTGTTTGTGTTGAGGTTTTACGGCCCAGTCAACCCAATGGAGTCATGTCGAGCGTGGTCAGTTTACCTAACCACACGTTTACTGGGCAGGCTTAGTCCTCTAAGCGGTTAACCAGTATTGTGCACATTCTTTCGCCAGAAACTGACAACTGCCCTTCTTGAATCAGCGCAAGGGAGAGAATGACTGTAGAAAATATTTCATGATCAATCTCCGCTAAAGAATGTTGCCGACCTCGGCGGGGGTTGAACCCGCGACCTCCTGGTCTCCAGTCGGACAGCGCATCCAACTGAGCCACCGAGGCCGACTCCCCTAATTTGTTATAAAATGCTTCTAAGGACTATGCAATAAAGAATTGTACGAGAAAATATCACCTAAATATGTACTTTCTAACTAGGCTATGTAGCCAAGTTAGGTCAAGGGAGGTAATAATTTTATAAATTAAATAGTGACTATACTCTAATTACTTTGGAAGTTTTCAGGAATATGTGTACTTTTATTAGTTTTTATGATAAGAAAGTATGTTTCTTTCACAATGAGTGTGCCTCACTGAGAGCTTAACCTTTGTTCTGCTGAATAAATTAAGATGCCACACCCACTTCTAATTTTCAGCCAATCAGATTACTTTGTTTGGATTGTTGCTATAAATTCACATACTTAATTGCAAACAGTACAGATCCAGATCAGTTGGCTTCTTCAGAAGCCAACTGATCTGGATCTGCACTGTTTGCAAAGGCAGGGTATATCCGGGTTCAGCAGGACAAGGGTTAAATTATTTTTGGGAAGCTTAGTGTATCAGAACACTTATTCTATTTAATTTTACAAACATTATAAATATCGAAACAATAATCTGGAAAACTCAGTTAGAAACAAGAGTGGGGCTTCTGTGATTTTTGTCATATCAAAATCAGCTCAGTCAGCAACCTTTAAGAATAGCCCCCATTCTTTTCACAGGATTTAGGTATATGGGACTTAAATTCTTGTCAAAAAAAGTTGTCTCCCTTTATGAAATGGTGGCAAATTTTTCAGATGTATCTATTCCTCTGAACTAGAATAGCCCCCATTCTTTTCACAGGATTTAGGTATATGGGACTTAAATTCTTGTCAAAAAAGGTTGTCTCCCTTTATGAAATGGTGGCAAATTTTTCAGATGTATCTATTCCTCTGAACTAGAAATGTGTCCGAAGGTACGGACACAGATGCCCCTGCTTGAAAAAAACTTTAACCCTTGTCATGCTGAATAAATTAAGATGCCACACCCAGTTCTAATTTCCAGCCAATCAGATTACCTACTTGATCTGGGTTTTTGATAGAAATTCACATATTTAATGAAAAACAGTGCAGATCCAGATCAGTTGGCTTCAGAAGCCAACTGATCTATCTTCACTGTTTGCTAAGACAGGGCATGTCCTGTTCAGCAAGAAAAGGGTTAAAGAAAATTGCTCATGCCTGAAAAACTTAAATGCAAATTGCTAACACCATCTTGGATGGGAACAGAGACAAATGCTCTTTTCACTATTCTTTAAATGGCAGAGGCATAAAAAAATATTAGTGTCATGGAAAAAACTGTCTTTTGCCACATCAGGACTTATTAAGGGGAAAAATACACTTTCAGAGGAGGCGATTCTTTCAAAATGGTTCTGTCTCCCTTCAGAAAAGGGGTTCTTCTATTTAAGAGTAACCCTTCAATGAGATGAGAGCAGGACATTACCATGTCAGACTTATTTCCCTTGCTATTTATCCTTTTCATTTAAGATGAATCCTTTTAACAAGAATTCAGTCATCTTCACAATCAAAAATTACCAAATTGTGTTTACAAGATGACAAAATTTCACCAAACCTAAACTGAATCACCCCATGAGAGTTTAGAAACATAACCATAATACTGAAAACTGCATTGATAAACACATAGCTCTAGATAAGAGTGGATATCGGGTAAATATTTTTTTTATTCCTCCATGAAAACACATGCTTTGGGTACTCATTAGAAGCAACTCATTGAGGCTACAACATACATTTTCGTGGAGAAATAAGAAAAATATCAACTTTTGGATTCGAAAACATATCTTTTCAAGAACTATGCAAACAGTGAAAGACTTGAGCATCTCAAGGCAATGCGTAGAATCTGTTATTCACACTTAAGATACCATTTCCTGTGACAAAGCTCTAATATATGAGCCATAACATGAGAGAGGACCCTTTATCACATACTGGGATAGCAAAGGCGGGGGTTGTGGTGGTTCAGTCTAACCCCTTCCCCCTTTGTCTCAAAATTTCATTTTCATGGGAAATTTTGGATAAATATGGCACACTTTTCCTTCTCTTCAACAAGTCCATTCTGCTACCTGTGAATGCTTGTAACCAGCAACTGAGTGTAGACCCCAATCAGACGCGGCATTCTATGACATCTGGTCTGGGTCTACACTGTTTGCTCAGACCTGTCAGTTCAAATACTCAGAGTAAGTACGGTAATATAATTAAATTGAACCCCCTCAGAAATCCTCCTGGATCTGCCCCTACTTGGACAACCTTATGAATTTGCAGTCTGACTTGAGCGTTCATTTTCACACCACACAGATCCAGGTATTGCAGGATATTTTTTATTTCTCCATGAAATTGTGGGTACTCACTAGAAGAACCTTATCTGTCATGGAAGTTTAGCAAGGTAAATATTCAAAACTTTAAATAAGGCACTAATTTCAATAAAAAAGAATCAATATTTTCTTATTTCCATGCAAACACATATTGTGGGTACACACTAGAGATACCTTACAGAGATGCTTGTACAGTAATGGGTACTAACAACATTTTCATGAGGATTTAACAGAAATGAGCCAGCGCATGACAAAACCTACAATAAGATTTGTGCGACCAGCAAGGACTCAGATTGGGCTGCCAATCGGCGCAGTCTGATCGAAGTCTCTGCTGATGGCATGTGCCTTCTACAGCCTCTAGGCTATCTAATAAGGGATATATGAAAATTCCTTGCCATACTGGGTGGATATAAAGGCTTATCTGTGCTGGTTTACACAGGACTTATTGTAGGTTTTAACGTGTGTTGGCTCAAATATTTTTATGGATACCCCATCTTACTGACCTATGGACCATAGTACTAACTTAAAGAGCCTGGTCAGACTGCATGGAATGTGCAGGTTGATCTGGGTTTTGCTGTTCACATTTACTGTATTTATCATATCTATTCGGACAGACAGGTCTAAGCAAACAGTGTAGACCCAGATGAGATGCCGCAAAGTGCGGCATCTCATCTGGATTAACACTGTTTGCCACTCATCCAGCAATTTTTAGACACATTGAGTAGTAAATAGTACCTGTTCAAATTTTAGAACAAGTATTGTAAGGTGTCCGAATACTAAGGGTAAACACATTAACATATGAGTCCTTCACTCATGTTATGGCTAATAAGCAAATTCTTGAGCAATAAAATGTGAAAGCCTTCTTTATAACAAATGCACTATTTGTATATTATGTCTGACAGACACTTTGGTGTACAAAATTTTACTTTTAGGACAGTTATTAATGCAGTTCTTGCTTAGTTTTTCTTAACTGATTGATCGATTGATTGTTTGATTGATTGATTGATTGATTTGATTGTTTAGGGCACAGTCAACGCATTAGGGTCATGTTGAGTGCAGTCAGTTTACCCTGGACAGGCTTTGTCCTCTAAGCAGTTAACCTGGGCCCAGTTGTTCAAAGCGTCGTTAGCTTAACGAGCTCGTTAAGGGTCATTTCGTTAACTGTTTTAGCGGATCCAATATACAATAATCTGATATTTTTTGCTGATAAAATGTGAGTAGCTTTTGCATTGCAAAAGCTACTCACATTTTTTCAGCAAAAAATTTCAGCATATTTGCGTATCACTCAATGTAAATTTTAACGAATCGTTAACTAACGACATCGTTAGTTTTGAACAACTGGGCCCTGTACTTGTGAACTTTCTTTCTTGGAAACTGACAACTGGCCTTCTTGAATCAGCTTAAGGGAGAAAATGACCTTAGAAAACATTTCATGATCAATCTCCATTGAAGAGTGTTGCCGAACCCAGTGGGGATCTACCCTGCGACCTCCTGATCAACAGTCAGACTGGCAATCCACTGAGCTATCGAGACAGCCCTTTTTTTTTTTTTTTTTTTCTTAAAATGTACAACTGAATCAAGCTGAGTGAAATCTGTAAATCTTATGAGAATTGTATTCGAGAAGGGCAACAATTAATTGAGATTTTATCTCATAGTGTGAGGCTTTGCATGTATAAGTTTATTATCAAGTTTTATCCATAAAATGGTAGTATATTAACCAGTTAAACTTATATATCCATTCACTATAAGTAAAATAACTCAAAGTGTGAACAATGAAGACTCACAAGCTGAGCCAAGTGATCAATGTTTGCATCATCTATAAAATAGGCTTTCTTCTGTCATGGTTAATTTATGGCCGCTGGCTGACAATAAGACTTTTAGGGCATATACAAATAGCGAAGCTCCAGACCAGTTTGCACAGTCATGCATCAGGTCAAAATCTTCACTATTAGTCCTATATCTTCTACACAGTCCCTATATTGTGTAGGCCAACAGCGAAGTTCCTGACCAGACTGTGCAGAACTGCAGACTGGTATGGATCTTCCATGGTCACATATGTTCTAAAGTCCCTTTTCTTAGCCAACAGCCCAATTATGGCACATTGTATCTGGGTTACCATAATGACACTAAATATCTGGGCCCAGTTGATCAAAACTTAACAGAGTTGTTTGCTAATGTGGCATTAAAATTTCTATTCTGAAGTAGGGCAAATACAATGATATTGTTTGCTGTTAGAAAAAAACTTAAGTTGCTTTTGCATTGCGAAAGCTACTCACATTGTTGCAGTATCAATGTATACTGAAGAGCATAAATAACGCATCACTAAATTTATCAAAACAATCTTCATCTCAATCGAGGTATATATTTCATTGAATATTTTCTGAAACAGTGATTAGCATCCGGACAATGTCTCACAACAAAAAATAATGAAAAAACAAGGAGCCGATTGAGAAGGTAACGTCACATGATGAAACAAGGGTATCAACGTGAAATGTCACACTTTTAAGTAACGACAGTGACCACCGTTATTTTGGATGACAGTTTGCAATCGTCGTCTCATTGATCCGACTAGACGTCGTACAGTTGCCATGAGGATGTTACGCCACTCCTCCTGAAGAGCCCTGCCGAGTTCGGCGACATTATTTGGCTGGTTCAGACGTTTACGTAGTCTCCTACCAAGTTCATCCCACATGTGTTCAATGCAGTTCATGTCTGGTGAAACCGCTGGCCAGTCCATAACATCCACCCCTTGGGCCCTCAGGAAGTCTTGCGTCAGCCTAGCCGAGTGTGCTCTCGCGTTATCTTGCTGGAACGTCAACTGCTGATTCCCAACCTGACGTCGAAGAAGAGGAACAAGGACAGGGGCAAGAATTTCGTCAATGTATCGACGGGCCGTGAGTGTTCCATTCATGATAATCAGATCCGAACGGAAACCGGAACTAATGGCTCCCCACACCATGACGCTGCCACCGCCAAATCGGTCACGTTCAAGAACACAGCTGTCTGCAAAGCGTTCATGCCTTCGGCGATAAACACGGAGTCTTCCATCAGCAAAGCTCGGAAAAAACAACCTTGTTCCAGTTTTGACGTCGAACGCGTAGCATGTCCATGGCCCATCTAACACGCAGCTGACGATGACGTCGAGTCAGAATCTGTCCTTTTACTGGTCGGCGACATCGAATTCCATAGTCTTTTAGTCTTCTGCTTACTGTGAACCGACTGATATTCCTCCCTCTACGTCCTCGCATACCGGCAGCAGTTGAAACGGCGGTTGTGAAGCGATCACGTAAATGACGTTGCCTAATGAAATTATCCTGACGTCGAGTAGTTACACGCAGAGCCCCGGGTCTAGGACGGTCCTTTGTGCTCCCGGTAACTGCAAACTTTCGACTTAAACGAGAAATCGTCGACTGGCTAACGTTGAACTGCCTAGCAAACCGACGCTGACTGACGTTAGCTTGCAAGAGTCCGATAATCTGTCCCCTGGAATCGGGATTCAGCCTCGGCATGATAAACGGTATTCGTAAGAACAAAAAATCACACAAAACTTTTAAGCCCCGATATCAGATGTCCACTTCATGTATTGACCATTCAATGAAAATCAATAGTCCGTGCATAAAGTGGTCAAATTGATTTCGTGCACGGGTAGCTCGTGGGACATAACGGGTGACATTATGGGGTGGTTCGGTGCGACTAATGAAAGTCTGTGAAGCAAATCAATATTTCTAACGTTGTTTTTGTATTCATAAATCTTTTCTGGGAATATTTTTTAAAAAATATGTGATGCGTTTTTAATGCTCTTCAGTATATATGAAAATACCTGAGCTACAACAGTTAATAAGTTTGTCATTAATGAGCTCCTTAAGCTAGCGATGCTTTGAACAACTGGGCTCTGGACATAGTAACTTCTTGCCATACTTATTGCAAAATTTCATCAAGCCCATTTAACTACCTGGTGATGTGTATTAACCCTTATCATGCAGAATAAATTAAAATGCCATGCCCACTTATTATTTCCAGCCAATCAAATTACTTGATCCCAGCTTTTGATAGAAATTCATATATATAATGACAAACCGTGCAGATCCAGATCAGTTGGCTGCTGAAGAAGCCAACTAATCTGGATCTATACTGTTTGCTAAAACAGGGCATGTCTTGTTCAGCAAAAGAAGGGTTAAGGTGCAGGCTGAAAGGCAAATAGAGCAGTAAGATCCGAGTTTACACTGTTTGTTTAAGCATGTGCGTCAAAATATCTCAAATAAATACGGTATCCCTTGACTGTTATCCCAGGAGGGGTAAAGGGCACTTTTTGGTTGAAGACCCTGGGCCCTTATGCCATATGACATCCACAGCTCTATAGATAAAGTGTTGTTTGTTTTTTTGTTTTGTTTTGTTTTATTTGTTTCAACCAAAAAGCAGGCTATTTTTCTTATTTCTGCATAAAAAAACATGTGTTGTGGGTACTCATCAGAAGTGCCTCAGCTAGGTACATCTAATAAGTACCACAACATGTTTTCATGCAAAAATGACATTTTTTTTCAACCATAAAATACCGGTATTGATATTTTTCCAATCTCTGTATCGAAACATTTGTTGTGGGTACTCATTAGAAGTGCCTATGTGAGGTGTTTCTAACGAGTACCCACAATATATGTTTTCATGCAGAAATAGGTTATTTACCAAATACCCCCTCTCATGTAGAGCTATGGATTATTATAAAAACAAAGGAAGCCCTGATCAACCTGCATATGTGTCAGTCTGATCAGGGTCTTCATTCTGTTATCTCTAACATTTTACAATACATTGTATCAGGTGATTCGGAAAGCAGGCAACATAGGCACTGATCAGCTTGAGATAATACTTGAGATAATGTATCAGTTGTGCTATGCTCATGTTGCCAGCATATGGCATAAGAGTGATTTTCTTGAGTTGTGCATCATGCATAAAGATCTCTGCCAGTACATCTGCCAGTCTGAGCAGATGTTTTAAAAGAAAAGGCAATGTTTACAAAGACTGTGCCTAAAATGGATGCTCATAACAAACCATGCATTTTGCTGCAAATTTGATCAAAATCTGATGAAAAATAAGAAAGTTATTGAAATTGAAAGAATCAATTTACAGGTGCGGCCATTTTGAATTTTAGATCCAGCTCTTTGATATCATAAAGCCTGAATTAGGCATACAAAACAGGAATAACTAATGTTTGCAACAATACCTTATTTCTGATTTTTGTGTATATACTTTCTTTCTTTAGGCATGTATTAACCCTTGTCCTGCTGAACCAGGATGTACCCATCCTTTGCAAACAGTGTTGATCCAGATCAGTTGGCTTTTAAGAAGCCAACTGATCTGGATCAGCACTGTTTGTCATTATGTATTCAAATTTGTATCAACAACCTGAATCAAGTAATTTGATTGGCTAAAAATTAGAAGTGGGCATGGCATCTTAATTTATTCAGCAGAACAAGGGTTAATTTTGATTAAAAAGTGAGCTGTTTTCTGTCATAAAGAAGATTTTATTTTAATACAGTTGTCTCTTGTTATCTCTAACCTTGATGTCTCAAACTATGGCTTAAGTAAAACTAAATCTGAGGCAATACTGGTAATTTTGCTATATGCTACATTTAAACTCCTTTTATCTCAAACTGTTGTTATCTCAAACTAAAATTCCAGTCCCTTGGAGTTTGAGATAAAGAGAGTTGACTGTAGTTTGAGATATTAATCAAAGCACTGACAGCACTGGTGGGTCCACTGTCTCTGAGTACATAGCTCTTGATAAGGTGCTTTTATCAACCAAAAAGTATCTATATTTTTTTTATTTCTCGACGAAAATATATGTTGTGGGTACTCATTAGAAGCGCCTCACTGAGACACTTCTAATGAATACCCACAACATATGTTTTCATCGAGAAATAAGAAAACTATTTACCTGATACCCACTCTTATCTTGACCTATGTCAGTAGGCTGAGAAAATGGTCTAAATAGGGACTTGAGACTGTTTCATTTAACCTTAAACTTCCTGTAATTAAAGCAAACAGTGCAGACCCTGATAAGATGCCACATTCTGAGGTGTCTGATCTGGATCTGCAGTTTGCCAATGTCCCAGTCCAGGTTTTACAGATAATCCTCTTTACACTCCACTGACATCACAGCGACAAGAATAGTGCAGTGGTTGAATTTCATTGGTCAATGATAATCACACGGACAACTAACATAAGGAAATTTTGGCATTAGTATACTATGATTATCGCTCTATTGTAAACAATCGACCCAAAAACCTCATTAAATATTCAAAGTGGTGCATACTTGACAGCAATTTGGAAACCTGTAAACATCATTTACTTAGTTTTGAAACCTGTAAACATCATTTACTTAATTTTGGTCAAATTTGCATCCGACCAAGTACATGGTTTAAACAAGATCTTTCATCTCAACTTCTCAAGAGATATTCTTCTCTAACCTGCCTTTTTCCTTTAATTATCACATACAGTTTCTAATGCATTTAGGCTTGTTCTTGCCAAACAAAGACTCTACTCTGACTGGGTGGATGTACAAGCTGATGTGGGCCTTGCCATTTTTCTTTTGTATATACAAAGATCCTTTTAAAACAATATACCATACTTATCCTAAGAAATGAGACACCTGACCTCCTTACCATACTAGTCTTAAAACTGGAACAAGTCCATTTTGCTATTGTTGTGTGTAAATACTGCTGAGGAGTGGCAAACCATGTAAACCCTGATTAGACACATTTTGCAGCATGTGATCTCGGTCTACACTGTTTGCTCAGGCTTGCCTGTCCCAATACTTAAGGTAATTACTGTAGTTTGTATAAGTTTCACCAGGGTGTGGAATTATCAAATATTGTTACTCGTCCATGGACAAGTAAATAGTCAAAATCCACGTCCAACCAAGATTTACTTGCCTGAAAATTGACATTTGTCTTATTTCTGGAAGAAAACATATGTTGTGGGTATTCATTAGAAGCGCCTCGGCAAGAGTACCCAAAACAGATGTCTTCTTCCAGAAATAAGAAAATATATATGTTATAATCTGGATACTCTTCTTAGCTAGAGCTAGGAAGTCCTTGTCCCAGGACAAGTAAACCATACATGCCGTACCTCACACTGTGAGACAAAATCTCACAGAATTTTGGCCCTTCTGGACCCCGTTTCCCATAAGATTTTCAAATCTCACAGAATTTTCATACCATTTGATAAGCTACTTTTTGAAGAACTAGAAATAAATCACACATTAGCATGACTATCTCAAGCTAAATTCATTAAAATAATGGCTTTCAACTTACTTATGTAAGCTTGAAAGTGATTGTCATAAAAATCTCACGGAATTTCATCAAAAGTCCCCTAAAATTTGCAAAATCTCACAGATTTCCGTCAACAGCTAATGGCATGTATGGTAAACTGAAATTTCTTATGACATTAGACAAGTCTGGCATGGTATTTCCAAAGCCCTGGTTTCACTATAGATGCACATGTATCTGTATATCATATTTTGTAAATTCTACCACCTTTAAAATAATTATTAGAGTGCCTTCATCCAACCTACACTGGTTCCTGTAGACTAGTCCAGGGTTGTGGCAATACCATGTCCAACTTGTCCTCTTTTCCTCAGGACAAGTATGAAATTTCAATGTACTTGTCCGAGGTCATGGAATCAACAGTTCTAGACAAGAGGAGCACACCACAACCACTTTATAACACTACTACTTGGATCAAAAGCAGTGCCATGTCAGCTAAAGAACCATATTGCATCCAAACAAAAATGTATAGATTATATAGTAATACACCACAACCTCTTTATAACACTATTGTTGGGGTCCATAGCATAAACCGTGTTAGTTAAACAACCGTGTTATATTCAAACAAAAATGTATAGATTATATTGAAAAATTTTTCAATATAATCTATTCATTTTTGGGATCCATCTTTGAACCGTGTTGTATACAAAACTGTGTTATAACGAATCGTGTTATAAAGAGGTTGTAGTGTATGACCATAAATGGTCATTTTATTTTCTTATTTTGGGGTCCACATTTAAACCGTCTTATATCCGAAATTGTCTTATAATGAACCATCTTATAAGGAGGTTCCAGTGTATTTAAAAAAAGATTTTTATCTTACTTCCCCACCTACATATGTTGTGGGTACTCATTAGAAGTGCCATAGGCACTTCTAATGAGTACCCACAACATATCCTTTCCTGGAGAAGTAAGTGAAATATATCAATTTTCCAACAAGTGAATTTTGTTTGGATTCACTTGCCCTCAATGGATAAGTAATAGATTTTGACATTTCCACAATGGACAAGTAATTAATTTTGATATTCCCTCAATGGACAAGTAACAATTTTTGACATTCCCACAACCCTTGACTAGCCCTAACATAATATTATGAAGTTTTCTTTGACTCCTTCTTCTGTTTTTCAGCATAAATTTGTACTGTAAATGGTCTGAAATGAAAAAAAAACAACAAAAAAAAAAAACACAAAAAACATAAAAAGCATAGGAGACTGGCATGCGGGGTTTCTAATGTCTTCAATGACCAAATAAGTCAGTCGGATTGACAGACATTGTCTTTATTTAAGACAGTGTCTGTCAAGCCTACTTTGACATTTTGGTCACTTTAGACATTAGAAACCCCATATGGGCCAGCCCCCTGTGATAACAAGTACATGCTTTTCTTAAAACCAGCAGTGTGTTTTTGTAAAACTAGGCCCCCCAACTAAAGGCCTGTAGCTTCTAAATACCGAACTTGAAAATGGGATAACTCTCATAAAATTAACTAGAATGCACAGTCGATGGTGCACTATCGCAAATCCCCACGCTCGTTGCTAATGTTGCTAATAGCATGATGGATGAATGGACTTGCTCTCCCACATCCTTACCATGAGGGGCGGTCATGTAGCAAGTTTGATTAAATTCCACCCAGTGGTTTAGGAGGAGATAGCATGACAGACAGATGGACAGACACCAGATGGATGAACAGAAAACTAATGTTGCTCTGGCACGCCCTTATCATGAGGGGAAGTGATGTAGCAAGTTTGGTTTAGGAGATAGTGTGATGGACAGATGCACCGAAAAAAAAATGTTGCTCTCGCACACCACAACCATAAGGGGAAGTGATGTAGCAAGTTTGGCTGAATTCCACATAGTGGTTTAGGAGGGGGTCGGGCATAGTGTCAGGAGACCACAGGTTGGTGTCAATGGATGTGTCTTATCATATGGAACATAAATATGTATGGTTTAGGGGTGGGGATCTGAACGATTTCCAAGATATTAGGTCTTTATGAAGTGAATGGGTGGAGCATGACTACTTTACCCCACCACCCTCATCTCCACCCCTGGCATGGCCACTTTGGACCCCAGGGACATGATTGACAGGATTTATGTAGGAGACTAGTAAAAATTGCTATATACTATGTTACATCTGGGCCTCATGGCTTCAGAGAAGAAGATTTTTGAAGGGTCTTTAGTTATGTAGCTCTATATAAAAAAAAGACCCTCTGGGGTGTGGTCAGTTTCGACCCTGGGGATTGATTGGCAAGATTTATGTAGGGGACCAATAAACATTGCTACATGCTAAATATGTTAGCTCTGGGCCTCATGGCTTCAGAGAAGAAGATTTTTGAAGGTTCATTAGCTATATAGCTCTATATAAACAAATGACCCCCTGGGGTGTGGTCAGTTTGGACCCCAGGGGCTTGATTGGCAGGAATTATATAGGAGACCACTAAACATTGCTACATAGTAAATATGTAAGCCGTGTGCTCATGGTTTCAGAGAAGATTTTTGAAATTTTTCCCTTTATAAGTCCATGGGAGCTAATGGGCCCAGAGCTTAGATATTTAGTATGTAGCAACGTTAATTGGTCACCAACATAAATCCTGCCAACCATGCCCCTGGGGTCCAAATTGGCCACGCCCAGGTGCTCATTAGCTCTCGTAGACTTATATGGGGAAAAAAATCTCCCTTCTCTGAAACCATAAGGCGCAGAACTTAGATATTTAGTATGTAGCAACTTTAAGTGGTAACCTTCATAAATCCTGCCAGCCATGCCCCTAGGGTCCAAATTGGCCATGCCTCAGGGTTCATTAGCTCCCATAGACTTATAATGGAAAAAAAAAAAACTTCAAAAATCTTCTTCTCTGAAACCAAAAGGCCCAGAGCTTAGATATTTAGTATGTTGCAACATTAAGTGGTCCTCTACATAAATCATGCCCAAAGGGGTCCAAATTGGCCTCGCCCCGGGGCTCATTAGCTCCCATAGACTTATAATGGAAAAAACTAAAAAAAAAAATCATCTTCTCTCAAACCGTAAGGCAGGGCTTGCGTTAGGCTGACGTATTTTACACCCTGAGATTACCACCGGACAGCCAAATTGAACTTCAAAGACATACCGCGATTCCGAAATTTCTTTTGTCCATCCGAAATCGATACCCGAGATGTCCAAAACTGTCAAAAAGCCCACCACTTTTAACGAGTTGTATGATGTTTGCCCCGCCTACTTATCGGACATTTGCTACCTGTGTTCTCTGAGCTTAAAGGAAGTCCCACTTTCCGCTTGCGGGAGTTTTATTGACAGCCGTGTCATGTGTCACGGCACCCTTTTGATAGCTGTATGATCACTGTGTGTATTTGTCAAGCGTGTTGAGTTGATTAATTGATGTTTGTATACTTTAACTTTCTCCTGCGACACCCGAAATATTCGGCCACGAGCGTTCAAAATTTTCAATCTGGAGGGATTTTCCATCATGGCAGCCTTATAAGTTCCAAAATCTAACAAATACACAAAGAATGCAGGAGAAAATAAAATAAATAATATTTCCAGCACATCAACTTAACAAGAAGACATGTTCAACAGATTATTTTTGTTAAACAAAGACAAGAAGCAGTAATAAACTGAAGGTAGACAGGCGGATTTTCCTTCTCTAGAAATAAATTCAGAACCAGAAATAAGCATAAAAATGTGTTGACACAAATGATCTTTGGAAGAAAATAATGAATTTATATGAAGCCATTATTTTTTTTAATATTCAGGTTTTAAAATCCTAAATTATTATTTTGCTAAGAACGTGTGTTGTCTGAAAACACCTCAACACTTCTGGGAGTTACCGAGTGAAATTCTATAAATAACAATTATGCACAAAATGCAAATTGAAATCTATTCAAATTTAGAAGCTTATGTTTGTCTTTCCTATGATGCTATGACAACAAAAGCAATTTTACAAATGAAAAGAAAACATATTTTTCGTCAACATTTTCGGAAAATCCATTTCTAAATGCGTAGCCTCATTCTGATTGCGCTGTTTACCAGTGCTGAAAAGACAGAAAATTTAGGCGATTTGCGATGGTTCTGCTTGCTTTTCTCCGTACGAACCTATTGCTGTTGGTATTTCATCAAGAGCTGCCTTTTATTTGTTTGTTGTTGTGGGCAGATAACGCCGATATAAATTTGACGAAATTTGCCCATTAACAAGTCCATACCAGACCTCCTTAATGTCAATATATATAGCAAGTTTGGAGTTTGGTTAAAATCCCTTGTTATTTACTCAAGTTATCGTCCGGAAACCAAAATATGGGCTTGTCTCGAGCAGATAACTCCGTAAAAATTTGACGAAATTTGCCCATTAGCAATCCCAAACCAGACCTCCTTAATGTCAATGCATATAGCAAGTTTGGTTAAAATCCCTTATTATTTACTCAAGTTATCGTCTGGAAACGAAAATATGGGCGTGTCTCAGGCAGATAACTCCATAAAAATTTAACGAAATTTGCCCATTAGCAATCCCAAACCAGATCTCATCAATATAAATGCACATACCAAGTTTGGTGAAAATCCATTGATGTTTACTAAAGTTATCATCTGGAAACGAAAAACAGATGGACGGACGGACGGAAAGGCACACGGACGTCCAACGTGTAACCAGAATACCCCGCCACTATTGTGTGGTGGGGTATAAAAAGGTTTAATAAATTGATATATGGTATTAACCCTTGGCCTGCTGAACCTGTATATACCCAGACTTTGGAAACAGTTTAGATCCAGATCAGTTGGCTTCTGAAAAAACCAACTGATCTGGAACTGAACTGTTTGTCATTAAGTGTGTGAATTTATACCAATAATCTGGATCAAGTAATATGATTGGCTGAAAATTAGAAATGGATGTGGCATCTTAATTTATTCAGCAGGACAAAGGTGAACACAATCATAAATTGTGGCACCTGACAGCCTGTAAAATTTCATTTAGTCTCTCATTCTTGAAATGAAATGATTTTTTATCATATCTCTGAATTAATGTTGCTAACAATAATTCAGAAATATGATAATATATTATTTCATTTTTGATACAGTTTAAAAACGAGAGACTTATTGAAATGCCACAATTTATGATTGTACTAATACTATATATCAATTCATTAAACCTTTCTTGAATAAAAAAAAAATGTCTATTTTTGAGGAATATGTAGCCTTTAACCCTTGTCCTGCTGAATAAACTAAAATGCCACTCACCTTTCTAATTTTCAGCCAATCAGATTACTTGATTCAGATTGTTGATATAAATTCACATACTTAATAGTTAACAGTGCAGATCCAGAAGAGAAATACGAAAAAATATCAATATGTTTGGGTTGAAAAAGTGTCTTTTTGGAATTTTTAATATTCACGTTGCTAAATGTCCATGACAATTTAGGTATGATAGAAAGTTAAATAAACATATACTTGCCTTCTTAAATAAAAAAAAAAATACTCAGCAAAAATTACCATATTCAACCTTATTACCACACTGTGCGCTTAAGTTTTTCAAAAATGCTGGGAAAATTGTGGTAAAATATGTACAATGTACCTACCTATACTAAAGGTACACTTTAAAAAAACAAAAAAAAAAACTGCGAAGGACTTATCAAATAATGCTTAAGCGATGTTTTTGTATGTTTTTTTTTTTTTTTTTATTTTCTTTACAAAAGCATTTGTTTGTTTGTTTGATTTGGGCTTTACGTCGCTTTCAACAATCTTTCAGTCATATTGCAACGGTGTCTGGATGTAGTAGGGAGCTCAATGCTCACTTTTAGAGTGCTGCCTCACTGGAATATCACGTCCCAGACACTTTGACATGATATGCCACCCAGTCACATTATACTGACACTCAGCTGACCAGTTCTAGCTCTACTTTCTTAATGCTGAGCACCAAGCTAAAGAGCAGCTAGTACCATTTTTAAAGTTTTTGGTATGACCCGGCTGGGGATCGAACCCGCAACCACTCGATCACAAAGCAGATGCTCTACCACTGAGCCTCTGTGCCTGTGTCTCTTTATAATAGCATATGTTGTGGGTACTCATTTGAATTGCATCAACAAGAAGTAGACAAAAAAACACTGGCTGTAATCTGAAGACTACGGAATTGCTTGACTATGCATTTATAGGGGTATGTGTGGAAATTAGGTCCAATATGGTAATTTCTCCAATAGAATATGGTGTTTGAGTCTGACGTTTTATGGTCCAGTCAAGATTCCTAAGGTCATGTAGAGCCGGCGCATTAATATTCACACTTTTCACTTTTCATGGGCAACCTTAGTTCTCTAAGCAGTTAATCAGTACTTGTGCACACGCTTACACAAGTAACTGGCAACTACTCTTCTTGAATCAGTGGAGAAGGGAAAATGGCCGCAGAAATGATTTCAGGAGCAATCTCCATGAAAGTAATATGGCGAAGTTAGGGTTCTAACTTGCAACTCTTGGATCTGCAGTCAGACGAGCTACCAACTGCCCTATGGAGCCTGGCAGATAGAACATGCAATTATTAAAGAAACACTAGTTAGGCTTTCAAGTGAATGGATACAACTGATAGAATTTTGTCTTCATTTTTACAAGGGAGACAACTGCTTTGATCTCTATTTGTTTTCCCGTACACCAAGCACCTTCTGAATGGACTCTACTCTACAAGGAAAGAATTTGCTCCCTTCAGGGAGCAAATTCCTTCCTTGTAGAGTAGATCCTTTTCAGAAGGGGGCAAAATAAATTTTGACAGAGTTGCCTCCCCTGAAAGTGCATCCCTTCACCTTAGAGATCTATTAAATTTTTTTGTTTGGAAATTAATAGCCTGGTCAACACATGTCAGTTTACCTAACCACACTTTTCCTCGGCAGGCTTCGTACTTTAAGTGGTTAACTAGTACTTGTACGCATTCTTTTGCCAGAAGCTGACAACTGCTCTCCTTAAATCAGCGGAAGGGAGAAAATGACCATATAGCTACAGATAAGAGGGGGTATCCACATAAAATTTTTCTTATTTCTCCATGATAACATGTTGTGGGTACCCATTAGAAGTGCCTCAGTGAGGCACTTTTAATGTGTACCACAACATATGTTTTCGTGGAGTAATAAGAAAGATATCAGCATTTTTCAGACGAAAAAAGTGCCCTATCTGTTGCTATGTGACCATAGAAAAAGACTGATTATATACATACTCTTCAAACATGATGGCTATTTTATAAACAACTCCTACAAGTGCTGTGAGGATTAAGCCTGCCTGACTAGCTTTCCTGAAAAATAATCAAGATTTAAGAAAAATAACTATAACCATGCAAAGTAAATCTAGCATAAAAATATTGCCTCTGTTCTCAATGGGGGCTATTCTTAGAGGGAAGACTGTGCTCCCTGTGGGAGCAAATTCTTTTAGAGTAGCCCCAATTTTTGAAAGAATTCAAATACTAGGAAAGTAAAATATTGTCTGCAAAAGTTGCCTCAATTTGCCAGATAGTGCCAGTTGGCAAAGGAGCTAATGGAAGTCATGTCCTCCAGAAGCAGATGCTGGCCAGACAATCACCCATTTGTGCGATTTGAACCTTCTGAACTGAGAATAGTACAAAACGTTTCTCTCCCAAGATGGTCTTTTGTCTCTTCCATATATTCAGTGGAAGAGACTGTTAAGAAGAGGTGATGCAGTAAAACTAAACTGCTTTTAATAGCAGAAAGCATACCGAAGCATGTCTTCATCTACACAGTGATATAAAAATAATGGAATGAGAAAATAAATGAAACTTTTTTTCTCTCTCTCTCTCTCTCTTTTGGAGCCTTCAACTGATTTCATTAAATTTATCAGTAGTGTGTATCTTCCATGGAAATCCCCATACTGTATTTTCTTCCTTTGTTGAAGAGTAACTGAAGAAATTGACATGACTTTGTTCTATTTGCATGTATGCTTGTTTATTTCCTTCTGTCATGCAGTTTTCCCCGTCTAGAAGATGTAAATCCCACATGGAGAAGATACTGTAAAACCTTTTTTTCATGAGCATTTTATTTTCCCAATTTTTGCAAGAAAGAATGTTTCACCAAAATAAAATGCTGCAAAAAGATCAGCTGAAATTTGCATGAAAATGTTGAACAGAAGCCGAGTAAAAAGATGAAACCTAAAAGCATATTTTAAAGAACATCATGAAAACATACATATATAATTTTGACCCCCATTAAACCCAAATTTTATATTGTAAAACTAGGGTTTATAGGGGTAAACATTATTTTTCTTATTTCTGTTCGAAACATAGATTGTGGGTACTCATTAGAACTGCCTTGCCAAGGCGGTTCTAACGAGTACCCACATTCTAGGTTTTGAACAGAAAAAGAAAAAATATCAGAATTTTTTTTATCTGAAAATTTTCATTTTTTGGTGGTAAAATTTTCAGTATATTTGAATAGCTATGTTTTCGTAATGAGCATGTAAAACATTGTGTGGCATGCTCAAAACACTCGCTCTTGATTTAACAAGCCAGTTTATTAACAAAGACATGTCTACATTCTCTGTAATCCAGAACTGAAATGCAAATGTGACCTATCTGAACAAGTAATCAGCAAATATTTACAGCTTAGTTAAATGCATTATGAAAGTTCAACAGTTATATACTGATATCAGTTTACTGAACCATGGATAAGTGACAATTTAAAGGAAGTGTGTGCTTCCTGCATAAATGAATCAATACTAACAAATAAACGATCACTCATTCATCACCAAATTTTATCAATAGCAAACTGACATGGTACATGCAAAAATGTTCTGTGGGTCAGAGCATGACAAAATCCCGAAAATTGTTTTTAGTTTCTGAATTTGGCGAAAATAATGCGCCACGAAAATGTCAAAGAAGACAAAACATGAAAAAAAAAAAAAAAAAAAAAAAAAAAGCTGCAAAAATAAAATGTTTTACAGTACTCATGCAGGTAAATTAATTAAGAAATAAATTATTCTGGACCATGCTCAAATGCCTAAGATAAAGTACAGTTGAGTTTGGGTTGTACCCATTTGAGCACTAGCGAGTGCAGCGAGCGAGTGCTCAAATGGATACCACCCAAACCCAACTGTGCTTTATCTGGGGCATTTGAGCAAAGTTTTGAATAATGTATTACTTTTCTAACACCCCTCATTGAGCGAATTTTGCATAAATGAATTTTTTTTATTATTGATTTTCATAATTATTTTTATTACCTGAATTCCCCTTTGGTAGTTGACAATACCTCTTAAGCATTAAGTCACGTGATTACATAATTACAAGGTTCGATGACGAATATTCAAAATGGCGGATAACATGCGAATCAGCTGACAATGTAAAATATAAATAAATGAAGTATTAATAGAAAAAAAAAAACTTGAATCCTGTGTTCATGAAAGAATTGCTAAATGTATGAAATTTGAGTGCCGCGATGGACTTAATAAGGACAGATATAAAACAGCAAAATAAGAATGTTAACTGACTTACTTTTGTTTTCGCACATGTCAACAAATACATGATGGAAACAAGTAAAATGAATGTGTTTGAATGGTATAACCTGTAGAGGAACTCATCAGGTAAAAAAAAAAAGTCAAAGAACTGCAACGCTCACAGATCATTTTCTGTCTTAATACATAATTTAATTTATTATGTATATATGAATGTCTCGGCTAATATTGTAAACTAGCATCCATAGTTACCTGGGGCGAAACTTTCGCAAATATGATTGGTTTCCCGTCCATAGAGTGCGATGACATTCCTGTGCTCAAATACCTTAGATAAAGCATGGCTAGAAATGTAAAGACAAATTAGGAACAACACGTGCAGGGGTGTTATAATTTCCATTCATAGCTTAGATATATTATGATATGTTGTACTCTGAAGGAATATGCAAATTGTGAAATAAATACTGAGAAACAGGGATTCTTTGAGAACAAAGAACACAACAAAGAAAACTCAGTTTTACTGAGTCTGTTTATGAATATTAATCCATTGTATAATTGAATAGACTCTCCAACAGTATTTACACCACAACCTCTTTACAACACGGTTCATTATAACACAGTTTTGGATATAACACAGTTCAAAGATGGATCCCAAAAATGTATAGATTATATTGAAAAATGACCATAAATGGTCATTTTTCAATATGATCTATACATTTTTCTTTGGATATAACACGGTTGTTTAACTAACACGGTTTATGCTATGGACCCCAACAATAGTGTTATAAAGAGATTGTGGTGTATATAGAATAGCCCAATTTCAATTTTAGGTACGTCCGGCTATGAGATTTACATATTCCTAGAGAAAAATGGCTGAACTGTTTGCAAACAGTGGAGACCCTGATCAGATGGCACATTCTGCGGAGTCTGATCTGGGTCTGCCCTGTTTGCCAATTACTTTTTTACGGGTCTCCCGACTACAATTGGTTAATGTATTATACAACATTGTCAATGCTTCCAAGCATCAGCTTGAGTGATATTTCTATTTTCAGGGCCCAGTTGTTCAAAGCTAATGACATCGTTAGTTAACGATTCGTTAAAATTTACATCAAGTGATACGCAAATATGATGAAATGTTTTGCTGAAAAAATATGAGTAGCTTTTAAAACTACCCACATTTTTTCAGCAAAAAATTTCAGAAAATTGTACATTGAATCCGCTAAAACAGTTAACGAAATGACCCTTAATGAGCACATTAAGCTAACGACGCTTTGAACAACTGGGTCCAGATCATTAGAAATCGCTCAATGATCCAAAAGGACCAGAAAGACATTTATAGGCTATTTTTAAACCAAAATGAGCCAGCACAAGGCAAAACCTACAATAAGAATATGTAACCAGCAAAGACTCAGATCAGCCTGTACATCCATACAGTATGGCAATGGTTTTCATTTATCCCTCTTTGGATAGCTGGGGCTGTAGAAAGCATATGAGAACAGTAAAGACTGATCAGACTGTGCAGATGCACAGGTTGATCTGAGTATTCCAGGGTTCAAATTTAACTTTTTTGACAGCTTGCTAAAATTAGCAAGTAGCATTATTTTTTACTTGCTAAACCTTTCAGCCAACTTGCTTTTTCACACTTATAAATATTGTTAAAATGTGGCGTTAAACCTTAGCACTCTGGGTAAAAATTTCAGCAGACATTTTAAAATATTTTTCTTATTTTTCCCAGAAAACAGGATTTGACATTACATGCAAATTGTCTCCTATGGAGACAATTTGCATGTAATGTCAAATCCTGTTTTCTGGGAAAAATAAGAAAAATATAGGAGTCAATTTGCATGTAATGTCAAATCCTGTTTTCTGGGAAAAATAAGAAAAATATTGTCATTGCTTTTGGAAAAGAAATTGCAAAACTTTAGCAGCAATGCCTCAGGTTCCGCCAATTAAAGAGAATCTTTCCAACTTGCTAGAATTAGCAAGTGGTGGAAATGGCAGCTTGCTTTTTGAGGAAATTAACCAGCATTTGGCAAGTTAGCAAGTGCTAAAATTGATCCCTGTATTCACAGGTCACACAAGTGTTATTGTAGGTTTGCTTGGGTGCTGGCTCAAATGTATTTTGTGGATTAAGTTCTTTCCTTGAAGAGAACTCCAGAAATCAGAGAAATATTTACCTGATACCCACTCTTATCATGATTTCTCCTACTTACACTAATGCTGCTCCAAGGAAATTAAGTGTTGATCCCCAGTACATAGGATTGTCTAACACACTGAAAGGAAATCCAGTAATTTTTTGCTCCATCAAGATTCCAAAATAATCACCTGAAACAGACAGAAATGTTTTGTTTTGCTATAACTTTGAAATATGCAAGGCCAACCTTAATTAAAAATAGATTTTTTTTTTTGTTTTGTTTTTTGTTTTAGCTTAGAAAGGTTTAACTAATTGATAAGTGGTATTAATAATTAATACAAATTTTATAAATTGTGGCATCTGACAGCCAGTTAAATTTTAATTAGTCTCTTGTTCTTGAAATGAAATGATTTTTATAGTATCTCTGTATTAATGTTGCCAACGTTAAATGTTGCCAACATTAATTCAGAGATACAATAAAAAAAATCATTTCATTTTTGTTCCAGTTCAAAATCGAGAGACTAACTGAAATTTCACAGGCTGCCAGATGCCACATTTTACTAATACCATATATCAATTTATTGAAACTATATATTTTTGAGGAATATGGAGCCTTTAACAAGTATTGTATCCCATTAAATAACTCTAACCAAAATAACAGGGTATTTATATTACATGGTGGAGGAAACTGGAGAACCCAGAGACAAACAACAGGGCCCAGTTGTTCAAAACTAACGATTTTGTTAGTTAATAATTCGTTAAAATTTACATTGAGTGATACGCAAATACGCTGAAAATTTTTGCTGAAAAAATGTGAGTAGCTTTTGCAAAAGCTACTCACATTTTTTCAGCAAAAAAAAAAAAATCAGAATATCATATAATGAATCTGCTAAAACAGTTAACGAAATGACCCTAAATGAGCTTGTTAAGCTAACGAGGCTTTGAACAACTGGGCCCAGATCTTAGATGGATAACAACTACTCTGCCACACAGCAGAATATATCAACAAAGAAGGTCCTGATCTGGATACATGTACATGGATTAGAGGCAAAATGATTCATTGATACTGTATCATATCACAATAATTTTTTTGGCGATACATGTATTGTGGGCTAGTATTGCGATATCTGATGATCCACCCAAAAGTACAATTTCCAAAGATAATGATAGCTTTCACCTATTTCAAGACCATTTTTATAACAGTTTTACAAAGATCTAAAATGCTACTGAAATACATGATTCACTTATATGACAAACAAAGGCACTGTTACACAAGAATGAACCTCTGAGATGGTTTTGAACCTGTTTTCCTTGAGTATTAAAGCTTTCAAGCTATGACTTATGCATGAAAATAGTATTGCGATATTTATTGTATTGTGAGGCAAGTATCATAATACATACAGTGAACCCTTGCTACAACGACAGCATTTGTTCCCAAAGATGTTGCCATTAAAACGAATTTATTGCTGTAAAGAATCCTTGATAGTTAGAATGATATGTAAGAAACAGCCTGTAATATTTTTATTTCCTTATAAAACATATGTTTTGGATATTTGTTAGAATTGCCTCAGTGAGGCAATTCTAACAAATATCCAAAGCAAATGTTGCTTGAAGTTTTAATGCAATATTCTTGCATAATTTCTCATAAAACTATCACTTCTTGAGGGAAGGTTCTGCGACATTCAAATTATAACGAATTCCGTCGCCGTAAATGTAGCGAGTGTCAGTATAAAGAGTGTGGACTGCCTCGTATCATGAGGTGACTGTATTGTTACAGCCCTATCATGCTCCCAGAATGATGTCTACATTTGCTGTTCTCATATATGACATAAGAGCACTCTTTCTCTGCATGAGACTGTTGACTGTATGGCACCATCATGAAAACATGCCTATATAATTTTGACCCTCTTAAACCCCACTTTTATATAGTAAAACTGGGGTTTACAGGGGTATACATTATTTTTGTTATTTCTGCTCAAAACCATAGATTGTGGGTACTCGTTTGAACTGCCTCAATGAGGCGGTTCTAACGAGTACCCACAATGTATGTTTTGAGCAGAAATATGAAAAAATATCAGAATTTTTTATCTGAAAAATTGTCATTTTTTGGTGGTAAAATTTTCAGTGTATTTGAATAGGCATGTTTCCGTAATGCTAAACTGGTCAATGCCTTTCATTACCACTCCTGCATTGTCTTGATTTAATATAAATAATTTTCAAAGAGATGTAAAAAAAACACCAAATCATCATCCACACTTTGCATGTTCGTTTTTTTTTTCATTGTTGTTTTTTATAATCTATTTACATGTACTCATATCAACAATGTGGTACTCATAAGAATCACATTGCTTATACCATTCTAATGAGTGCCCTATTATTAGAATGGTGTAAGCAATGTGATTCTTCATGTTAACATGAAGAAATGAAAGCAAGAACCTATAATTTCTAGTCAAAACATAAAAAAGCATTTCCAAAGGCAGTCTTTTTTGACTTTTAATTTACTCTACTGTAGCTGGTGTTGTGCCATGTGGCGGCCGTAAAAAGTCTCACCTGTACATCATCATAGTGCAGGTTATATTTTATTTCCTTTGGGATCATTGAGCCCATCCGGGTTATTCTGAAAATTGAATACCTCTTAAGCCGGCGCTAGGGGGCATATGCAGCCTCGCAAACTACAGTGTTGCATATGAAGAGACTCAATCAAACCGTGTCTCCGATTTTCGTGATCTTGTGTGTTCTTTGTTTCCAAAGGCAATCCTTTTTGACTTTTATATGAATATATTATATTAAATTATAGATAATTTACATGAAATGCCAAACCTTATTAATTTTTCTCTTAGATAATTATAATAAAATATATATATATATATATATATATATATATATATATATATATATATATATATATATATATATATATATATATATATATATATATATATATATATATATTTCAAGTGTCTTCTGCTGCAATTGTGATCAGATCTTAACGTGCTGGATAAACATCTTAGCAGACAACATTGTGACATAATTTTTCCAGAATATAGGACCTGACTTTCAAAGAAATTGTCTCCTTGAATTGGCAAGTCCTATTTTTGGGGAAAAACGAGAAAAAAAATATCATCAATTTTTCATTTACTGAATATTTGCCCATAGCGTGTACATGTGAAGGTTGAATATCTGATGTCAAATTTTCTGAAACCAACATACCAAGAAATGTTCCATAGAAACCTAGGACATAGTAACTTGAGAAAACTAGCACACAACCAATTACTATACATAAGTAACCTGACCAGAGAATATAGTTCTGTTGTAAGGTATACCATCTTGGCTGCGAGTTCAACGTCTCACTAAATCTGTAACAGTAAACAAGATTGTGTCAGAAGTAGTTCATGCTTAGCATGCTGGGTAAAAATTTCAGCAGACAATATTTTCAAATATTTTTTTCTTGTTTTTCCCAGAAAACAAACTATGACATTTCATTTTCTGAGAAAAATTTGTCATCAGCTGAATCTGACCAGAGAGTAGTAAAAGTTAAGTGTTAAGACAAACAGGTCCGAACATATTCATGTAAATATTAAGGTGCCTTCTCACTGGGGGCTTCTCTTCAAGGAAAGAACTTAATCCCTTTTTGAGCAATTTCTTTCCTTTAGAAAAGCCCCAATTTTGGTTGAAAATAAATAAATAAATAAATACCCCCATTTTTGAAAAGATTTAAAAACCAAAGAAGTACACTTGTCTACAAAAGTTTCTCCCACTCTCAGAGCTGTGGTTAAATGCTTTCTTTTAATACACTACAACCTCTTTATAACATGGTTTGCTTCAACATGGTTTTGGATAAAACATTGTTCAAAAATGGATTAAAAAAATGTATAGATTATATTGAAAAAGAAGAGCTCCACCAAGCGGGGCATTATACGGCCATGGCAAGTAATAAGATGTAGCACATAAACTGGCTCCTGTATAATTCAGTGCTCTGGATATAAACTGTAAGTGGGATTACAAACAAAAATTTTAAAAAAATTTTCATTGGGGCATAGCTCTCCTGATATTTAGTGAACTGTAACCTAAGGGTCCAAGCTGTCCCAGAAATTAAGGGAGAAGTGAATTTTCCCTCCTGGGAAAATAGGGAGAAGTTTGCTGCATCTAAGGAGAAGTGCTTTCGGTCGGAGGACACATGACAGAAGCATGATGGTTATATTATAAGCTCATATGAGCCTTTGGCTGATTTGTTTTTCCTATTCATCAATATCGGACCAAACAATAACAAAACAAAAATAAACAACCAAAAATAAATGCTGCAAGAAATTTTTTGTAAACCTTTAACTTGTTTTATACTGATTTTATTTTTGTTCTTCAAGGGAGCCAACTCAGAAGAGTTAAAAAAAAAAACATTATAAGACAGTGTTGATATTAGTCATGCTTCTTAATTCTGTATCATTTAATAAATGTATTTATAGAGATTTAACAATGGCAACATTTCCTTGCAAATCTAATAAAAGAAGATATATAAAAAAAAAAAAAAGAAATAACTTGCCCATATGGCCGTAACTTTAGTTATTTGCAAAAAAAAAAATACCTATTATAAAATAAAATTTGCACACTATTACCTCTAAACAATATGCTGTGAAAAACTCACAAAAACTTTCAAAGGGACATACTCTGCCAATATTTGGTGCACTGTAACCTCCACATCATCGTGTAACTATTTATGAAGTGTCAGCTTGATCAGATGTACACTGTAGGAGAACTTAGCTGGGAAACGAAAAATTAAACGTATTTGACCTAATTACCGCAAATGTTCCTATAAGCGCATGGTAAAGCAATTAAATAGCCTTTAGATAACAGTCAGTGTACTTTTATCTCCTTTTTTGTAAAAACATATGTTGTGGGAACTCATTTGAATTGCCTCAATAAGTCAAAGCAATTCAAATGAGTACCCACAACATATGTTTTTGTAAAGAAAATCAGAAAATAATATTGCAAGAGCATCATTTAATAATTTAGTCCTCTGCTGATCTTTCTTGAAAGAGTGTCCTTATTAGGTTGATATTCTACTACAAGTTTGTTCAGTAATTTTGAAAAATCTAAGCGCACAGTGCGGTAATTAGGTCGAATACGGTAGAAATTTTCAAAGGGGTTTAACTCTGCTAATATTTGATGGACTGTAACCTTGAAACAATATGCTCTGCTCCACATCATGGTCTAACTACAAATCAAGTTTCAGCTTGATCGGATGTAAACTGCAGGAGGAGTTAGCCGGAAACGAAAAGTTTACAGAAATTTTCAAAGGGGCATAACTCTGAAAATATTTGGTGCACTGTAACCTCGAAATAATATGCGCTGCTCCACATCATTGCGTAACTATTTATGAAGTTTCAGCTTGATCAGATGTAAACTGTAGGAGGATATAGCCAGAAACGAAAAAATAATAGAAATTTTCAAACTCTGCTAATATTTGGTGGACTGTAACCTTGAAACAATTGTGTTGCTCCACATCATGGTCTGACTACAAATCAAGTTTCAGCTTGATCGGATGTAAACTGTAGGAGGAGTTAGCCGGAAACAAAAAGTTTACAGAAACTTTCAATGGGGCATAACTCTGCTAATATTTGGTGGACTGTAACCTCGAATAAAATGTGCTGCTCCACATCATGGTCTAATTATAAATGAAGTTTCAGCTTGATCGGATGTAAAATATAGGAGGAGTTAACCTGAAATGAAAAGTTTACAGAAATTTTCAAAGGGGCATAACTCTGCAAACATTTGGTGGACTGTAACCCTGAAAAAATATGCGCTGCTCCACATCATGGTCTAACTATAAATGAAGTTTCAGCTTGATTGGATGTAAACTATAGGAGGAGTTAGCCGGAAACGAAGAGTTTACAGAAATTTTCAAAGGGGCATAACTCTGCAAACATTTGGCGGACTGTAACCCCCAAAACAATATGCGCTGCACCACATCATGGTCTAACTATATACCAAGTTTAAGCTTGATCGTATGTAAACTGTAGGAGGAATTAGTCGGAAACGAAAAAGTTTACGGACAGACAGACGGACGGACACCATACCCCGTAACATAATATGTCCTGTTTTTCAAACGGGCGTATAATGACCATAAATGGTCATTTTACAATATAATCTATACATTTTGGTTTGGATTATAACACGGTTTATGCTATGGACTCAAACAATAGTGTTATAAAGAGGTTGTGGTGTATCTGGGAAGCATATTCCTATCTGCAAATGTTTTTGTCCCTGAAAAATTGGAACACCAGTCTTTTTATTAAAATTTAAAGATGGAGGCTAAACCTGGTAGGTAGAGGGAATGTTCTCGAGAGATTTACATAATATATTCTGAAAGGCTAAAAAGGAATAGACATAATTTCAAGAGAGGCAATACTTGGAAAAGGCTTTGCCTCCTTTTCTGTAAAAAAGACTACCGGTATGCACTCTAAAAGGAAAGATCCTGCTCCCCTTGGAAGGTTCAATTCTTTCACCATAGACCCTTTTTCAGGAGATTAGTGCACACTGCACAGTAAAGCAAACAGTGCATGTAGTAAACAGAAGTTTTCTCTCTTGTAAATCAAAGCAATGACAGCACTACTGGGTTGATTGTCTCTGAATGTAGGCTTGGAAAATGGTCCTGAATGGGGACATGACTGTTTCATTTAACCCTTAACCGCCTGTAATTCAAGCAAACAGTGCAGACCCTTACTGGACATTGTGTTCTGCAGTGTCTGATCTGGGCCTATACTGTTTACCAATGTCCCAGTCCAGGTTTACAGATAACCCTGTTTACAGCACTTTAACATCACAGTGATAAGAATAGCATGGCTACAAATAACAGTTACCTGGGCAGTTTTATTTCTTTGGTCAATGATAACCACTTGGACAACAACCTTAAACAAAACTTTGGTTTATGTAAACTTTAACTCAATTGTTAACAGTCAACCCAAAAATGGCAGAAAAATCTACCATCTGCAGCCAGTCCCCATAAACTAGATCATGCTGAAAGAGTAGGCGGCAATTTACGGAAAATGTCTTAAAATTTGGCGGCAATTTACGGTTTAAGTCATAAATTTTGAACACATTATTTTATGCTTTTGTCGTCTAAAGTTTGTTCATTTAGGCAGTTGTTTCATAAGTCCTTAGCGGAATGGCAAAAAGAGTAGACTCAGATCAGACTGCTCCTCAAGGAGCTGTCTGATTTGGGTCTACACTGTTTGCATTTGCCATTTTGTTAGAACCTTGTATGGAATTTTAGGACATTTACCATAGTCTCTTGCAAATGAAAAGTCTGGTGAAATTTGCAGGTGGAAGCTAGCTTTACCTAACATCTCTAAATAGTCCAAGTCCAAAGATGATAATGGCCAAAAATGCACATGCTACATGTCTTGACTTGAATATCTTTGACAGACCCTGAGTCCTATACTCCCATCTGGCTACCTAGAAAATAATATTTTGTATTTATACATTTTTCAACACTATTCAAGTGATATTGAGATAATAAAGGGGTGAAAATGTGCAATGAAGCAACATACAGTCATGAGCTGATTTCAGCCTCTAGCAGGATTCAAATCCAGGACTTGTGATCCCCAATCAGGAGCTCTAACTGCTCGGTCACACGGACACTTCTACAGCCAGGGATCAAAAGTAATTCAACAGCGTCAAAAATCCCATTAAGTTCAATGCATTTTCATGTTTACAAAAATAGTAATAATAATAATAATAATGATTGTTTATATCTTTATAACATTCACATCATTTGAAAGCTGGATGATTTATGTAATATACATTGTGATTCTCACTGGATTTACTCTATGCAAACTTGAGAGACAAAGAATTAAATTTTGTGTAAGACAATCTGGGCAGTTTCTGAGCGACGTCAACACTGATGTCAATGGAAACTGCCATTTTTAAAATTTCCTCTTAATTTAAATTGTATCTGAGAAGACAGATATCCAATATTTATCAAAGACATATATTTTGGCCATGCATCATTTACCTTTCCAATCGTTACAGAACATCATTAAATGCATTAAATTCTATGAGAAAATATTTTTGTGGCACACCACAACCTCTTTAAAACACTATTGTTGGGGTCCATAGCATAAACCTTGTTAGTTAAATAACCATGTTATATCCAAACAAAAATGTATAGATAATATAGAAAAATGACCATTCATGGTCATTTTTCTATATAATCTATACAATTTTGGGATCCATCTTTGAACCATGTTATATCCAAAACCGTGTTATAATGAACTGTGTTATAAAGAGGTTGTGGTGTATTACTTTTGGTCGCTGACTGTACATGTACCTCCTACATAACCTAACTTCACTCATAAGGGGAATGGATACACTCCCAGGAAAGGCAATTATCAAAACTGAGCAAACACGCTCCCTTTAGAATAGACTGCTTATCAAGTTTTCAGAAAGCCTTGAATTGCAGGAAACTCAAAACTGTTGTCTCCCATATGTAAAAACAACCAAGTGTACTCAGTCCCCTTTAATTTAAAATTGTTCTTGCTGAATAAATTATAGATGCCACGCCCACTTCTAATTTCCAGCCAATCAGATTACTTGATTTGGGTTTTTTATAGAAATTCACATATTTTATGACAAACAGTGCAGATCCAGATCAGTTGGCTTCTTCAACTGATCTGGATCTACACTGTTTACTTAGGGAATGTCATGTTCAGCAAGAGAACGGTTAATTTCTTACTTCTGCCTGTCAATTGGACTTGACAGTTTGATGCAAATCAAATGAGCTATGACACAACTACCATGTAAAAATGTGTGCAGTCTGACCAGGGTCATCACTGTCCACTTATATTAAATTGCTGGATACCTCCAATATATTTAAGTATAGCAAAGGCACACTTGTGCTATTTTCCTGGCTGTTCTGGGCGTTTACTGTTTAAATATGCCCTGAACACACATTTTCTTATGACACTAGTGTTGTGAACTGGCTACAATTTCACAGTTAATGATTGGTTTTGTAAGACCCACTGTAAAATTGTGTGCAGTCTTACCAGGGCCATCACTGTCCACTTATTAAATTGCTGGATACCTCCAATATATTTAAGTATAGCAAAGGCACACTTGTGCTATTTTCCTGGCTGTTCTGGGCGTTTACTGTTTAAATATGCCCTGAACACACATTTTCTCATGACACTAGTGTTGTGAACTGGCTACAATTTCACAGTTAATCATTGGTTTTGTAAGACCAACTGATCATCAGCTTATAATCGACTTGTAGAAAAAATAAATCATTTTAGCCCTCTTTCTTGTACTAATTCATAGCTCCAGATAGATAAGCGGGATACCATCCAGATAATATTTTTCTTAAATCTCCCAGAGGCGCTTCTAATACCCACAACATATGTTTTCATAGACTTATAAGAAAAATATCAGTACTTTTCTGTTGTAACACGTGCCTTAATTCAGGTGATTTTATCAAATTTCTTCACCTTTATTGACTACAAATCAAGAATGACCGAAACAGACAGATGAGAATTTCAGTTTTTTTTTATATCTTGTCTATAAAAATAAAAAGTGAGAAAACTATGTTTCTAAAAACAGAATTTTCCTTTTAGATGACCATAAAATTTCTGTCTAATCATCAGTCACAAGAGGCAAAAGTAAATGATGATGGATTATAGTCGATCATCAGTGGCAACACTACATGACATGGCTCAAATCATTTTCTTTGGAGTTCTAAGCTCTGTAGGAAATGTAAAAACCTATTTTCTGAAAAAGAAAAACCCAAAAAAAAAAAAAAAAAAAACTAGAGCAAGTCGATGGCGCGCCATCACATATCACCCTGCCAGCACCATCACATATCTCCCTGCACATCAAAATTCCAAATGTGTTCCTCCAGTTCTCATCCATAGGGCTATTACCGGTACCTGTGACAGTTTCAAGGTTCTAGCTAAAAAAGCCCAAGAGGAGGAGTGACAATAAAAAAATAGGACCCAAAATCCTACTTTTTGACACTGTCTCTAGTGACCCCCAGACATGCCCCCAAGGCAAAATTTTTGCACCGCTGTATTCTACTCTTCATTAACTTTGACATAGCTACAGTATGTTTGTACAAAATGGGCACACACCCCCTGGCCCTGCCCCAAAGGGTTGCATGAAAATTTCGAATGTGTTCCTCCAGTCCTCATCCGTAAGGCCATTACCTGTGACAGTTTCAAGGTTCCAGCTAAAAAAGCATAAGAGGAGTTGGGTGACAATAAAAAAAAAATATAAAAAAAAAGACCAAAAATCCTACTTTTTGACCTCTACTGACCCCCAGACATGCTCCAGGGGCAAAATTTTTGCACCACTGTATTCTACTCTTCATAACCTTTGATTTGATATGCAACATGACTATGTTTGTGCAAAATGGATTTTGGACCCTTTGGGGGGCCAAACCCCACAGGCCCTGCCCCCAGGCATCACATCGAAATTCTGAATGTATTCCACCAGTCCTCATCCATAGGGCTATCGCCTGTGAAAGTTTCGAGATTCTAGCTTAAATGGCCTGGGAGCAATGGTGTTACATTACAGACAGATGTACTGACGGACGTTCTGATGGATGGACATTTATGTGGCTAGTTATCAGCACTAAAAATACATAAGTGGCTAAATCTCTTATATGGCACGCCACGTAAGATCAAATTTAGCCACTTAATTGCTGGTTTTATGGAATAAATCACATTTTTACTCACGAATGACTACTTACATGTAAGTGACAAAATGTCCAAATTTTCAGCCACTTATGTACCTTGTTGTGTGAGTGGACATGCAGACAGACGAACGGGGGTATCACAATATCCCCGTTTTTTCTTTGAGAAGCGCGGGGAAAAAAAAAGTGAAGTATCAGTATCACTATATTTCTTGACATGAGGGTTAGCCATCACAGTTTGCAGCGTGACCTACAATCAGATAACTAAAGACCACAGCAAAATTTACAACATTGACTGGATTATCATGCAGTCTATATAATACCTACATCTATATAATAACTTACATCTTTATGCAGATAATAACCTTTTTTAATTGTTCTGAAAAAGCAGATTTAAAATCAACTTAAAGTTTGGGTTAGCTATTATCACTGGCTATTCAGTGCAAACTGATGAAATAAGTGTTGCACTTAACAGTTTAACAAACCAACTTCTAAAAGTTTCATTTAAATCATATATATAGATTCATATAAGTTAGCCACTCTTTACTAGTGAGGAAAACATTGTGGTTGAAACTGCACAGTCTTCTGCATCACTAGGCAAAATGTTCAGTCAAAAGTTCAGGGGTAATGACAAGACAAAATACAAAGGCACACACAAACAAATAACTTACAACATTCCAGAAAAAGGGATTGAAAAGGATTGTTCCCATGGCTAACCACAGGTTGATATCTGTCCAGTCTACTTCCATGCTGGGTAATTCAACCTGAAAGAAATACAGCAGTGTTATAAGTATAATTTGCCATTATATTCCAGTCATATGGATTCTCTAAATCCACTGTGCTTTCTGTTTTCTTTTGCTTGACATTTTATTCTAAATGTAAATATTATTCATGACTGACACTATCATAATTAGGAACCATTTGTATTTTCTATCTTCAGCTTGTGTTTAGTTTTTTAACATTTACCCTAAAATTAATATTAAATTACATTACAGCCCAAAAAAATGGGTCTGACCTATACAATTTCAATAGAAAAACTCAAAAGTTTGAAAGAAAATATTTCTAATATTTCTTCTTGCTTTTTCTTCAGATTTAAATTTTTGATGTTCCATAACGATAATGTGAAAAGTTCAGAAATTTTGAACACTGAAACTTGTTAAATACCTGCAACTGAACAAATACCCTGCAGATTTTTACATATCCATGAATGTCAGGAACATAACTTCAACAAATTTGATTCAGTTATTTTTTTATTATGTGTGCCACTTTTTTATCTTCTGATTGTAGACTTACAGCAATTTTCATGGGCAAGTTGTTAATTTTGCAGGAAAGATCTGTTATGTAACTTTATGATCAAGCAATAAAATTTTGTATGCATTGTCTAGAAACGTGTATACAGGGCCTTTGAAGGGTAACAAGACGTTTCGCCCCCAAGACGTTTCCCCCCTGGTCGTTTCCCCCCTAGTCGTTTCACCCCCTTTTTGGTCCCCTAGTCGTTTCGCCCCCCAACCCTAGTCGTTTCGCCCCCAAACCATTTCCCCCTATTTTTTTTTATATAAAAGATTTATTAACTTCATGTGAGACAGAGAGAAAGGGAGAGAGAGAGCAGAGCATGTACTTTGAATGAAAATGTTAATTAGGAACTATGATAAGTATTACCTGTTTTGATCAATACCGTTAATCACATTGTTTATTTGGTTTGACTCATTAATCACACAATTAAAGCGATTAATGGTGAGGTTTGAAAAAACGCACTCTTTGCAAAGTTAAACACCTTTGATTATCGCTTCAGCACCTTTACCAGTTTTGTTTTAAATTGACTGACGACACCAGAGATGTTCGTGTGAACAGTCATGATTAAGTTACGAGACTTTAGAACAGAAAGTTAATTGTCATTTGCTGTTATTAAAATATGTAACAAAAATAAAACTAATGAATAAAAAAGATATATGACAAAAAAAAATGAAAGAAAGAAAAAAAATAATATGCAAAACAAGTGATTAAACGTAATAAAAAATAAAAGATAATAAAACAAAAAAATACATAAAAAAATTCATAAATAAGATTTAAAAAAAAAAAAAAAGAAAAAAAGAAAAAAGAAAAAGAAAAAAATGGTCGGTAAATAGTTACACTAAAATTTTTGAAGAAAACAGCCTCACACCTCTCCGAGTGGCGACTTTTAAGCTCTTGAGGGGGGGTGGGGGTGGGGGGGGGGGGGGGTAGGGCGGTAACTTAGAGGTAATTTTGGTACGGGTGTGCGAGCCAGTATTTCAAAACCTACCCCATTCATGTACCTGGCCTTTGAAAAAACGGACCCATTCATATACTTGATCATCCAAAATGTTGACCTATTCATAAACTGCCCTTTGATTTTTTTTGTACCCATTTTTGCTGGTTGTTACACAAATATCACAGTCAATTCATGTAATACCAAGAGGATAAGCAGCCTCGAAAAATCTCTGAGCGAAAAATATGTGCATATACCAGGATGTCAGAAAAATGGGGCCCTCATCGGGAATCCAGAAAAACTGGGCCATTCATATACTTTTTGTTGAAAAAAGGGGACCAATCATATACCTGGCAGTGCTGAAAAAGGGGGCTTTTCGGCACGCACGTCCGTAATATACCATATATAGGAAGTTACCCACCCACCCCCCCAACTTTTAAGGCCCGGTGCCGGCCGGTAACAGGATAAGTTATCCTTAGGCTGACGTGACAGGGCGATGATGCTACTTAAATATTTGCCTCTTCTCACCTCTTATAAAAGTTCAACAGTGAAAATTAGTTTTACAATGAAAAGTGGGCGAAACAACTAGGGGGGGGCGAAACAACTAGGGGGGGGGGGGAAAAACGACTAGGGGGTTAACGACCAGGGAGGAAACGTCTTGGGGGCGAAACGACTAGGGGAGGAAATGGTTTGGGGGCGAAGCGTCTCGGATTCCTTTGAAGTTAATGAAAAAATATACTTTTTAATCCATGTAGGTTACTTTCAAAATACTTACAAATTTGAAAAATGAGCTAAAGAGTTAAAACCTTCAGCCAAAGGAAAGTTACATGTAACTCTTACATTTTGGTAGGACGGTTACTTTATAGTTGAATTTTAACTTTATCAAGATAAGAGCAGATAGCTCAGTGGTGAGTGCACTGACCTCTAGAGCTAAAGGTACAGTGATTCATCCCAGGCTTAGGCAAGGGAATTTTTGGTGTCAGAACACACTTTCATTTGTCATTTGCAAGCATGAAATGAATACAGTGTGCTGTACTTTGGATTGGGACGTTCACCGGAGGCCTCCTGAACACCCTGTGCAGGTTAAAGAACCCTATGGAAATTCAAAACGGTTACTTGTAGGCCTTCATTCTGCAACTGAGATGTACAAAGTACACAGTATCGGTAGAAAGAAGAAAGATAGAGAAAGAAAAAGAGATAAAGAAAGAAAAAGTTATTAATTTTCTCAAAAAATCATCCTTTATACTCCTGGCTGTGTATTTGTAGCCATTTTAACCCGGTCACCGGAATAACCGAAATCACCAAAATCACCGAAATCACCACTGAAATCACCGAAATCACCATGGAAATCCCCGAAATCACCATCAAGGGGTGGGGTGGGGTGATGTTTGGTGTGGTGGGGTTGGTAGGTGTGAGTAAAGGTGGGTAGAAGTTATGGTGGGATTTGTTTACGTAGGGTGAGCAAGGCTATCGAATGTGGCCCCGAATGTGGCCCCGAATGTGGCGAGTTTCATACCCAAATCTCGGTGGAAATAATTGAAATCACCGTTGTTTTATAAAGTTCTGGACACAAATCATACTGTCATATGATGGGGGAGGGGTAGGGTGGTAGGACAGGGTATGCTGTGTTATGCAAGCTGAGTATGGTTATCGAAGGGCCCGGACCAGTAGTGTAACGAACTCGCAGTGAAAATCACCGTTCTTCAGTTATGCGCGATACCGAAAAGAAGTTCGCTATTACATAAAAATAATTTTAAATTCATCCCTACCCTATCCTGATCCACCCTAACGTATCATACCTTCCCCCACCCCACCCTTCCATGGTGATTTCGGTGATTTCCATGGTGATTTCGGTGATTTCGGTGGTGATTTCGGTGATTTCGGTTATTCCGGTGACCCATTTTAACCTTATAAATAAAAGTGTGAAACTATGATTTGCTAATTTAATTCTGTTGAAAAATGCCATGCAAAAAAAAAAAAAAACAAAAAAAAACTATAAAATGATGTCAATAAAGAGTAATTTTGGGATTTTAGGCAGGGTAAAAAAAATTCCAAGTGATGATGGAAAATTCCAGGTTGCTAGGTGATATTAAGAGCAAATTTTAAGTGATCACCTTGGATATTATTAAACAATATTAACAAAAAAAATCACAGTCACCTTTAAGAAACTTAAAATAAAACTAAAAACAAGAAACACAATACTCACTCCCTTTTAATCTATCTTGATACCAGTCAATCAGTATTTTCTCATTATCTCAGTTATCTATCCTCTGCCATTTCAGTTAAATATTCGGCACACGTGTAAAATACAAGTAAAAACTAGTAGTATTCTCAATGACAACTAGAACTTATTTCGTCAATAGCATTTTACTGTCACGAAAACCCATTACAATTAGATAAAAGGAGAACTTTGGTGAAAATCTTTGTTATTTTCAATTCATACCTTTGAAAAATCTATTTTTAGATTATCGTTACAACAAGACCTTGGCTTGGCGTATGACATACATTCAAAATTTGTTATTTTTATTCTCGGTCAGACTTTGATCTTCGTCTGCACTCACAAAGTCTAGGAGACGCTTGCCAGCGTTAAGCTTGTATAGGATTTTAATCTTCTGCGGAACCACGAATCAAAAGACTGGTATGCATTTTTTATTTGCTTTGAAATGCCTTTAACGGAGTAACTTGTTGGACAAGTCTGTTCTGTGACGTTTGGCGGGAGATTCAGAGCAAAATTTGCAACTGAGTTGGTTTTAGAAATGCTCAACCACTGTCTATATTTTGGTAAGTTTTAATTTTTGCAATGAATTATGGTAAAGGACTTCATGCGATATTTCTCCCTTTCATATTTTTTTTCTTGATATTTAGCTTTATGCAGCCTGATTTAATAATTCAAATTTATTTAACGATTTAATTTACTCTCGGGGGTGGGGGTCACTTCCTTTATAGAACAGTTCAGGGATGTGCCGCTTGAATAGGTATACTTTTCATGTCTGAGATTATATGATAAGGTATCAATTTTATCACACAATTATAATATAAATAACCCCTATTTCTATTAAAGCAGCATTAGCTTTAGTCTTACCTGGCAACTTACATAATCAAAGTGCACATATATTTTTGCATTTAATTCCCAAGTCTGTTTTGGTTCATCTAGTGTTAACTAATAATCTTCTATTATATGAATAGGGTATCTTTTTACATGCAAATTATATGAATAGGTATGTTTTGTCAGTCTGGAAATTATATGAATAGGGGGTGTCTTCCAAGTTACAGCGGCACACCCCAGCCCAAATACTGCCCCACCCCTCAAAGCATTTACCATGTTTATTTCAACTGTTTTCATCTCGAGGGGGGTGGGGTTGGGGATTTCCTATATATGGCATAGTACGGATGTGCGTGCCGAATAGCCCCCTTTTTCAGCACTGCCAGGTATATGATTGGCCCCCTTTTCTTTGAATGACGCAATTTTTCTTGATTGGTATATGAAAGGCCCCAGTAGTATAGGGAATGAGGGTTCTGGGATTAACATGGTAACACCAGCCTCTGGGAGCCTCCATACCACCTGTAGACGCCCCCAGCCCCCACTTCTGGATTTTCCTCTGCTGGAGATATTGGGGATACCATTGGAAAAAAGGCGCAAAAAGCGAGAACACCCCCATGGAGGCCTCCCAGGGCACGCGGCGGCCCCCAACAGCAACACCTCCATGCAGAGAAACGGGCGACATCCGATATACCCAAGGAAAAAAAGGTGCAAAAAGTGAGAACACCCCCATGGAGGCCTCCCAGGGCACGCGGCGGCTCCGAACAGCAACACCCCCTTGCAGAGAAACGGGCGACATCCGATATACCCAAGGAAAAAAAGGCACAAAAAGTAAGAACACCCCCATAGAGGCCTCCCAGGGCACGCGGCGGCCCCCAACAGCAACATCTCCTTGCAGAGAAACGGGCGACATCCGATATACCCAAGGAAAAAAAAAGGCGCAAAAAGTGAGAACACCCCCATGGAGGCCTCCCAGGGCATGCGGCGGCCCCCTACAGCAACACCTTGCAGAGAAACGGGCAACATCCGATACACCCACCCAGGGTTCTGGTGCAAAAAGTGAGAACACCCCCATGGAGGCCTCCCAGGGCAGGCCCCACTCCCCGGCAAGGGCATATCCAAGGTCGACAAATGTTCCTACGCAGACAAACAATTGGCAGCTACGCAGAGACGCCCCCACGTAGACAAACAGGGAGTGCAAACGGACCAAGTAGATTGGACCCCAAAAGAGGCTCCCACGTAGACAAACAGGGAGGGCAAATGCACCAGGTAGATCGGACCCCAAAAGAGGCCCCCACGTAGACAAACAGGGAGTGCGAACGGACCAGACAGATCGGACCCCAAAAGGGGCTCCCACGTAGACAAACAGGGAGGGTGAATGCACCAGGTAGATCGGGCCGCGGAGGCGCCCAGCAGGGGATTCCAGATCGGGCGGGGCTTCCTGTTTCCGGCGCAGGGCTTCGAGGCCCTGGTATTCCAATGGTATCCCCAATATCACCAGCAGAGGAAAATCCAGAAGAGGGGCCTGGGGGCATCTACAGGTGGTATGGAGGCTCCAGAGGGTGGTGTTACCACGTTAATCCCAGAACCCATCCTATACTACTGCCCCACTTTTTCTGACATTCCGGTATATGCACATATTTTTCTCTCAGAGATTTTTGAGGCTGCTTGTTCTCTTGCTATTCAATGAATTGACCCCCCCCCCCCCCCCCCCCCATGAGGTTTTCATCTAAAAAATGCAGATGTGAAACTCTTACAGTAAGTACTGTAAATACTCCGCATAATTTATAATTCTAATGCTCTCTTTAAGCGGCATTCAGGACTGTCATTTCATTTACGTTTTCTGTTACAAAAGCTTTCCTCGTTATGTGAAAAATCTCATTATGTCTGATATTAAAAAAAAAAAAAAAAAAAAAAAATATGCATGTAATGATTACAACTGAATTATTTGTCCAACTTTCTGATCATGAAGATTTGAAAAAAAAACAAACAAAAAAAAACATTAAACTAAGTACTGATTGCATGAAGTCTTCTTTCATGCCCATTGTATGTTAACAAAGTAGTTTGTGACTAAGGTCAAAACCAGACTTCTGTCAGTATACAAGCAATCCGAGGACAGACATTTGGGGTATCCCTTCTCTCAGAAGGAGAAATGGAAGTGGTCTGGCCGAGTCTGAAAATGAGAAGGCTGAGGAATTCTGAGGTCAGTTTTTACCTAGGGGGAACTTGGGGGTAATTGTCGTATGGGTGTTCGAGCCAGTTTGAAACCTACCCCAATCATATACCAGGCCTTTGAAAAAACGGACCCATTCATATACTAGATCGTCTGAAATGTTGACACATTCATATACTGCCCTTTGATATTTGTACCCATTTATTAGTCAGTTCATTGAATACCAAGAGAACAAGTAGCCTCAAAAAATCTATGAACGAAAAATATGTGCATGTACCGGGATACATCAGAAAAGTGAGGCCTTTCATATACTAATCCAGAAAAATGGGGCCAATCATATACTTTTTACTGAAAAAAGGGGCCAATCATATACTTTTTACTGAAAAACAGGGCCAATCATATACTTGGCAGGGCCCCCCCCCCCCCCCCCCCCCACCACCACCACCACCACCATCTATGTATTCTCAAAAACTCCATAAAATGAGGTCCCTCCATTTGAGAAGTCGGCTCCACCTACATATGTATGAGTGATATTCATGTTTCAAATGAAGGTGTCATAAAAATGATGAAAAGCTTGAATCCCTCAAAGGCTTTGGGACCTGATGAGCTTTATCCAAGAGTCCTTAAACAAGGGTGACAACCTACGTCATAGCAAGGATATCGGAACCACTTGGATAGTCGCCATATTGATGCGAATAAGGTAAATAAATTGCTTCAAACTATGCGTCTACATAACGATTATACAGAAGACATAGTTTAGCTGGTGACAGTAAATATTTCTGCCCCACTGGTGAATGAGTTTTGCCTAGAAACAATGTTAAAGCTTCAAACACTTCAACAAAGTGATTCGTATCGGTACTGTCAACGCATGTTTTGCACTGACGTCGAAAACACTTTTGATCAAAATTACTTTCTGTAGCTATTTTACTCGATTTGCCTGTTGTGATTTGCAAATATTACCTTTGTGGTAAAAGAAGCAATGTTTCTGCACATGATTAAATGTGAGATATTATTTAAAAGCAAAGAAATGCTTTGAACGATGTCGTAAACACGTACGATGGCACCGATCTCGAACACACATATAAACAAAAAAAACTGATACCATGTAAAAAAGCTGTTACTCCCTTTATAAAATCTTTAAGAAACAGGACTGACGCATATGTTTGCTTATTCTTGTCTTGTAGGCCACTCAACCCTGTAGTTCAATGTTTCGTTCGTCTTTTTTGTACATAGTGAACTAATGAAATTCGACTGGTGATTTGGCCCCCGTACGCTCATAAATTAAATTACGTGAAAAAGCTGAGAGTGTGCCTGAATATCAACAAAGCTCACTGTAGATGTTTGGTGAACTTCGTCACAGCTGTCGTCTTTTAGATGATGTTACAGTAGCTCATGCTTTCTCTTTTGTTTCACAGACATTCTGATTAATTATTCTGACTATATAGTAGTACCGGGCCATGCCGACACATTATGTTTGTTTAAACATATTTTATTGGCTAACAAGAGCGAAAGGGTTGGACCATTATGGTTGGAACACGATTATTGTGGCTGATAGGTACTACACTGTTAGCTTCAACGTGACGTTAACATCCTGTTGTGGTTTTCATTTATTTAAGAACGATATTACCACTTTAGTAGCAGTCGCAACTTACATTACCTTCCATAATTAATCGCCATAAAACTCATTCCCGCTACAATTAACGATTGTGTCGAAGTAACGCGGTAGCATAAGACGGCATTTCAACGACACGTTAATTGCTGTGGCAAAACAGAACACCATAGTTACATTGTATATTAGCCGGACTGCAGGATACAAAGAAGATGATAACTAGCTACACGTCGTTGTGGCCAACAGTGAGAAAACAGTGGGTCAGTAAAAAGGGTTATCAATAACACTTGTTTGTTATCTTACATGTAAATAAGGCACCACGCTATCCTGTAATTTAGTCGTTGGTGGTCATGTCTGTTTGACGCAACCCTCATTTCAATATGACGCTCGTCTTAGCAAATGAATGCTATTCGTCAAAACGATTTCTACATTACGGTTAAACGTTAGAAATCGTCGGAAAATATGCAGGAAATAGGCATCTACAGGGTGTCTCATAATATCTGATACCATTTTCCGAGGTAGAAATTTTTCCTATGAAAACGCTTTATATATCATTTTAAAGCAGGAATATTAAAGTCCTAAATGGTAGGTATTTAATAACATATATTTTTTCATCTGTTCTAAATTTCCCAAACGTCCGGAATTTTTGCGCATTTTTGAGTAGACGTCAATTTGTGCATATTTTATGTTCATATTATGACTTACATTTCAGACAATCAGTCAATGGTCCACGTACAATAAAGCCATTCCTTTGTATTCTCTGAAATATTTTAGTCCAGCTACTCCAATAGATATTAGAGTATATTGCCTGCAGTTTCCTTACTTCAGTTTTAGGAAAGAAGTTTCGTTTGAAATGGGAGAAGTTCAGAAACGTAAGGCAGGATATTGACGTAAAATGACTAGAAATTGACATCATTTCGAATATGTGCAATATTATTGAACGTCTGAAAATTTTATAAGCGATAAGATATTATCTAGTAATACCTTACCTGAAACACTTATATATACCTGCTGTAAAATTATATAAAACCCGTATACCTCATTTATGTGTACCATCATTATTAGTACAAGTGCAGGTAGAAAATCATTCAAGTTAAAAGCGTGTTTTTCGTGTAATTACACCACAAAACTAATCAATATGATTCATAAATCAACAAGAGATGGATTTTATGTAAGATAACACCCTCGTAACAGTACCTTCTCCCCCAATAAAGGCCTCGGCACCGCCTAGGTTTTTATTGCGAAGAATGTACTGTTACTCGGGTATTATCTATTACATATTACGTGCGTCAACATGTGCTTTCATAAAAATGGTATAACGTCGGTAAATGGTAGCATATATTATGAGACACGACGTTATGACACTACTTAACGCGGCATTCAAGTAATAAGTCACGTTATTATATGCCCCACTTAAAATAACCATTAGTTTTTAGTGAGATAATTTTCTTACCAACGATAGTGCTGATATGACCTTTTCATGTTTTAACAGTGATGATATTACTTTTGCAGTGACGTCACCGTAACGTTGTCACCATCCAATCAAATTACAAAAATGTATGGTTCGATGTCACATAACGTGAGATGACGTCGTCAGAACGTCACGTGACAGTTTGGTGTATTCTCATGCAAATTAGTTTAAAACGCTTTACTTTTGTTTTAATGATAAATTATTGAAAAAGGTATGTAATAAACAAAATATTTAACAGTGTTTCCTTGATATGAAAATTATTTCACTCAGGAATACTGCGTACTCATTGTTTACCGAATCATCACCACTCGTTCGTGACATTATTTTCATGTCAGGAAAACACAGTTAACAATTTTCTATCTACCAACGTAGTGCGAGTTGGATGGCGCCGCATGCAAACATATACATGTACTGTCCACGTACACAGCAAATACTTTGAAAAACATAAACAAAAACATGCAATATTTCCGTTCTGTATCATGTGAGAATGTAAATATTTGGCTGATTTTACACATATTGCTGCAGATGGGGAACTCATTTATTTTTGCTATGTCATCGCGAATAAATATTTAGTAATTAGCATGCCAAAACCGTGGCGTTCATCAGCGATACAACACGGTAAGCATATTTCTTTAGCAACCTTGCGTGGAATTGGATGAAATCAGGCCACAGTATGAGTAGACAATATATTCACGACATAAAGCTCTATATTTGGCAAGTTGGGACCGGGACGTTTTTGTCTGTTACTCACATGCACCTGTTGGGCTGGAAGAGTATGACCGATATCTGTGCCGTCATGAATGTTTACGATATCAAAATTGGCATTTGAATGCTCTAATCAATTTTCCGTCTGAAAATCATGGTTATGAAATCGAACTAGGGACAACTGTTGACTAAAATAACACAAATATCAGTAATATTGGTGCTATTAGCTGTAAAAATACGTTTTTTGGCAAAAGTGCACACTATATCTCTGCTAAAATCGTCCTCGTGTCTCCCACCTGTTCGACTTTGTCGAGGTGTTTACAAAATCAGCGGCATTTCTGGACTCGATTGTTATATCTGCTGTCCAGGTTTGTTGTCAGGCACCGACTAAACTGTTTAGTTTTGGTATACATTTATTTGTATTATTTTACGAGCGGAAAAACTTACTTTGCATTTCAAATATGGCGGCCGTTAAAATGGTTCCGATATCCGTGCTATGACGTGCTATGACGTAGGTTGTTACCCCTGTTAAAGAAATTGCAGTAAAACTTGGTCTTTTGTTAGCTCATTTCTCAGAGGCTCATTTGTTCCAACAATCTCTTGATATGCATCTGTTTTTGATACAACTTATATGTTCATGGTAGTCATATTCAGCTTAGGAACTTACAAGACAGATATTTGGGTGCAGAAACAACTGTCGGTATACACACAAGAGTGTGCAGTTTATAAATAAGCCAGGGAGGATGGGCAGTGGGGATTACATCCACCTTGAAAATTAAGCAGAAGGGATTTTGTCCAAAGAAGGGATTTTGTCCTAGTTAGAAAATTTACAGAAGGGATTCTGTCCACCTTGTAAAAATGAGCGGGAGGGATTATAGCCACATTGCAAAAAACACGAGATAATGTCCACCTATACAAAAATGAGCAAAAGGGATTATGTCTGGGAGGGATTTTGTCCTACACTCGCATGAAATCTCCAAGGAATGGTCTTTGGCTAACCTCTGTCAACTTTGAAGTGCATCAGACCTTTATCAAAGTACCTTGACATGTGTTCCTTGCAAGATGCTTGAACACTTAGTATGATGCTTGAACACATAGTATGTACAAACATTATGGCTCATCTTGATGAACACAAACTCCAATTAGGCAGGCAACATGCTTTCAGGATGAACCTTTGCTGTGAAACTCAGTTGATCACAGTAATAAATGATTGGGCTAAAGTTTTGGATGCATGAGGTCAAGTAGATACATTCATGTTGGACTTCCAGAAAGCCTTTGACACTCCTCATGAACTTCTGAAATGCAAATATCCATGGATATTACATACATAGTGGAAAATCTTAAGTATGGCGTGATTCATTTCTGTGCATTAGTCAACAAAGAGTTACAAACAATGTTCAGGCCTCCTAGCAAAACCTATAAAAACCTATAATTTTGTGTCAAACCTATAAAACCTTTATTTTGTTCATAAAACTTATGAAAAGCCTGTATTTTCATGAAAAAACCTATATTTTTCACATTTTGAACCTTCTCGCGGCTCAACCCTAACTTTTCTTCAAAATGCCCTACTATTTTTACATTTTAGTCCCAAAAAAGTGATGAAAACTGTCAAGAAATTGTAATTTTTTTCCTTGCTCGCTTTGCTCGCTCGGACTTTGTAAAATTCAGATCAACCTTATCAGAATAATTTTGGCCCAAAAATTCATCGAATATTTTTTCTTCAGTTTTAAATCTAATTGTGAGTTTGGAAGAACCTTTCTTTAACCTATATTTTTTATTGAAAAACCTGTAAATAACCTATATTTTGAGGAAGAAGAACCTGTATAAAAACCTATATTTTCAAAGTGGGCCACTAGGAGGCCTGAATGTTGCAAAATCTCAATGGCCCCATTTTTCTCAATGCTAGGTACTGTTCTTGGTCCCCTGTTGTTTTCAGTGTACATAAATGACATCATGGCTGGTATAGAATCTGAAATTCAGCTGTTCGCTGATGACTGTGTCTGCTAACGTCAGATTGATAGCATTGAAGACACATCAAAACTCAAAAAGGATATTGGGCAACTAGGCAAATGGGCCAGGAAATGAGATAAGAAATCACAGCCTGTGAAATGTTACATGATGAAGCTTACTTTTAAGTGGATCAAAGGAACAGTCCTTGAAAATGTGGATAATATTAAATACCTTGGTGTGACAACTTCTCAGAATTTGAAATGGAATACTCATGTACAAGCAATGTTTGCACAAAAGCACACTTGGTTGAAATCTTATGATGTAACCTAATGTCATGCCTCCAAGATGTACACTGGAGCGCCGTTATAATGCGGTCGCTTATATTAAATGGTGAAACCGTTATAACGCGGTTGGATCGTGGCTCCCTTTTTTTTTTTTTTTTTTTTTGCAGTTTTTTTTCCCCCGTTTGAAAGTGTTGCCCCTTTTTCTGCAGACCTCAGCAGTCAAAAAATCGTCAGCCATGACCGTAAACTAGCTGATTTACTCGTTCTTTTTTTAACATAACTTTTCATCTGTATTTGTTTAGGCTATTTCAGATAACATCTGCACACCGTTTAAATGCCATACTACGGTAACTGGCATGGTAACTAGCACGGCTCTCAACAGTCATTTTCATGTATTACAGAATAAATATAAGAGAAATAACGGTAACTTATACAACACAAATTAATTACATCATTATCCTAACATAGTCATAATCAACACTTCACTGTCTTTTTTGCTGTAAAGGCAGTCTGATAATTAATCCGTTTGTGTGATGTGTGTGAATACACTGCCACAGTCCATAGCTCCAGATAAGGCATCTTTTTTATCGCACCTGCTTGTAGCAGGGTGCGATATAGGCGTCCGATTTTCTGTCCGTCTGTCAACATTTATGTCGACGTTCGACATTTATGTCAAAGTTAGTATTCTAATCAACTACAAGACTAAACAACCATCAAACCTTGCATGAAACATCTCCCTGAGCTCCTAACTTTGCAACAGAGGCGTCCGCTTTTCCGTATGTCTGTCCATTCGTCTGTCCATCCGTCTGTCAACATTTATGTTGACGTTCGACATTTATGTCAAAGTTAGTATTCTAATCAACTACAAGACTAAACAACCATCAAACCTTGCATGAAACATCTCCCTGACCTCCTGACTTTGCAACAGAGGCGTCCGCTTTTCCATATGTCTGTCCATTCGTCTGTCCGTCCGTCCGTCTGTCAACATTTATGTCGAAGTTCGACATTTATGTCAAAGTTAGTATTCTAATCAACTACAAGACTAAACAACCATCAAACCTTGCATGAAACATCTCCCTGACCTCCTGACTTTGCAACAGAGGCGTCCGCTTTTCCGTATGTCTGTCCATTCGTCTGTCCGTCCGTCTGTCAACATTTATGTCGAAGTTGGACATTTATGTCAAAGTTAGTATTTTAATCAACTACAAGACTAAACAACCATCAAACTTTGCATGAAACATCTCCCTGACCTCCCGACTTTGTGACATAGGTGCCCACTCTTCCATTCGTCCGTCTGTTTGTCTGTCCATCTGTCCGTCTCTTAACAGTTCTGTTATGTCGAAGTTCGACATTTATGTCAAAGTTAGTATTCTAATCAACGACAAGACTAAACAACCATCAAACCTTGTATGAAATATCTCCCTGACCTCCTGACTTTGCGACATAGGTGCCCACTTTTACATTCGTCTGTCCGTTCGTCCGTCCGTCTGTCTCTTAACAGTTCTGTTATGTCGAAGTTCGACATTTACGTCTAAGTTAGTATTCTAATCAACTACAATTCTACAACAACCATCATACCTTGCATGACACATCTCCCTGACCTCCTGACTTGGCAGATATGTTAAACCCAGTGACCTTGACCTATATTTTGCACTCCATTGACTTTGACACAATTTACGTTGACGTTCCAGATCTTCTCAACTATAAGGCATACAACTACCAAACCTTGCATAGTGCTTCTCCTAGATGTACAGACTTGGCAGGTACCTTGACCCGGTGACCTTGACCTATATTTTGTGCTCCAGTGACTTTGACATATTTTGCATCGACGTTCGATATCTCCTCAACTATAAGGCCTATACAACCATCAAACCTTGCAAAGTGCTTCTCCTCAATGTACTGACTTAGCAGATACCTTGACCTGGTGACCTTGACCTATATTTTGGCTGCAATGACTTTGACATAATTTATGTCAACATTCCAGATCTCCTCAAGTGTAAGACCTCTAGCCACCCCAAACCTTGCATAGTGCTTCTCCTAGATGTACTGACTTGGCAGGTATCTTGACCCGGTGACCTTGACCTATATTTTGCACTCCAGTGCCTTTTACACATTTTACGTCAACATTCAATATCTCCTCAACTATAAGGCCTACAACCATCAAACCTTGCATAGTGCTCCTCAATGTACGGACTGCAGGTACCTTGACTGGGTGACCTTGACCTATATTTCGCGCTTCATTGACTTTTACACCTTTTACGTCACCCTCAACTGTAAGGCCTTCAACCACCAAACCTTATATAGCACTTCCTCTCGATGTACTGACTTGACAGGTACCTTGACCTGGTGACTTTGACCTATATTGTGCATTCCAGTGACTTTGACACATTTTATATTGATGTTCGGTATCTCCTCAAATATAAGACCTACAACCACTAAACCTTGCATAGTGCTTCACCTCATTGCACTGGCTTGGCAGGTACCTTGACCCAGTGACCTTGACCTATATTTGACACATTTTACGTTGATGTTTGATAACTCCTCAACTATAAGGCCGACAACCACCATACCTTGCATTGTGCTTCTCCATGATGTACTGAATTAGCAGGTACCTTGACCTTGACCTATATTTCATGCTCCAGTGACTTTTACACATTTTACGTCAACGTTCCATTACCTTGACCTGGTGACTTTGACCTATATTGTGCATTCCAGTGACTTTGACACATTTTATATTGATGTTCGGTATCTCCTCAAATATAAGACCTACAACCACTAAACCTTGCATAGTGCTTCACCTCATTGCACTGGCTTGGCAGGTACCTTGACCCAGTGACCTTGACCTATATTTGACACATTTTACGTTGATGTTTGATAACTCCTCAACTATAAGGCCGACAACCACCATACCTTGCATTGTGCTTCTCCTTGATGTACTGAATTAGCAGGTACCTTGACCCGTGACCTTGACCTATATTTCATGCTCCAGTGACTTTTACACATTTTACGTCAACGTTCCATTATCATTGGGCTGTATGATACGAAAAGTCAGTGCTGAAGATATAGCCATTAGAGGGAATGGGACTGGCCTGGAATATATGTGCCCCACTAGGCACTTTGTCTACATTTTTTTCAACCCAGTTTTCCAAGTAAGCACTGCTAAGAATGAAATTAACTTATTTAATAACCACATTCTGATTGTGGCTCCTGTGACTTTTGCCCCAGCAGGTGCGATGACGCCATCCGCGGAATTCTTGTTAAACTAAAGAGTACTGGTATTTTTTCTTATTTCTCCATGAAATTGTAGGTTGTGGGTACACATTGGAAGTGCCTAATATGTGGATACCCCTCCAATCTGGAGCTTTGGATAGACCCGCTTATCTGGAGCTATGACAGTGGGCATGTCCAAACATTACCAAAACACGCCTATTCAAATATATTGAAAATTTTACAACCAAAAAAAGGAAACTTTTCAGATAAAACACTCTGATATTTTTCATATTCCTGCTCAAAACATAGATTGTGGGTACTCGTTAGAACCGCCTCGGTTCAAACGAGTACCCACAATCAATGTTTTTTTTAGCAAAATAAGAGAAATAATGTATACCCCTGTAAACCCCAGTTTTACCATATAAAAGTGGGGTTTAAGGGGGTTAAAATTATATAGGCATGTTTTCATGATGAAGATCAAAGAAACTGATCTTGTGTGTATACAGGGAGACAGTTTATAGCTCCAGATAAAGTGTATTTTTAACTAAAAAGTACTGTTACCCTAGGAAATGGACTGCTGGGAAACGAGTAGTATTTTCTGGACAAATATCAAAGATTTGTCAGTGCTCTTTATAAAAATATCACAGCTCAGATTTTTTTATTGTTATATCAACAACAGCGATAAAAAACGGACCAATTGTTAAGAGTTATGGCCCTTTTTTCAACTTCATTTTTTGCAAAATACCTGCGTATGGGTGAGGATGGCCTTGGGTGGGGGCATCTGTGTCATACTGACACATTTCTAGTTTGTTTTTTTTGTTGTTGTTGTTTGAGAGGCTGAAAATATTGGGGTCTAATCAAATTTGAATGGTCAGTTGGAGATTGGAAACATGACTTTTTTTTAGGCCTTAATACAGCATGTTGTGTTGTTTTTTCTCATAGAATATGCTGAATCTTCAGAATGGGAGACAAGCAGTTGCTGACAAATAAATCTTTAAGCAAACTGAGTTCAAGCAAGCCGAGTTCAAGCAGACTGAAGGATGACCAAAAAGACAGCTTAATGGTTGAAATTCCTGATGTAGAGACCACCATACGGAAATCAGCAGACAAGTTCAAGAAAATGGGTACTGATCCAGAGGATTTGTTAAGGAGGTTTTTGATGGCAATGCTGGGATAATGTTTCTTTTTATGCCCCTAACTTCAAAGAAGTTGGAGGGGCATATTGCTTCTGGGGCATTCATCTGTCCATCCTTCTGTCTGTCCGCCCATCTGTTCGTCACGCTTTTTTATGCATAGCATAACTTTAGAACCGTGCCTGCTACTTTTTTGAAATTTCTTATATGGATTCCTCATGAAAAAAAGCTGACACATTTTTTTTCTTGACAGGATTTTGCCCCTTTCCTGAGTTATGGCCCTTTGAAAAAATATGGCTGCAATCTTGTCAGCAAAATACTCTAACTATTGAAGCTAGAGCCTTGAAACTTATTGAATAGACTTGTAATGATGAGTAGACAACCTGATTAACTTTTGAATAAATTTTGAAAAGTACTTCTTGAGTTACGGCCCTTTGTATTTTTGGGCATTTTTACCTTGTCAGCAAAATATCTCAAAAACTGTTAGAGATAGAGCCTTGCAACTTTCTTAATGGATTTGTAGTGATGAGTAGATGACCTCATTAACTTTTGAATAAATTCGAAAAAAAACTTCATGAGTTATGGCCTTTGTAATTTTGGGCATTTTTACCTTGTCAGCAAAATATCTAAAAAAAAAAAAGAAACTGTTGGAGCTAGAGCCTTGAAACTTGATGAATAGACTGGTAGTGATAAGTAGACAACCTGATTAACTTTTGAATAAATTTTGAAAAATACTTCTTGAGTTATGGCCCTTTGTAATTTTCAGCATTTTTATTTTGTCAGCAAAATATCACAAAAAACTGTTAGAGCTAGAGCCTTGAACTTGATGAATGGATTTGTAGTGATGAGTAGATGACCTGATTAACTTTTGAATAAATTCAGAAAAATATTAAATGAGTTATGGCCCTTTGTAATTTGGGGAATTTTTACCTTGTTAGCAAAATATCTCAAAAACTGTTGGGAGCTAGAGCCATTAAACTTGATAAATAGACTGGTAGTGATAAATAGACAACCTGATTAACTTTTGAATAAATTTTGAAAAATTCTTCTTGAGTTATGGCCCTTTGTAATTTGGGACATTTTTACCTTGTCAGCAAAATATCTCAAAAATTGTTAGAGCTAGAGCCTTGAAACTTGGTGAATGGATTTGTTAAGATGAGTAGATGACCTCATTAACTAATGGATAAATTCTAAAAAGTTCTTCATGAGTTATGGCCCTTTGTAATTTGGGGCATTTTTACCTTGTCAGCAAAATATCTCAAAAACTGTTGGAGCTAGAGCCATGAAACTTGATGAATAGACTGGTAGTGATGAGTAGTCAAACCTGATTAACTTTTGAATAAATTTTGAAAAATACTTCTTGAGTTCTGGCCCTTTGTAATTTGGGGCATTTTTATCTTGTCAGCAAAATATCTCAAAAAAAACTGTTAGAGCTAGAGACTTGAAACTTGGTGAATTGATTGGTAATGATAAGTAGATGACCTGATTAACTTTTGTGTCAATTCAGAAACATATTTCATGAGTTATGGCCCTTTGTAAATTTGGGCATATTTCCCTTGTCAGCAAAATACCTCAAAAACTATTGAAGCTGGAGCCTTGAAACTTGATGAATAGATTGGTAGCAATGAGTAGATGACCTGATTATGCCCCCAATTTCAAATGAAATTGATGGGGCATATTATTTTGCCTTTGTTCGTCTGTCCATCAGTTTGTTCGTAATGCTTTTTTTGTGCATGCCATATCTTTAGAACACTGCATGCTAGGGTTTTGAAATTTTATATACAAACCATGAAAAAATAGGTGGCCCATTACTTTTTTTTCTTTTTTCTTGTCCGGCATGTTTGTTTTTTAGAGTTATGCCCCTTTGAAAAAAATCAGAATTAAGTCTTGTGAGTACAATATCGCAAAAAGTCATCACAAAAACACACCTATATAATTTTGACCCCATTAAACCCAACTTTTATATTGTAAAACTGGGATTTACAGAGGTATACATTATTTTTCTTATTTCTGCTCAAAACCATAGATTGTGGGTACTCATTAGAACTGCCTCATTGAGGCAGTTCTAACAAGTACCCACAATCTATGTTTTGAGCAGAAATATGAAAAATATCAGAATTTTTTATCTGAAGATTTTCATTTCTTAGAGGTAAAATTTTCAGTATATTTGAATAGGCATGTTTTCGTAATGATTTTAACTGGGTTCTTGAAATTTCATACAGTGAGTAGGAATGATGTTTAGATTACCTGATTAGATTTTGAGAGAATTCTGTGAAAAATTGATATAGTTATGGCCCTTTGCGGTTCTGCACATTTTGATCTAGATAGTCAGCTAGATGTCTGAAAAAGTACTTAAGCTAGGGTCTTGAAATATTATATGCTGATTGGGGATGACGTTGAGGTTACCTGATTTGATTTTTAGGGAATTCCATGAAAAAAAATGATACAGTTATGGCCCTTTGTAGATCTAGGCATTTTGACCTTGTCAGCAAGATATCTCAAAAAGTATTTAAGCCAGAACCATGATATTTGGTATACTGACTAGGACTGAGGAGGAGATCACCTGATTAAAGATTGAACCAATTAAATGAAATATTGTGTATAGCATAAGTTTAGAACCATGTACTATCCTGATGTTTTGAAATTTCATATTTTGATTCCTCATGAAAAAATAGGTGACTTGTATTTTTTTCTTATCCGAATTATCTCCTATTTTAGTATTATTTCCCATTTGATAAAATAACATTGAAATCTCGTATATTTGTACTGTTGTTACCATCATTGGCAAGCAGTGTTGGAGTCAAGCCGTGTTAGAGCTAGTCAGGCAGTTGGGGGCATAGTATTTTACAAAGAACAGCTCTAGTTTAATTTTTTTTTTTTCTCCATCAAAACATACATTTTTGATGGAGAAATATATGGTTTTTTTTGTGTTTTTTTTGTTTTGTTTTTTTTTTTGTTTTTTGAAAGTTGGAGATCCTCCTTGACAAGTCCTCTGTATCGTTATGTTGTCTTTATACTCAAGGTAAAGGAAGTTTAACCTTTACTAGCCACTCTCCGTTCTCTCCCTTCCACTGATTCAAGAAGGGCAGTTGCCAGTTTCTGGCAATTTTTAAGACTGTGCACAATACTGGTTAACCGCTTAGAGGACTAAGCTTGTCCAGTAATCGTGTGGTTAGGTTAAACTGACGGCACTCTACATGACCAGATTGGGTTGACTGGACCGTAAAACCTCAACACAAACAAATAAATTCTCCAGAAAGCCTAGTTTCTTTGGACATGAAAAAAAAAGTGTTCCAAAGGTCTACTGAATGCAAATTTAAGTGTAAATGGAACCTTTGTAAATCACCATAATGCATGGCCCTGTACTTCTAGGCTTTAGCCTTTTACTTCCAAACTTTTTACAAGCTAAACAAAAGTGAACTATAAAGAGGATGTATACCCTTACTGTGAGCTCTGCATTACAACTAACTCAGTGCCCAACAAACAAAAGCACAATACATTACAAAGGCATGCCTATTTAACTAAATAAAAAATTTCACTTCCAAAAACTGAAATTTTTCAGACAAGAAACTCTGATAATTTTCATATTTCTATTCAAAAACGTAGAATGTAGGTACTCTTTAGAACTGCCTTAGTGAGGCAGTTCTAACGAGAACCCACAATCTATGTTTTTGAGCAGAAATAAGAAAAATAATGTATATTCCTGTAAACCCCAGTTTTACATAGAAAAGTGGTATTTGAGGGGGGGGTCAAAATTATATAGGCATGTTTTTGTGAAGTTTGGAAGGAAAACAAAAAGCAAGAGACAAAATGAACTTTTATTGAAATGAGAGCAACAGTCTGAACATAAGTTAATTAACCCTTGTCATGCTGAATAAATTAAGGTGCCCCGCCCATTTCTAATTTCCAGCCAATCAGATTACTTGATCCATATTTTTATAGAAATTCACATATTTAATGACAAACAGTGCAGATTCAGATCAGTTGGCTTCTTCAGAAGCCAACTGATCTGGATCTGCACTGTTTGCTAAGACAGAATCTACTTTGTGTGCTATTTCATTAGCATGTTTTGTTGAAATTTTACCTTATTTTAGGTAAAGACAGTAAGAAATTGAGAGGGGAGGGGGTATCCAAGTTTTCAGAAGAAATACCATATATGGAAGGCATTCTGAGTTTTTCAAAAACAAAAAAAAAAAAAAACATGCCTCTTCTGTTTTGGAGGAAAATAGAAAATAAAATAAAAAAACCTGCCTCCCTCATCTGTTTTCTCAAAAAAAGTGTCTAAGAATCTATTTTTTTTTTTTTTTTTGCCATAAATACATTTTTATGCCCCGCCACCAAAAAAGTGGCGGGGTATTATGTTATACCCTCTGAAATTACCGTCCGTCCATCAGCACCCACCATTCGTCTGCCCGCAACTCCTCCTACAGTTTTTAGGCCAATCCTTTTCAAACTTTACAGGTGCTTTTAGGATGGTCTGAAGATATGCATATTGTTTTTTCAGAATCCTGAAATTATTTTTTATCACATTTTTTTTATTTTTAAATAAGACTTTTTTCGAGCCCTAATACTACAGAAATGTATAGGGAGTATGTACCTTCTGCCCGCAACTCCTCCTACAGTTTTAGGCCAATCCTTTTCAAACTTTACAGGTGCTTTTAGGATGGTCTGAAGATATGCATATTGTTTTTTCAGAATCCTGAAATTATTTTTTATTACATTTTTTTCATTTTTAGATTAGACTTTTTTCGAGCCCTAATACTACAGAAATGTATAGGGAGTATGTACCTTCTGCCCGCAACTCCTCCTACAGTTTTAGGCTAATCCTTTTGAAACTTTACAGGTGCTTTTAGGATGGTCTGAAGATATGCATATTGTTTTTTCAGAATCCTGAAATTCTTTTTATTACAATTTTTGCATTTTTAACTTAGACTTTTTTCGAGCCCTAATACTACAGAAATGTATAGGGAGTATGTACCTTGTATGCGCAACTCCTCCTACATTTTCAGGCCGATCCTTTTGGAACTTTACACACGCTTTTAGGATGGTCTGAAGATATGCATATTTTTTTTTTTTTCAGAATCCTGAAATTATTTTTTATCACTTTTTATTGCATTTTTAACTTAGACTTTTTGGTGTGTGTTTTTTTTTTGTTTTGTTTTTTTGAGTTATGAAATAACTGTTTATTGCTTCTCTTCATGTTTAACTTAGATTGTTTTCAGCCCTTATACTACAGAAGTGCATAGGGAATATGTCCCTGTGTGGCGGGGCATGGTGCATGGCTTGCAGTTTTATTGCTTAATAAATTCAATACCTTTTTCTCTATGGTAAGGTATACACAAAAATATTTGAGCAAGCGCATGACAAAACCTACAAAAAGACTTGTGTGACCAGCAAATACTCAGATCAGCCTGTGCAGTCTGACCAGTCTTCGGTGATTGCATGTACGTCTGCAGCCTCCAGGCTATCATGAGGAGGATAAACAAGAACCCTTGTCATACTGGGTGGATGTAACAGGTAAGACTGGCGCAATGAATCGGGTAATCGATTAATTGATCGATAAGTTCCTCAAAAATGATTATTATTACAGATTTGCTAATAATCGATCATTTTTTAATTTCTGTGTCTCTTACTTTACTGTATTTACCCTTAGTATTCAGACACAACTCCTTGCCATACTTAATCTAAAATTTGAACAAGTACAACTTACTACCCAATGTTGTGTCTAAAATAGCTGGATGAGTGGCAAACAGTTTAGACACTGATGAGACGCCGTGTTTGCGGCATCTCATTGGGGTCTACACTGTTTGCTCAGGCCTGTCTGGCCAAATACATACAATAAAGTACAACATATGGTAAGTGTCATGCTCAGGTAGACAGATAAAATTATGACCAAATCTTAAGTGATTACCAATCAATTATTGACCAAAATGGCAGAACTGATAATCGATTATCATTTCAGCTCCGATTAGCCAGCCTTAGTAACAGGATGATCTGAGCTTTGCTGGTCACACAGTACGTCTTATTATAGTTTTTTTCATGTGCTGGCTCAGTTTTCTTCTTATTTCTTCATGAAAAATAGTAAAGATGTCCAGTAAGTATTACAATCACACATGCATTACGAAAACATGCCTATTCAAATATATCGAAAAATTTACCATCAAAAAATGGCAATTTTTCAGATAAAAAAATCTGATATTTTTTCATATTTCTGCTCAAAATATAGATTGTGGGTACTTGTTAGAACCGCCTCGTCGAGGCGGTTCTAACGAGTACCCACAATCTATGGTTTTGAGCAGAAATAACAAAAATAATGTATACCCCTGTAAACCCCAGTTTTACTATATAAAAGTGGGGTTTAAGGGGGTCAAAATTATATAGGTATCTTTTCGTGATGGGTTTTCCCTCAGGGTGTTAACATGAGGGTCCCAGGGACTCCCTTATGTGGAGTTAAGGGGTCCTTTAATAAGATCTAGGGGTTTATTGTTTCAAACAGGTTAACCATATAAGCACTAATCGCATCTGCAGCAGACGACACTTTAAATTTTTTTTTTTTTTTTTTTTTTTCAGAGAAAATAAAGCTTGACATTTCATGTGAATTGTCTGCTAGGCAGACAATTCACATGAAATTTCAAGCCTTATTTTCTCTGAAAAAAAAATCAGTTTTAGAATACTGTTTGCTACTATTTGCTTTACGGTTAACTTCCGCTCAAATATTGATAATTCTTTGGTCTTGAGACCACACGTAGATTAAAATACAAAGCCATAGATAGATCAAACAAATTTAGGATTTGTGTATGGCATGCATCTCTCGGGACCCTTGCCTCTAACTTTTAAGGGTCTTGAACAAGGTTTTTGGGGTAAAAACTGCCGAAATGCGAGCCGGGGGAAAACCCTAAATTACAGAACATAGCCTACCAAGACACCAAGAAGACATGTAAACAAAACAATGAAGGACAGTACACGCCACAAACCCAGTCCACTAGATGCGATTTTAGTACAATGAGTATTTTACCCCTGCTTTAAAGCTTAATACTTAAATGCCCATTTGCAAAGCTTGACTCTTAATTAAGTATTCTATGTCAGACAGGACCTACCAAATGTGTCTTTGGTACTCTTTAGAAGAGCATTGCAGTCTTGATAAGGAGTCTGAATGAGTACCCACATATTTTGAAGTATAAATATTAAAATGAATCATATTTCAGTACTTTCTGATTGGGGAAACTTCTGGCAAATGATTGTGCACAAAAATGGTTAACTGCTTAGAGAATTAAGCCTGCCCAGTAAAAGTGTGGTTAGGTAAACCAGCCACGCTCAACATAACCCCATTGGGTTACTAGGCCTAAATCCTCAACACAAACAAAGGTACATCTGATCAAGGTCTATACTGTTTGCCACTCCTCCAATGGGTTTTTAGACTCATTAATAGGTAGAAAAAGGGATATGACCAATTGTTAGGACCAGGTTGCAGTGGTAGATCTTCAGAAGTTTCAGTCCAACCCCCTTTTTTTAGCTCACCTAAGCAATTATAGTGATCATTTTTCATCCGTCGTCCGTCCATCAACTTTTCAAACGACTTCTCCTCTGAAGCCCCTGAGCCAATTTTGCTCAAATTTCATATGGAGCCTCCTTAGGTTAAGGGAACGAAAGGTTGCTAAAATGGTCGCGGTCCGTTGACCAAGATGGCTGCCATACCCATATATGGTAAAAACCTTTAAAAATTTTCTTCTCCAGAACCAAGAATGCCTTATGGCTGAATCTCTGCATAAATCGTCAGGGACGGGAGGTCTATCAAAATTGCTAAAATAATGGTCGTACATTGACATTCGACTTTTTTACGGCAAGGTCAAGTTTGCTTCCCTATGCATTTGTATGGTAAAAATGTTCAGAATTTCAAATGACTTCTCCTCTGGAGCCTCTGGGCCAGTGTTGCTAAAATTTCATTTGGAGCCTCCCTGGGGCAGGGGGCTGAAAGATTGCTAAAATGATTGCCGTCAATTGACCAAGATGGCCACCATGCCCATATATGGTAAAAACCTTTACAAATCTTCTTCAAAACCGAGGATGCCTTTTGGCTGAATCTTTGCATATATTATCGGGGATGGAAGATCTACCAAAGTTGCTAAAATAATGGTCATACATTGATATTTGACCTTTTTACGGCAAGGTCAAGTTTGCTTCCCTATGCATTTGTATGGAAAAAATGTTCAAAATTTCAAACTACTTCTCCTCTGGAGCCTCTTGGCCAATGTTGCTTAAATTTCATTTGGAGCCCAACTGGGGCAGGGGACTGAAAGATTGCTAAAATGGTTGCCTTCCATTGACCAAGATGGCCGCCATGCCCATATATTGTAAAAACCTTTATAATTCTTCTCCAGAATCAAGGATGCTTTGTGGCTGAATCTTTGCATAAATTATCAGGGATGGGAGGTCTACTGAAATAGCTAAAATAATTAATGGTCGTACATTGACATTTGACCTTTTTACGGCGAGGTCAAATTTGCTTCCCTATGGATTTGTATGGCAAATATGTTGGGAATTTCAAATGACTTCTCCTCTTGCGCCTCTGGGCCAATGTTGCTCAAATTTCATTTGGAGCCTCCCTGTGGCAGGGGAATGAAAGATTGCTAAAATGGTTGCTGTCCATTGACCAAGATGGCCGCCATGCCCATATATGGTAAAAACCTTTAAATATTTTCTTCTCCAGAAACGAGGATGCTTTGTGGCTGAATCTTTGCATAAATCATTGGGGACGGGAGGTCTACCAGAGTTGCTAAAATAATGGTCATACATTGACATTTGACCTTTTAATGGAGAGGTCAAGTTTGCCTTCCTATGCATGTGTATGGGAAAAATGTTCAGAATTTCAAACAACCTCCTCTAGAGCCTCTGGGCTTTATTTGGAGCCTCCCTGGGGCAGGGGATTGAAAGATTGCTAAAATAGTTGCCATCCATTGACCAAGATGGCTGCCATGCCCATATATGTTAAAAACCTTTAAAAATCTACTTCTCCAGAACTGAGGATGCCTTATGGCTGAATCTTTGCACATGTCATCAGGGATGGGAGGTCTATCAAAGTTGCTAAAATCATGGTCATACATTGACATTTAACATTTTTACAGCGAGGACAAGTTTGTTTCTGTATGCATTGTATGGGCCCCATACGTCTGTATGGAAAAAATGTTGATATTTTCAAATGACTTCTCCTCTGAAGCCTCTGGGCCAGAGTTGCTCAAATTTCATGTTGAGCCTCCTTAGGGCAGGAGAATGAAAGACTGCCAAAATGGGCTTGGTCCATTTATCAAAATGGCTGCCATGCCCATATATGGTGAAAACATACAAAAATCTTCTTCTTTAGAAGCAAATAAGCCCTGGGCCCTAATTATTGCACAAATTATGGGGGACAGGAGATCTACCAAAATTGCTAAAATGATTGTCCTATGTTAACCTTCGACCTTTTTACGGCAAGGTCAAATTTGCTTCCCCATGCATTGGTATGGGCCATATACATTTATATTGGTAGTATTGAGGTGACTTGTAGATCAACAGTAGCTAAAATCGTTATGAGTGGAAATCTATGGCTGCCATATTGTTAGCTCACCTGAGTACAAAGTGCTCATGGTGAGCTATTGTGGTCAGTCAATGTCCGTCGCGCGTCGTGCGGCGTTAACAATTGCTTTAAAAGCCTACTCCTACACCCCTGGGCCAATTGATTCGATACTTGGTAGGAAGCATCAGGGTGACTTGTAGATCAAAAATAGCTAAAATCGTGCCGATCAGAAATCCAAGATGGCCGCCATGGCCACCATCTTGAAAATCTAGGAAGCATCAGGGTGACTTGTAGATCAAAAATAGCTAAAATCGTGCCGATCGGAAATCCAAGATGGCCGCCATCTTGAAAATCTATATTTCGCTTCTTCTCCTGAACCTTAAGGCTAATTGACTCCAAACTTGCTAGGAAGCATCAGGGTGACTTGTAGATCAAAAATAGCTAAAATCGTGCCGATCGGAAATCCAAGATGGCCGCCATGGCAGCCATCTTGAAAATCTATTTTTTGCTTCTTCTCCTAAACCCAAAGCCATGAGTCCAAACATGGTAGGAAGCATTGGGGTGACTTATAGATAAAAAATAGCTAAAATCATTCCAATCGGAAATCCAAGATGGCCGCCATGACAGCCATCTTGAAAATCTATTTTTTGCTTCTCCTGAAACGAAAGGCCAACTGACTCCAAACTTGCTAGGAAGCATCGGGGTGACTTGTTTAAGCAATCAACATGAATCTTGCCCAAAATGTTTGTCTTGATGGTTTCTAGGTCAAGTTCGAAACTTGGTCACTTAGGGTCAAAAACTAGGTCACCTGGCCAAATCAGCGGAAAACTTTGTTAACACTCTAGTGGTCACATTTTTGAAGCAATCATCATGAATCTTGCTCAACATGTTTGTCTTGATAATTTTTAGGTCAAGTTTGAAACTGGGTCACTTGGGATCAAAAACTAGGTCACTGGGCCAAATCAGAGGAAAACCTTGTTAACATTCTAGCAGTCACATTTTTGAAGCAGTTATCATGAATCTTGCTCAAAATGTTTGTCTTGATGATTTCTAGGTCAAGTTCGAAACTGGGTCACATGGGGTCAAAAACTAGGTCACCAGGCCAAATCAGCAGAAAACTGTTAACACTCCAGAGGTGACATTTTTTAAATAATCATCATAAATATTGCTCAAAATGTTCCTCTTGATGATTTCTAGTTTAAAACTGGGTCACTTGATATCAGCTGGCCAGGTCAGCTGGCCAAATCAGCAGAAAACCTTGTTGATGCTCTAGAGGTCACATTTTTGAAGTGATCATCATGGATCTTCTCAAAATGTTTGTCTTGATGATTTCAAGGTGATGTATATTTTTCTATCCAGTGACTTTCTTAAGTTTTTCCATTTAGGTCAGTTTCTCAGTAATTATTGGTCCTGCATAATGATATTTGGTACTTGTGAAGTGTTGTGTTTAGGTCAGTTTCTCAGTAACTATTGCTCCTACAGCCAGTGATACTTAGTACATGCATACATCTTAGCATAGCCTCTTGAGTGCAGTCATCCATATTTGACCTTGGCCTTTATTTCACAGTCCATTAGACATGCTACATTGTCTTTCTTGTTAATATAATCATTTTGAATTTTGATCAGAATGTTTGCCTTGATAGTTCTAGAATAGGTTCTCAAAGTGCTATGATGCTCAGGTGAGCGTTACAGGGCCATCATGACCCTCTTGTTTATGTTTATTATATTATCCTGCCACTGTGCTGTTTACCTGTATAAAATCGAGATTCTTCAGAAACGACAGCCAGTTTCCACCAAATTTCACATTGATCCTACTGTTGCAATGTGATTGATAGTTTGTTCAAATGATCACACTCCATTGACTGTCAGGCCCATATATTCTTCTTCAAAACTAAGAACTGCTCAAATGATTAGTTGCTATGATAGGATTGGAAAAATGTTGCATAACATCTGCATATCTGCAGTGGCTATGTCACTCAGGTGAGCGAGCCATGGCCCATGGGCCTCTTGTTTATCAGAATTGCAGTATTAACCCTAAATATAGGGACATCCTACCTATTTACCATACATGTCCTAAAATTTTAACACTGACCATGCTATGGACAATTCCAACAGATAACATTTTGAAATATTTTTCTTGTTTTTACCTAGAAAATAGGATCTGACACTTCATGCAAATTGTCTCCAAAGGAGACAGTTTGCATGAAATGTCAAATTCTTTTTTCTAAGAAGAATATTTCAAAATGTCTTCTGACATTTTACCCAGCATGCAAAGTGTTAAATAACTTCATTATGTGTGTAAAAGTCTGCTGGTTGAGTGACATGCAGACCCTGATCAGATGCTTCATATCTGTAGCATCTGATCTGAGTCTACACTGTTTGCTCAAGCCTGTCACTCCCAATACATGTACAAGTTTAAGATTATTATGGTAGTTCATTTATTTGAGGACTTTTGGAAATGATAAAGAAAATCTGCAAGTTTAATGCCCATTTATGTAATTAATCCAACCTCCCTTTAAAGCATTGAACCTCTGTGTCTGAAATCTTAGATCTGCTTCAGAATCTGGTGAGGTTTAGCATAAATATGGTTGTCATGTTCTATTCTAGTGGCATCTACGAAGCAAACGGCTGGTAGCTTAAAGAAGTCAAAAGGAAAAGGAAAAGAAATAGAAAGTATCAAAGATGTAGAAGAAAATCCTCTTATCTGGGATGACACATTGGCTTCATTAGAGCTAACAAAGAAAAGGCAGTCTGTGGTAGGTGTGAACAATGCAATAATGGGTCTGTTTAGCCTCCCTACCCAACCTCCTCCATAGGAGTCCATTCCCCTTAAAACATCAGTCACATGTGCAGACCAGACAACATTTAAAAGTATTTTTATGCTCAGAAGTTGCAGGTGTACCATATTTATGTTCCCCCACCATAGTGTGTGGGTGTGGAGGGGAGGCGGGACATTGTTTTTAATGCAGATCCTGTCAGGATCCTTGTTGGCGTTGGCATAGCCTCTTGTCTGCACTCTATCTCCTTAATAAATGGATGGATTGTGGCCAAACTTACAAAAATTTATCATTAGGTGGGGGAAAAATGCTGATTAGATTTTGATGACCTTGACCCAGTTTTCAAGGTCACACAAGGACTTAGATTGTTGGAAAAAGCTGGAAAATTGCTTGTCCGCACCCTATCTCCTGAATGAACAAACGATTTTTGACCATACCTGCACATCTAGATTGCTGGGACATGTAAAAGAGCTGATTAGATTTTAGTGACCTAGACCCCATTTTCAAGGTCACATGATGGCTTAGATGTTGGAAAATGGCTTGTCTGCACCCTATCTCCTGAATGAATGGATGGATTTTACCAAACTTGTACATTTATATTGTTGAGACATGGAAAAGAACTGATTAGATTTTGGTGACCTTGACCCCATTTTCAAGGTCACAGGAGGGCTCAGATTGTTAGAAAATGGCTCGTCTGCACCCAGTCTCATGAAGGAATGGATGGATTTTGACCAAACTTGCACAATTATATTGCTGTGACATGAAAAAGAACTGATTAGATTTTGGTGATGTTGACCCCATTTTCAAGGTCAAACAAGGGCTTTTGTTGGAAAATGGCTTGTCTGCACCCTATCTCATGAAGGAATGGATGGATTTTGACCAAACTATATTGTTGTGACATGAAAAAGAACTATTAGATTTTGGTGACCTTGAGCCCATTTTCAAGGTCACAGGAGGGCTCAGATTGTTGGAAAATGGCTTTTTTGCACCCTAATTCCAGAATGAATGGATGGATTTTGACCAAACTTGTACAGCTATATTTTTGAGACAGGGACAAGAACTGATTAGATTTTGGTGACCTTGACCCAATTTTCAAGGTGATAGGAGGACTCAGATTGTTGGAAAATGGCTTTTCTGCACACTATCTCCAGAATGAATGGATAGATTTTGATCAAACTTGTACAGCTATATTGTTGAGACAGGAACAAGAACTGATTAGATTTTGGTGACCTTGACCCCATTAGATTTTGGTGACCTTGACCCCATTTTCAAGGTCACACTAGGGCTTAGATTTTGGAAAATGGCCCCATCGACCACATACATACAAAAATAAAGATAAATTATAGATACAACCTTTTTCAACGATAGGTCTGTCTGATAGGTGGGGGACATACGTTTTCCTCTGAAAACACTGCTCTAGTTTCTTTCTGACTTTTCCATCAAAAATTGCTTCATAGAAAACGTCCCAGTACACCACTCAATATTATGATCGTATTTGCTTGTATTTGTAGGGAAATCAGAAATTTCAGGTATGGGTAGTGTTTTACAAAGACCAGCTCTAGCTCAACAATATATCTGTTCAAACTAGTTTGGGGTTTCTTGGGAGGAAGGGGGACATATGTTTGCCTCTGAAAACACTGCTCTGGTTACACTAAGTATTTGGAAACCCCAACTCCTTATCAGTAACCATACTTGTTCTAAAATTTGAACATGTACTATTTACTACCCGATTAAGTGGTTCAAAATCGCTGGATGAGTGGCAAACTATGAAGGCCCTAATGAGACGCCACATTCTGCATTATCTCATCTAGGTCTACAGTGTTTCTCAGGTCTGTCTGACGAATGCATACGGTAAATACTGTATGTTGCTTTTGGGTTAGTCATTATTCCGTGCATTTGTTTGATTGTCAGGCTTTTCTTGTGAGCGTATCTTAATAACTATTTTAGCAAGGGCCTTGAAACTTGGTGAGATTATTGGGACTGAGGAATATATCACCCGATCAGCTTTTGAAAAAAAATCTGACTAATTTTGTCATTGAGTTTTGCTCCTTTTTTAACTTTGGTATATTATAGGGACAACCTAGCTTATATTTAGGGGCATAGTGTTTTACAAACCCACGTTTCTATTTCTTTTTTTTTTTCTTTTTTTTTCCAAAGAAAATAAAGCCCAGCAGACAATTTACATGAAGTGCATAGCTTTATTTTTCTCTCTAAAGTAATATTGAAAAAAAACTAAAGTAATATTGAAAAAAAAATTTAGTCGGTCTTCAGTATTTTTGGTGCTTAGCTGAAACAACCCTTTTAGGCTGTTGTGCAGTTTGTGCAGCAAAAGCATTAAATATTTGCTACTGGTAAATTACTGTGCATTTCTAGCCAGTTGGCTGCTGTTAAAGCCATCACCTAATAGTCCTTAAAAAGTCCCCCTGCATTGAGGATATTTTAAGTATATCATGGTTTGGTGTAACCCTATTTATAGTCGTTATGACTCCTACACTGGGTGTAACAGGGTATAACTGACTTGTGTCTGTGAAGGCTACATTAAGCTACCAATTTAAATTCATAGCCATATGCCACACACCAAATTCACATATTTTTTTATCTATAACAGTCATTTTACACGTAATTTAAGAGTTTCCATCCTAACTGACTTGTATATGTGTTACAGATGAATATTTTTCTTGGTGCTCCATGAAAACATTTATTGTAGGGAAATATGAAAACTACCAATGGTTTTGGTTAAAAAAAAGCTTTTTATGCCCTGCTACAAAAAGTGGCAAGGATATTATGTTAAACCCTCAGAAATTTTGAGTGTCTGTTTGTCTCTCCATCTGTCAGCGTGTCCATCATTTGTGTCCATTCCATAACTCTGATACCATCTGAGATATTTTCATGAAAATTCACACATATGTAATGTACTATGAGAGGACATGCAGAACACATGAATTATAACCCTGATTTGCCTACTTTTGGAGTAATTGCCCTTTGAATATAGCCATTTCTACCATTTACTCGTGTCCACTCGAAACGGTTTGAGATATGAAATTTCTGACAAATGTAAAGAACACAAAAACTTTAACTCTGGTTTACCTACTTTTAGAGTTGTGGCCCTTTGAACATAGTAGCTATTGAAGATAGCCATTTCTAATATGTTCCAGTGTCCGCTCTACATTTTCACCAAACTACACACAAAAGTAAAGCACTCTTAGACAACTTGTAGAACACATGAACCCTAACTCTAGTTTGCCTACTTTTGGAGATATTGCCCTTTGAATATTGAAAATAGCCGTTTCTACCATGTACCCGTATCCACTCTGTAAGTTGAAAATTGTTCAATATATTATTATGAAATTTCTCACAATGTAAACAGTAAAGCAACATGAGACAACATGGAGAACACAAAAAATGTAACTCTGTTAATCTACTTTTTGGAGTTGCAGCCCTTTGAACATAGTTGGTATTGAAAAACGCCACTTCTACTATGTAGGGAAAAAAAAAAAGGAAACAGTCATGTTGAACATTTTAATCAAAGTTTACACATGTACATGCATCAATGTTGATAATATTTAGAGAAACACTAATGCACCTCCCCTTTGGTATTATTTCTGACAGAGTTTTGGCACTGTCTTCATGTAAAAGCAGTGGTGGGGCATAGTGCAGGGCTATTATTTGCTCACCTGAGCCAAAGCTCAATGATGAGCTTATAGTATGACTAGCCTTTTTTTTTCGTCGTCTGTCATCTTTAGTCAGTCAACATTTTCAAACCTCTTCTTTTCTGAAACCACTGGGCAGATTGAAGTCAAATTTCATGTGGAGCATCCATGGGATGGGGGAATGAAAGTTTTGTTCACTTCAAGGCACATGCATTCTTCCATACAGAGGCTGACAAAATTACATATAGGTCACAAATGATCTTATAAGACTTTGTCTAAAAAATTTATTGCAACTGGCCTTGGTTGCTCAGTCAGATGCCCGTCTGAATGGTGATGAGGTCGCACTTCAATCCCTACCAGATCAAGCAGCATTCTTTCATGGAGATCTGATCATGAAATATTTTCTAAGGTCATTCTGTACCTACCACTGATTCATGAAGGGCAGTTGTCAGTTTCTGGCATAAGGTTGTACACAAATACTGGTTAACCGCATAGAGGAGTAGGCCTGCCTAGGAAAAGTGTGGTCAGATAAACTGACTGGCTCGACAGGACCTTGATGGGGTGACTGGGCCATAAAGCCTCAGTCAATCAAATACTTTATTGCATTTTGTTTTTCTAAATATTGCTTTTTATGCAGTCTGGATCTCAATGTTTGCATATGTCATTTGGTTTGAAAATTTGTTGTACGAAATTTTAGGACATTTACCATATACTTTGCATCACAGGTACGGAGAGAGATTGGTTTTGTCCAACGTGTTGTGAGAATGCAATTGCCACCACCTTATGAATATGACACAGTGATTGTGAAAAAATCCAGACAGAAGTTGAAATTGTAAGTATGGGTATTGTAAATGCAGTCCAATCAGTGTTAAAGACCACCTGTGAACAAATACTATCTGTCTGCAAAGACCGCTTCAGATTCCTCCCATCAAGAAATACACTTCACCCTCTATATAACACGGTTAGTTATAACATGATTTGGGGTATAACACGGTTCAAAGATGGATCCTAAAAATGTATTAATTATATTGAAAAATGACCATAAATGGTCATTTTTCAATATAATCTATACATTTTTGTTTGGATACAACACAGTTGTTTAACTAACACGGTTTTTGCTATGGACCCCAACAATAGTGTTATAAAGAGGTTGTGGTGTACTATATACATTAACTTTGAACAGAGACTACCTGTGCACTGAGATCAGGAGACAGTCAAATTATTCATAAATGAACAAAGACCACACATCATTTAATTACAGTGACTCGAATTGATAATTTGGGAAATTAATGGGTTGCGGACATTTTTGAACGAGATAATTTAATTCAAATTGCTCAAAGCCTTATAAAGATTATTGCTCTTAAAAGTTTTAACCACTTCACTGATTAAGTGTAATTATCACACCTGCTTCAGTAGGATGAATTGGGTTTCCATCCTCTCGTCTGTCCATTCGTCTATCCATTTGTCCATTCTTCATCATTTACCCGGGGTGTCTTGAACTACCTGGGGTAGTGAGCACAACTCCTCTTACAGTTTTATACTGATCATTTTGAAACCTTGCATGTGTTTTCTAAATGGTATGAGGATGTGCTTGTGGTATGGATATAATTGTTAGATCATTTTTGTCACTTTTTCTACATTGTGAACTTAGTCATTTTTCACCCTCAATATATAGACAGTGGGTACTTCATGTGAAGGCACATTTGAATGTCAGCTTAGCCACGTAACTTGGAGATTGATTGTCACGTCACTTCTATGGTCGTTCTCCCCTTTTTCAGTGATGCAAGAAGTGCACTTGTCTGTTGCTGGTGAAAATATGTGCACAAAGTACTGGTTAACCATAACCCTGGCCAGAAAAAGTGTTAGTAGGTTAATTGACTGGCTTGACATTACCTTAACAGTGTTGACAAGGTCATAAAACTCAAAATTAAATAGATGTATAAAGTGATGAATGTTAAGTGACTGTGATGTACAGTCAGGGATCATAAGTAATTCCAAGCATCAAAAATCCCATTGAGTTCAATGCATTTTAATGTTTACAAAAAATAGATAATAATAAAAATAATTGTTTATATCTTTATAAAGTTCACATCATTTGAAAGCTGGATGATTTATGTAATATACATTGTGATTCTCATTGGATTTTCTCAATGCAAACTTGAGAGAATAAGAATTAAATTTTGTGCAAGACATTTTGGGCAGTTTTTGAGCGACGTCAACACTGATGTCAGTGGAAATATGCCATTTTTAAAATTTCCTCTTAATTTAAATTGATGTATCTGAGAAGACAGCTAGCCGATATTTATCAAAGTCATATATTTTGGACATGCATCATTTACCTTTCCAATCATTACAGAACATCAGTATTTTCTTTACTATGTTACACAATATTAAGTGTGTTGTAAACATTAAAATGCATTAAAGTCTATGAGAAAATATTTTTGTGGAATTACTTTTGTCTTCTGACTGTAGCATAGAATTTTCATGTGTACCATTCAAATTTTAGTAAAGTAAAATTCCACTGTAAAAAACCACTTTTAGGACTATCTAAAAGTGGTCTTATTAGTGGGAAGGTCTTAATATGAGTATAGAATACAGTAACTGTCCTAAAATTTTGAACACTTCATTCCTTATCCTTTTTCCTAAATTTTACTCTTTATGCAGCTATTTCTTAAAATACCTAGTGAAAATGCAAACAGTGTAGACCCTGATCAGACTGCTCCTTCAGGAGCAGTCTGATCTGGGGCTGCACTGTTTGCATATGTCATTTTATTAGCCACTTTTGTGTAGGAAATTTTAGATCATTTACTGTACAGTTAAATCCGCTCTTAAGACCACTTTTGGGTTAGTAAACGTGTGGTTAGGTAAACTGACTGCGCTCGACATGACCCTATTGGGTTGACTGGGCCGTAAAACCTCAACACAAACAAACAAGACCACTTTTGGGACTACCTAAAAGCGGTCTTATTAGTGGGATGGTCTTTGTTTGTTTGTGTTGAGGTTTTACGGCCCAGTCAACCCAATGGGGTCATGTCGAGCGCGGTCAGTTTACCTAACCACACGTTTACTGGGCAGGTTTAGTCCTCTAAGCGGTTAACCAGTATTGTGCACATTCTTTCGCCAGAAACTGACAACTGCCCTTCTTGAATCAGCGGAAGAGAGGGAATGACCGTAGAAAATATTTCATGATCAATCTCCACGAAAGAATGTTGCCGACCTCGGCGGGGGTTGAACCCGCGACCTCCTGGTCTCCAGTCGGACGACGCATCCAACTAAGCCACCGAGGCCAGTGGGATGGTCTGAATGTTGAATATAGAATACAGTAAATGTCTTAAAATTTTGAACAAATTTTAGGCCAGTTTTTTCCTTTTATGCATTTGTTTCATAAAATACTTAGTGCAGTGGCAAACAGTGTAGACTCTTATCAGACAGTCTGATCTGGATTTACACTGTTTGCATATGTCAAAAATTGTTTCGATCAAAAATCCAAAATGGCTGCCCCTGTGGCCATCTGAAAATCTAGTTTGAACTTCTAAACCGAGAGGCTATTTAACTGGAAACTTGGTAGGAAGTACTGGGATGACTTATAGATCAAAAATAGCTAAAATCATTTCAGTTGGAAATCTAAGATTGCCACCCTGTCAGCCATCTTGAAAATCTGCTTTGAACTTGTTCTGAGTGGGAAGGCATGTTGACTTGAAACATGGTAGGAAGTATCATATTAGTGTATGTGCCATGATCAAAGTTTTAACAATATGTTAAATAACAACATCATTAGTTTTGAACAACTCAGCCTTGGAGTTTACTGATATTTTTTTTTTGTTTATTGCTAGCAATACCTATACTGTTATGAAGCCTGCCCAGGCAGATATGGAGATGAAACAGATGTACTATTTGGGGCCAAGATGTAATAAAAATGGTGAAATACTGCCTCACAGTATTCTAGGTGACTTGGAAACTTTTGTGAGGGAAGCAGAGGAAAGAGGCCAGTTTAAGGTAAGGCCAATTAAAAAAAAATATGTGTTTAGGGTAACATATTAGAAAAAAATAGGTAGGGTAGGTAGGGAATTTTTTTTTTTTTTTTTACATTTTTTTACATTTTTTTTTTTTTTTTTTTACATTTTTTTTTATTTTTTTTTTTTTTTTTTTTTTTTTTTTTTTTTTTACATTTTTTTTATTATTATTTTTTTTTTTTTTTTTTTTTTTTTTTTTATGTAGAATTATACCATAATTACCATAATATTTGGACTTAGCACCATAATTCACATAAAATTTTACCAAGTTTGACTGTCTTTTGATGTACCTAAAAGTACTGATAGAATGGCAAACAGTGTAGACCATGATCAAACTGCTCCTATAGGAGCAGTTTGATCTGTAGGAGCAGTTTGATCTGGGTCTACACTGTTTGCTCATACCTACTTGTCCTAATATTTAGCATAAATATTTTATCCCAGTGACACATCTTTTTTATGCCCCCAACTTCAAAGAAGTTGGAGGGGCATATTGCTTCTGGGTTCGTTCGTCCGTCCTTCCGTCTGTCCGTCCGTTCGTTCGTCATGCTTTTTGATGCATAGCATAACTTTAAAACCGTGAATGCTACTGTTTTGAAATTTCATATATGAATTCCTCATGAAAAAATAGCTGAAACGTATTTTTTTTCTTGACAGGATTATGCCCCTTTTCTGAGTTATGGCCCTTTGAAAAAATATGGATGCAATCTTGTCAGCAAAATATCTCAAAAACTATTAAAGCTAGAGCCTTGAAACTTGATGAATAGACTGGTAGTGATGAGTAGACAACCTGATTAACTTTTGAAGAAATTTTGAAAAATACTTCTTGAGTTATGGCCCTTTGTAATTTTGGGCAATTTTACCTTGTCAGCAAAATATCTCAAAAACTGTTAGAGCTAGAGCCTTGAAACTTAGTAAATGGATTTGTAGTGATGAGTAGATGACCTGATTTACTTTTGAAGAAATTCTGAAAAATACTTCATGAGTTATGGCCCTTTGTAATTTTGGGCATTTTTATCTTGTCAGCAAAATATCTCAAAAACCGTTGGAGCTAGAGCCTTGAAACTTAATGAATAGACTGGTAGTGATGAGTAGACAACCTGATTAACTTTTGAAGAAATTTTGAAAAATGCCTTTTGAGTTATGGCCCTTCGTAATTTTGGGCATTTTTACCTTGTCAGCAAAATATCTCAAAAACTGTTAGAGCTTGAGCCTTGAAACTTAGTAAATGGATTTGTAGTGATGTGTAGATGACCTGATTAACTTTTGAAGAAATTCTGAAAAACACTTCATGAGTTATGGCCCTTTGTAATTTAGGGCATTTTTAACTTGTCAGCAAAATATCTCAAAAACTATTGAAGCTAGAGCCTTGAAACTTGATGAATAGACTGGTAGTGATGAGTAGACAACCTGATAAACTTTTGAAGAAATTTTGAAATATACTTCTTGAGTTATGTCCCTTTGTAATTTTAGGCATTTTATCTTGTCAGCAAAATATCTCAAAAACTGTTAGAGCTAGAGCCTTGAAACTTAGTAAATGGATTTGTAGTGATGAGTAGATGACCTGATTAATTTTTGAAGAAATTCTGAAAAATACTTCATGAGTTATGGCCCTTTGTAATTTTGGACAATTTTACCTTGTCAGCAAAATATCTCAAAAACTGTTGGAACTAGAGCCTTGACACTTGATGAATAGACTGGTAGTGATTAGACAACCTGATTAACTTTTGAAGAAATTTTGAAATATACTTCTTGAGTTATGCCCCTTTGTTATTTTGGGCATTTTTATCTTGTCAGCAAAATATCTCAAAATCTATTAGAGCTAGAGACTTGAAACTTGGTGAATTGATTGGTAATGATGAGTTGATGACCTGATTAATTTTTTTTGTAAATTCTGAAAAATATTTCATAAGTAATGGCCCTTTGTAAATTTGGGCATGTTTCCCTTGTGAACAAAATATCTCAAAAACTATTGAAGCTGGAGCCTTGAAACTTGATGAATAGATTGGTAGCGATGAGTAGATGACCTGATTATGCCCCCAGTTTCGAATGAAATTGATGGGGCATATTATTTTGCCTTCATTTGTCCATCCGACTGTTTGTCCGTTCATCAAGCTTTTTTTGTGCATGCCATATCTTAAGAACCCTGCACGCTAGGGTTTTGAAATTTTATCTTTGGGTTCCCAATGAAAAAATAGCCGACCCGCATTTTGTTTCTTGTCTAGCATGTTTATTTAAAGTTATGCCCCTTTGAAAAAAATCAGAATTAAATCTTGTGAGCAAGATATCTTGAAAAGTATTTAAGCTGGGTTCTTGAAATTCGATACAGTGAGTGGGAATGATGTGTACATTACCCGATTATATTTTGAGAGAATTCCATGAAAATATTGATAAAGTTACGTTCCTTTGCAGTTCTGCTCATTTTGACCTTGTCAGCAAGATTTCTCGAAAAGCACTTAAGCTAGGGTCTTGAAATATTATATGCTGATTGGGGATGATGTGGAGATTACCTGGTTTGTTTTTTAGGGAATTCCATGAAAAATTGATGTAGTTATGGCCCTTTGTAGTTCTAGGCATTTTGACTTTTTCAGCAAGATATCTCAAAAAGTATTTAAGCTAGAGCCATGATATTTGGTATACTGATTGGGATTGAGTAGGAGATCACCTGAATAAATTTTGAACCAATTAAATGAAATGTTGGAGTTATGGCCTTCGCAATTTCGGGCCATTTAATGTTGTTGCTTTATTGTGTATAGTGTAAGTTTAGAACCATGTATGCTAATGTTTTGAAATTTCATGTTTTGATTCCTCATGAAAAAATAGGTGATCCGTATTTTTTTCTTATCCCAATCATCTCCTATTTTAGAGTTGTTTCCCTTTGATAAAATAACATTGAAATCATATATTTGTACTGTTGTTACCGTCATGGCTAAGCAGTGTTGGAGTCAAACAGTGTTAGAGTCAGGCAGTTGGGGGCATAGTGCTTTACAAACACCAGCTCTAGCTTTTATTTTTTTTTTTGAGAAAACATGAAAAAAATTACTAGTTTTCACCAGGAAAATTAGGTAGGGTAGGGTTACCATAACACACATTTTTTTATTTGGCCTAAAGAAATATCAGTTGCATGTATCAGAGGACATATTAAGGAAGAGTGTTTCGTGTTGAGAATTCTACGATAATTTTATTTAGATCTCCATGAACATTTGTTGTGGGTACTCCTCAGTTGTACATCTTTAATGAAACCCACAATATATGTTTTCATAGAGAAATAAGAAGAATTACCCCAGAGTTCTTGCAAATACTCCTCCTTAAGAAATTCTCTGACGTATGTAAAGAAAGTACTAAAAAAATAAACCTGAAACAAGCAGACACAACTGATTCATACCTGACAAAAATTGTATTTAAATACTGTAAATGACTAGATAAAAAAATGGTATTAACAAAAAAAGGATTTCTTGTGTTTCAAAATTTTAAATTGATATTTAGAAATACCGGAATAACCCTAAGGATTGAAACAGACGGGCCTTTGCAAATAGTGTAGACCCAGATCAGACACTGCAGAATGTGGCATCTGATCAGGGTCTACACTGTTTGCCATTAATACAGAAATATTTTAGACATATTATGAGGTAGCAGAATGGACTATTTCAAATTTTAGGTCAATTATAGTAAACAGAAAAAGTGTCTCAATACTTAGGGTAAATATGGTACATTTAAATACACTCTTTTGAACACCTTCTTGTAACCATACTATCCATCAATTTTTGCCTTCCATATGCATAGCTTCCAAGTAAGGCTAGAGAATATTGATTATCAGATTCTCATCAAGATTTTAGAACAACATGGAGTGGGTGGGTGTATTTTATTTTTCATTCCTGGGCCTCCCACTGATGAGGTAAGTCATAGCAAAACAAGATAACTGACACTAACTATCATGTGCAAAAAGAAGAAAACCTCTTTTTATTACCCTTTCATAACAAATAATTCATTTGCAATTCTTAAAAGTGTTATGAAATCTTTTTTCAGTATAAGTGCAACTCTCTGAAAAAAATTCCACCTCAAAATATTTTATTCGGTCAGATTTTTTAGGGGCAGCTGGGGATGAGAATCTAATAATTAACCCTTAAAGCGCCAAGAAAATCTGCATCTGAAAATGTTGTCTGCTTATGTCGTCTGCTGCATCTTCTTGCAAACTTTTCAAACTTACATTTTGCATATAGGCAAACAGTGTGGACCCAGATCAGACTGCTCCTAAAGGAGCAGTCTGATCTGGGTCCACACTGTTTGCAATAATGACTTTTAAAGTAACCGGCAGAAGACTAAGCAGATGACAATAGTTGTGATTGGCGCTTTAAGGGTTAAGAGGGAGTATCCAGATAACATCAGTGCTTCTAACGAGTACCCACAATATATGTTTTTGTTGAGAAATAACGAAAATATCAATTTTGATTGACAAATGTGCCTTATCTGGGGCTATGCATATTGTCACCTTCTGTGGAAATGTACTGTGATGAAACTTCTCTTGGCATCACGAAAACATGCCTATATATTATTGACCCCCTTAAACCCCATTTTATATAGTAAAACTGGGGTTTACAGGCGTATACATTATTTTTCTTATTTCTGCTCAAAAACATAGATTTGGGTACTTGTTAGAACCACCTTGGCAAGGCGGTTCTAACGAGTACCCACAATCTATGTTTTGAGCAGAAATATGAAAAATATCAGAGTTTTTTTTATCTGAAAAATTTCAGTTTTTGGAGGTGAAATTTTCTGTATATTTGAATAGACCTGTTTTATTAATGGCTTGAGAAGCATCTGGTCTGGGTAACTGCTATGTTGTATTTATGTAAGTATTTGGACAGACAAACAGTTTTCAGACACATTAAATGGTACAGTGAAATGGACTAATTCAAATTTTAGGACAAGTATCAGAGGAATTGTTAAGGAGGAATATGTGATGATATGCTGGGATAATTTTTCTTATTTCTCCATAAAAACATGTGTTGTGGGTATTCATTAGAAGTGCCTCACCAAAGATGCTGTGGGTACTCATTAGAACTGCCTTGGTGTGGCACTTGTGGGTATTCATTAGAAGTGCCTCACCAAAGATGCTGTGGGTACTCATTAGAACTGCCTTGGTGTGGCACTTCTAATGAGTACCCACAACATATGTTTTTGTGGAGAACTGGAGAAAACTACCTTGAATTGTCATCAAATACTCTATTCTGAACAGCTTCTCTGAGCACTCATTAGAAGTGCTTCAGTGAGATGCATCTAATGAGTACCCACAACACATGTTTTCAAGGAGAAATAAGAAAAATATTTACCTGACTCCCTCTCTTGTCTAGCTCTATGGATATATTCATTATTTAGTTTCTCTACCTTCAGGAGATTCAAGAAGCTTTTAAGAGCTCTCGGAAACAGATAGAGGCTGAAGATTTGGCAAAAGTTATTCCGTCACCAAAAATCATTAAAAATCCCAAACTGGATGAAGACAAGGCACTTAAAACCTGGGATGCAGAAATGAAAGAGAGAAAATCAGAAATGAAAAGGCTTTCAGGTTAGTTTGAACTGTAGGACTCTAGACAGGCAAAGTATGTATATAACTCTAAATACTGTATATAGGGATGTCTAAGCAGTGTAGACCCAGATCAAATGTCTCCTATAGAAAATATTTGCCTCCCCATCACGAAAATGTGCCTATAAAATATTGACCCCCTTAAACCCCTCTTTCATATAATAAAACTGTGGTTTACCGGGGTATACATTATTTTTCTTATTTCTTCTCAGAAACATAGATTGTGGGTACTCATTAGAGCTGCCTCAGTGAGGTGTTTCTAACGAGTACTCACAATCTATGTTTTGAGCAGAAATATGAAAAATATTAGAATTTTTTATCAGTGAATTTTCATTTTTTTTTTTTTATGAGTAAAATTTCAGTATATTTGATTAGGCATGTTTTCGTAATGTTTTCATAGGGATATAAAGAAAGAACATACTCCATCTGAGAGGGCAAAATGATTCCTTTTAGGGTAGCCATCACTCAGCAAAGTTTCAAATACTATCTGCAACAATTGTCCTTCTTTGCATATTGGCAGGAAAATGTTTTGAGTGTATCCACTCATCTTAACCCTTAAAGCACCAAGAAAAACTGCATCTGAAAATATCGTCTGTTTATGTCATCTGCTGAATATTCTTGCAAACTTCTCAAAGCTATTTTTTGCATACCGGCAAACAGTGTGGACCCAGATCAGACTGCAGTCTGATCTGGGTCCACACTGTTTGCAGAAATGACTTTTAAAATCACAAGCAGAAGACAAAGCAGACGACAATTGTTGTGATTGGCGCTTTAAGGGTTAAGATGTCAAAATATTTGAGAAAATGAGGTACTATCATTTTTGGTCGATTGTTTACCATTGAGCCATGTATACAAACGCCAAAATAAACTGAAGTTAGTTGTTTACGTGATAATCATAATCCAGCGTAATAAAACCATACATTAGATGAAATCCAGGTAACGGTTAGTTATAGCCGTGCTACTCTTGTCGCTGTGACGTCAGAGTGCTGTTGACAGAGCAACAGATAATTTTGAGGGCATTTGGGTATATAACCCCATGAAAATTTAATCCACTGGGTAAAAACATATTTTCGTTTTTTTTGGTTTGAGTAAAGATCCCCCACAAAATGAAAATTAATGGGTAAAACTTATAAAACAGAAAGAAAGAGCACAAAAAAGCCTGATTTAGGTATTTAAAACGTGGTATTTTATTATACACTATTAATTTTATAATAGTATTTGCCATATGAAGAATAAAAACACCTATTATATGCAGTAATCATAATATAAGGTAGTAATCATGGGCTTTTCTGGCCTTGAAACTTTAATTTTCACCCTTGATTTTGGAAATAATTGGGTACTCTGTCAAATCAGTTGGGTATCAATACCCAAGTTTTTGAAAATAATTGAGTATTTGCCCAAAACATATGGTATTTTACTCGGATACTCCCCTTATCTCTTGCGCTCTGTTGATAAAGGGTTATCTCATTGGACTGGGACATTTGGAACATTTACAAACAGTGCAGACCCAGATTAGACATCTGATCAGAGTATGCACTGTTTGCTTAATTTGCAGGAAGTAAAGGGTTGAATAAAACAGTCTTAAGTCCCATTCAGGACCATTTTCCCATCTCAGTCAGAGACAATCAACCCATCAGTGCTTTGATTGTTTGTGGATTATATTGTTTGCTGAATCTGTGGTCTAAACCCTAGTCCTGCTGAACCTGGATATATCCTGCCTTACAAACAGTGTAGATCTAGATCAGTTGGCTTCTGAAGAAGCCAACTGATCTGGATCTGCACTGTTTGCCATTAAGTATGTAAATTTATATCAACAATCTTTTGTGAGAAACTGTTGCAGATGGCATTTTCATTTTTTTTTATTTTTAAAGAAAGACTTGATATTAAAATATTAAACCTTGTTTTCTTTGAAGAAGTGAAAATTGGCACTTTAAGCACATTAAGAAGCAAGTTTAAACTTAAATAGATATTACATTTCAGGTATTTTAGGTCGGCCTGAGAAACACCTTTTGATGACAAGAACAGATGACTATGCGAAAGTATTTAAAGGGAGAGAACTTATTGCATTTGCCCAGGCAGATACTCATCCAGGTATTGCTGCAAAAAAGAGCACTTGAATTATTTCTGGCACTGCTGGGGGTGAGTGGGGTGGTTTTGCTGGCCGTCTGTGATAAGTACTCTTTTCTCATGTGCTGGCTCATACATCTTATATGAGTACTCATTGAAATTGCCTCACCAAAGCCAAAGATATATTTTGATATAAAAAAAAAAAAGAATGTTTTGGCCTCAGAGCCTTCATCAGTCACAAAACTTTAACTTCTACTCCCTATATCCCTTTGTATACAGTTCGGTTTGGACTAGAATCGAATGAGCAATAAATATAATAATTATAATTAATTATTCTTCCTTTGAAGAAACTTTTGTACAAAAAAAAAAAAAAAAAAAAAAAGAAAAGGCCCACAGGCCACAACTCGCTCACCTGAGTGAAATAGCCACTGCAGATATTCATTTGTTATGCAACATTTTTTTCAATTCTGTCATTGCAACTAATGAAAGGATCATCATTTAAGCAGTTCTTGTTTTGAAGAAGAGTAATATGTTTTTTTACACATTCTTCTTTTTTAAATATTATTTTTGGTTGAGGGGCTAGCTAATGCATTTTTTAACTGAATAAACCTAAAAACACCTCATAATTATGTCCAAAATAGCCCCTAAACCTTGGATGTTTGTCCGGACAGACGGACAGACAATCAAAATTTCGGACAATATAACAGTACACCTGCCACTTTTTGTAGCGAGGCATAAAAATGCAATTTAACTATTTTCCCATTATAAGTCAATGGGAGCTTTCTGTCACCATGGCAACCAAACCAAGAGGCAGACCACCATAATTTTAGCTATTTTGAATTGCCCTTACCCAAGCAACTTTTGTACCAAATTAGAGACGTACTGCTTCAGTGGTTTCGAATTTGTCATTTGAAAAAGTCCTTTTTCAAAATTGAATGTTGCCATGGAAACCAAATAAAATGGCCACTGGTCATATAACATATAAACTGGGTAGACAATCATCAGCTGATCATAACTGCAGAAGGTGGCTCATATCACCACTGGTTATGGAGCAAGTGCAATTTAACCATTTTCCCATTATAAGTCTATGGGAGCTTTCTGTTGCCATGTCAACCAAACCAAGAGGCAGACTGCCAAACTTTTCACTATTTTCAATTTTCCTTATCCAAGCAATATTTATACCAAATTAGTCCTATGGTTTCAGTGGTTTTAGAGGAGTTGTCATTTAAAAAAATCCTTTTTTTTTTAAATGTAATGTTGCCATGGCAACCAAACAAAATGGCCACTGGTCATCAAACACATACACTGAGTAGATTATCATCAGATGATCATATATGCCAAATACAGTTCACATCACTTCAATGATTATGGAGAAAATGCAATTTAACCTTTTTCCCATTATAAGCCTATGGGAGCTTTCTGTTGCCATGGCAACGAAACCAAGAGGCAGATCACCCCAATTTTAGCTATTTTTGAATTGCCTTTACCCAAGTAAAATTTGTACCAAATTTGAATCATACTGCTTCTGTGATTTTAAAGAAGTTGTCAATTAAAAAATTCCTTTTTTAAAATTTAATGTTGCCATGGCAACCAAACTAAATGGCTGCTGATCATAAAACATACAAACTGGGTAGACAATCATCAACTGGTAATAAATGCGAAATATGGATCACATCACTTCACTGGTTATGGAGAAAATACAATTTAACCCTTTTCCCATTATAAGTCTATGGGAGCTTTCTGTTGCCATGGCAACCAAACCAAGGGGCAGATCACCATAATTTTAGCTGTTTTGAATTGCCCTTACCGAAGCAACATTTGAACCAAATTAGAGTCATACTGCTTTAGTGGTTTTGAGGGAGTTGTCACTTGAAAAATTCCTTTTTGGAAATTTAATGTTGCCATGGCAACCAAACAAAATGGCCGCTGGTCATCAAACACATACACTGACTAAACAATCATCAGATGATCATATGTGCCAAATATGGTTCACATCACTTTACTGGTTATGGAGAAAATACAATTTAACCCTTTTACCATTATAAGTCCATGGGAGCTTTCTGTTGCCATGGCAACCAAACCAGGAGGCAGATCACCATAATTTTAGCTATTTTGAATTGCCCTTACCGAAGCAACATTTGTACCAAATTAGAGTCATACTGCTTCAGCGGTTTTGAAGTTGTCATTTAAAAAAATCCTTTTTCAAAATGGAATGTTGCCATGGCAACCAAACAAAATGGCTGCTGGTCATAAAACACATAAACTGGGTAGACAATCATCAGATGATCATAACTGCCAAATATGGCTCACACCACTTCAGTGATTATGGAGAAAATGCAATTTAACCATTTCCCCATTATGTCTATTGGAGCTTTCTGTTGCCATGCCAACCAAACCAAGAGCCAGATCACCATAATTATACCCCCGACATACGAAGTATGTAGGGGTATATAGTTTTCGCTTTTCCGTTCGTCCGTTTGTTACTTCGTACGTATGTTCGTTCGTACGTTCGTTCGTTCATGTTTCCGTCACAGGGTCAAAGTTTTTGCGTTAAAGTTTATAAGACCTCATATTTTGAAGACCCTTTGATGGATTTTGTTCATATATGGCATGATGGTAGATATAGGTCTAAAGTTTTTATCAGCACCATCCCCACCCCGGGGTGACCTTGGGAACAAGGTCACGGACTTTGAATTTTTGTAAAAAAGTCACAGGGTCAAAGTTTTTGTGTTAAAGTTTATAAGACCTCATATTTTGAAGACCCTTTGATGGATTTCATTCATATATGGCATGATGGTAGATATAGGTCTAAAGTTTTTATCAGCACCATCCCCATCCCGGGCGTGACCTTGGGTCAAGGACACGGACTTAGAATTTTCATTAAAAAAGTTAAAGTTTTTTGTGTTTAAGTTTAAATAGCTATATCATCAAGACCCTTGAGGAATTTCATTTATATTTGACATGTTGGTAGATATCGGCCTAGCATCTTACTCCGCATGATCCCCACCCTGGATGTGACTGAGGTCAAGGTCACAAACGTAGAATTTTCATATAAAAGTAAAAATTTTTGCGTTTAAGTTTATATTGCCATATCATCAAGACCTTTTATTAAATTTCATTATCCCCTAACTGAAAGGTTTAGCTGATATAGCTATCAGCAAGGAATCTGTTCGTCTGTCCATCAGTCCGTTGAAGTATTATTCGTTCATACTTTATTTTTGTCTTAGGGTCAAAGTTTTTGCGTTAAATGTTATAAGAACTCATATTTTGAAGACCCTTTGATGGTTTTCATTCATATTTGGCATGATGGTATATATAGGTCTTAGGTTTTTATCAGCACCATCCCCTCCCTGGGGGTGACCTTGGGGTCAAGGTCACAGACTTAGAATTTTCATAAAAAAGTCGAAGTTTTTTGTGTTTAAGTTTATATAGCTGTATCATCAAGACCTTGAGGAATTTCATTTATATTTTACATGTTGGTAGATATCGGCCTAGCGTCTTACTCCGCATGATCCCCACCCCGGGTGTGACCGAGGTCAAGGTCACGAACTTAGAATTTTCATATAAAAGTAAAAATTTTTGCGTTTAAGTTTATATAGCCATATCATCAAGATCTTTTATTAAATTTCATTATCCCTTAACTGAAAGGTTGAGCGGATATAGCTATCAGAAAGAAATCTTTTTGTCTGTCCGTCCGTCCTTTGAAGCATTATTTGTTCATACTTTGTTCATATTTTGAAGACCTTTTGATGGAATTCATTCATATTTGGCATGATGGTAGATATAGGTCTAAAGTTTTTATTAGCACCATCCCCACCCCAGGGGTGACCTTGGGGTCAAGGTCATAGACTTAGAATTTTCATAAAAAAGTCAAAGTTTTTTGTGTTTAAGTTTATATAGCTATACCATCAAGAACCTTTGAGGAATTTCATTTATATTTGACATGTTGGTAGATATAGGGTATGACCTTCAGGTCAAGGTCACAGACTTAGAAATTTCATATAAAAGTAAAAAAAAATTGCATCTAAGTTTATATAGCTATACCATCAAGACCTTTTGTTGAATTTTATTATCCTCCTACAGAGAGGTTTAGGGGATATAGCTATCAGCATGGAATTCATCCATCCTGCCATCTCCAGAGTCAAAGCTACATATTTTGTGCTCATTAAAAACTGGCGGTAGCGCTCTTCGGGGATATACATGCCCCACTGGGCCCTTTGTCTAGTTTTAGCTATTTTTAAATCCCCTTACCAAAGCAACATTCTTACCAAATTAGGGACAAATGGCATCAATGGCTTTGGAGGAGTCGTAGTTTGAAAGTGTTAACGGACTGACGGACGGACGAAAAGTGATCACTACAGCTCATTCTGAGCATAGCTCAGGTGAGCTAATAAAAAATTGATCCTGAATTATCACCACATCTGTCACATTCTCTAGAACTGTTTGCCATTTGCCCTATTAAAGAGTATAGTCAGAGCTCTAGATAAGACATTTTTTTTTTCCACCAAAAGATGTCTTGATATTTCTGTATGAGAACATGAGCCAGTGCACAATAAAACCTACATTAAGACCTGTGTGACCAGCAAAGACACAGGTCAGCTTGTACATCCACCCAGTATGACAAGGGTTCTTATTTATCCCTCTTTGGATAGCCAGAAGGCTGTAGAAGGCACATGCAATCAGTGAATACTCTGATCAGACTGCAGATGCACAGGCTGATCTGAGTCTTCACTGGTTGCACAAGTCTTATTGTTGGTTTTGTCATGAGCTGACTTATATGTTGTGTGCACTCATTAGAAGTGTATCCAAAGATATTCATTGTTTCTAAATGTCCAACTCATTAGAAACACATCAAAATGCAAGTCTAATGAGTACCAACAGCATATGTTTTCATGGAGAAATAAGGAAGAAATATTTGTGGATACCCTTCTTATCTAGAGCTCTGATAGGTCTAACAAGAGTCACAGTCATGGCCCGAAGGTACATACACACTTAAACTTCAGTGACTCGAGCACCGATAGCTTTTTTATCGAGGTTGATTCGTACTCGTTTTTATCCCTAGGAAATGCCTTCAATTGCTCAAGAAAACAAAGTTTAGTGAGAGTAATTTTCTTATTTTATCATGAAAATGTATGTTGTGTGTAATCATTAGAATTGCCTCATTGAGGCAATGCTTATGAGAACACTTAACGTCTTAACATGCTATTATTTTGTAGAAGATCGAAAAGCCATCCCAAATTATCATCATTTGCCCCCTGACCTAGGGCTATGATTAACCCTCAATGGCTCGAACTACCCATGTCTAGAACAAATTTCCATGGTCCCAAAGATGTTCGAGCCATTGAATTTTGACTGTATTGTGGTTACTTATTCGAAGAAGCAATTTTCACATTTAATACTATTAAAGGCAATTTAAATCACATTACAATGCAATGTAATGAGTACCAACAATGTTTGCTTTTTATGCAAAAATTACAAAAACAAAAAACAAAAAAACAACAAACTTATCTTTTGAATTTTCACTTAATCTAGAGCTATGCTTCAATATTTCAAAAGCAAACTTATTGTTTTCCAGATTCAGGTTTTTGGAAATTACAAGATTCTCTAGGCCATCATCAGATAAGGTTGGTATAGCATTTATAAACTTATATCTTTTGAAATAAATAGCTCCAGATAAGAATATTTTTTCAACCCAAGTGTTCATATATTTTTCCAACCCAAAAGTGTTCATATATTTTTTTTAACCCAAAAGTGTTCATATATTTTTCCAACCCAAAAGTGTTTATATTTTTCTGTATTTTTCTTATTTCTCCATAAAAACATATGTTGTGGGTACACATTAGAAGTGCCTCACTCAGGGTGAGCTATTGTGATCACACTGTGTCCTGTGACGTGCTCCGTCGTGCGTCGTCCACAATTTGCTTCAAATGACATCTACTCTGTAACTACTTGGCGGATTTCAACCAAAGTTGATAGGATTGTTCCTTAGGAGATCCTCTACCAAAATTGCTTAAATCGTCTTCGCTGCACAAAATGGCCGTCAGAGCTAAAAATAGAAAAAACTTCAAACAACGTCGTCTCCGTAACCACTCAGCGGATTTCAGTCAAACATGATAGGATTGTTCCTTGGGAGGTCCTCTACCAAAATTGCTCAAATTATTCTGCTCCACTGCACAAAATGGCTGCCAGAGCTAAAAAAAAAAAAAAAAAAAGAATAAACTTCAAATGTCATCTCTTCTGTAAACACTGGATGGATTTCAACAAAAATTTTAAAAGTCTCCTCTGTAACCACTGGATGGATTTCAGCAAAAATTTTAAAAATCTTCTTGTCTGAAACTAGAAGGCCCAGACCCTTGATATTTAGTATGTGGCTTTATCTTGTGAACCTCTACCAAGACAATTCAAATGAAAATTATAGCCCTGGGGTAAAAAATAGCCCCACCCTTAGCTAAGGGTCACTTGTTTTACATAGACTTGAATAGGGAAAAACTTAAAAGATCTTCTCTGAAACTAGAAGGCCCAGGCCTTGATATTTGGTCTGTAACTTAATCTTATGGGCTCTACAAAGATTGGTCATATTATAGCTCTGGGGTCAAAAATGGTCCTGCCCCAGGAGTCACTTGTTTTGCAGTCTCTTTTAACCCATTATATACTGAATAGACTCTCCCACACTATATTGGAAGAGTCCAATTTCAATTTTAGGTAAGTCCGGCTGAGATTTAATTATTCCGAGAGAAAAATGACTAAATTATTTGCAAACATTGGAGACCCTGATCAGACGCTGCATTCTGCAGCATCTGATCTGGGTCTGCACTGTGCCATTTACCCTTTTACGGGTCTCTGGACTACAATGGGTTAAGGAAAAACTTTAAAAAATTTTCTTGCCTCAAAACTAGAAGGCCCAGACCTTTGGTCTTTGCTTTGTAGCTTCAGCTAGCGGGCCTTTACAAAGATTGTTCAAATTATGACCCTGGGATCAAAATGGCATTGTTTTGGAGGTCTCTGTCTTACATATTTGTACGGGGAAAAGCTTTAAAAATCTCCTTGTGTGAAACTAGAAGGTTTAGGCCTTTGAAATTTGGTACTTAGTTTATCTAGTGGACTAGTACCAGATTGTTCACATTATAGCCCTGGGGTCAATAATGGCCGCTCACATGGGATCACTTGTTTTACATAGGCTCATATGAGAAAAACCTTTAAAAATCTTCTTGTGTGAAACTAGATGGCACTGGCCTTTGATATTTGGTATGTCACTTTATCAAAGCCATATTTTATGTGAAGTTTATGTTACGCCAAATTGATGAAAGCTAAATTCCATTCCAAGTTACTATAGGATACAGAGACCAAAGTTTTTCAAACTGTACCGTTCACCATACCCATATGTTTCATTCTTTTAAAATGTTACCACAAGCTTGCTCAAAAGGAATAGTCTCAGATGAGCTACAGGACCATTTGGTTTTATTTCTCTACAAAAACATATGTTGTGGGAACATGGCCCAGTTGTTCAAAGCGTCGTTAGCTTAACGAGCTCGTTAAGGGTCATTTCGATAACTGTTTTAGCGGATTCAGTATACAATGTTTTGATATATTTTGCTGAAAAAATGTGAGTAGCTTTTGCACTGCAAAAGCTGCTCACATTTTTTCAGCAAAAAATTTCAGCATATTTGCGTATCACTCAATGTAAATTTTAACGAATCGTTAACTAATGACGTCGTTAGCTTTGAACATCAGGGCCCTTATGTTTTTGTTGAGAAATAAGAAAAATATTCCTGATAAGCTGCACTTACCAAGACCTATGAAAAGCAATGGACAATATGTTTCCAGGAGCCATGGATCTTTGCTACAATGAACTGTTTTCTTCTGCCTATCTTTGTTTATGTGCTTTCAGAACCACACTGACCAAGCGAGAAAGAGGAATAATTTCAACACCTGCTGTCACTGGCGATGCAGCCTCAATAAGAGAGCAGAAAGGTATAAAGAATATGTTTTTGTTTTATATTGAATCTTTCACTACCTTATCTCTAAATAAGACGGGTATCATGTAAATGTCTTATTTCTCTACAAAAAAAATTTGTTTTGGGTACTCATTAGAAGTACCTTAACACATCATATATTTTTATGGAGAACTAAGAAAAATATGAATATTTTTGTTATGCCCCCACCATTTTCAGTGAAGGGGGAGTGCATATAGTATCACCGCTGTCCGTACGTAGGTCAGTCCGTCTGTCCAGTACGCAGAGCAACAGATAATTTTGGAGGCATTTGGGTATTTAACCCCATCAAAATTTAATCCATTTGGTAGAAAATTGATTGGGTAAAACTTATAAAACAGAAAGAAAGAGCACAAAAAAGCCTGATTTAGGTATTTTGAACATGGTATTTCATTATACCCTATTAATTTTGTGATTATATATGTCATATGCAGAATAAAAACACCTATTATGTGCAGTAATCATAATATGAAATAGTAAACATGTGCTTTTCTGGCCTTGAAACTTTAATTTTCACCCTTAATTTGGAAATAATTGGGTACTCTGTCAAATCATTTGGGTATCAATACCCAAGTTCTTGAAAATAATTGAGTATTTGCTCAAAACATATGGGTATTTTACTCGGGTACTCCCCTTATCTCTTGCCCTGCATATGTAACACTTTTGGTTTCCCTGTGATATCTTTTGAAAGGATTGGTGTATTGGATTGAAATTTTATACAGAGGTTTATAATCATAAAATGTAGGTCAGGTTCGATTTAGGGTAAAATCCACCAATTATTTTTAGAGTTATGGCCCTTTTCAACTTAAAATTTTCAACTTTGAAAAATGGTTTCCATGCGATATCTTTTGAAAGGATTGGTATATTGGATTGAAATTTTGTACACAGGTATATAATCGTAAAATGTAGGTCAAGTTTGATTTAGAGTAAAATCCATCTATTATTTTTGGAGTTATGGCCCTTTTTCAACTTTGAAAAATGGTTTCCGTTCCATAACTTTTGAAAAGATTAGTGTATTGGATATATATTTTATACACAAGCATATACTTGTAAAATATAGGTCAAGTTCGATTTAGGATAAAATCCACCAATTATTTTTGGAGCTACGGCCCTTTATCAGTGTTGAAAAGTAGTTGAAAATGGTTTCCGTTTGATACCTTTTGAAAAGATTAGTGTATTGGATTCAAATTTTATACACAGGTATATAATTATAAAATGTAGGTCAGATACAATTTAGGGTAAAATCCTCCAATTATTTTTGGAGTTATGGCCCTTTTTCAACTTTGAAAAATGTTTTCCATTCCATAACATTTGAAAAGATTAGTGAATTGGATTCATATTTTATACACAAGCATGTAATTATAAAATATTGGTCAAGTTTGATTTAGGGTAAAATTCACAAATTATTTTTGGAGTTTGGGCCCTTTATCAGTGTTGAAAAATAGTTGAAAAATGGTTTCCGTTGGATATCTTTTGAAAAGATTAGTGTATTGGATTCAAATTTTATGCACAGGTATATAATCATAAAATGTAGGTTAATTTCGATTTAGGGTAAAATCCACCAATTGTTTTTGGCCATAACTTTTTATAAAAATTAGTGAATTGGATTCATGTTTTATACACAATCATATAATTATAAAATATAGGTCAGGTTTGATTTAGGGTAAAATCCACCAATTATATTTGGAGTTACAGCCCTTTTTCAGTGTTGAAAAATAGTGTCAGTTTGATGTCTTTTGAAAACATTAGTGTATTGAATTCATATTTAACACACAGGTATAAGGGGGTGGTCGGGTGGTGCGAAGGTGCTGTGTATCTTACATCACTGGGGCGTCCAACTGATATTGGCTTACAGTTGGGCAAGGCCTGCTATCCTTGTAGTGGGTAAGGGTAGAGGGGGAATGTTTTTATTTCTTCTGTTTCTTCACTTTCATTCCTGTTCCTCTTTCTTCCCTGTCCCTCTCTTTCATCTCCTCTACTCTCTCTTCTTATCTCTTTTCTCCCTTTCTCTGGGAGACGACACAAAATGACCCTCAAGGGTTGACGTGTCGTTAAACCCCAACACAAAAAAAAAACACACAGGTATATAATCATAAAATAGAGGTCAAGTTCCAATTAGGGTAAAATCCAACACATTATTATGGTAGTTATGACCCTTTTTCACCTTCATAAGATGTTTTCCTTCCAATATTTTTTTAAAAAAGATTGATTTGTGTATTGGAGTCATATTTTATACCCAGGAATATAATCATGAAATATGGTCAAGTTCGATTTAGGGTAAAATCTGCCAATTATTATGAGAGTTATGGCCCTTTTTTCAACTTCATTTTTTGCAAAATACCTGCGTGAGGGTGAGGATGGCCCTGGGCGGGGGCATCTATGTCATACCGACACATTTCTAGTTATACCAAGAGCTGTGAGTACCCTAGAACTGAAGCTGTTGATTTGTTTTTATGCCCTGCATATAGAGGGCATTTAGAGTTACTCCTGTCAGTCCATCTCCATCCGCGTCCAAGATGGAGTTTGCAATGGATGGAGTTAAGTTTTTCAGAAGGGGACATCCATGTCCTTTGGACACATTTCTAGTTCTTATTTTATGACAAAAAATGTTTGTTGTAACATCTCAACCAGTAAGACCTGAATTGTCATGATCTATGTTTCGTAAAGGCAGTATTGTTGCAATAGAATCATTTCAGCATGATATTTCTTTTGAGATACAGTTATGTTCATTATGAAAACACATCTATTCAAATACATTGAAAATTTTACAACCAAAAAAGGAAAACTTTCAGATAAAAAATTCTGATATTTTTCATATATCTGCTCAAAACATGGATTGTTGGTACTCGTTAGAACTGAATGAAATAAATTTGATCCTACACTGAAATCAAATTTTCTGTTTCTTTTATGCTGTTATTCACAATAATTAAATTTCTACCTACTCTTTGACATGTACATGGGGAAGATAATTTTTTCCTTGCAATATTACTTCAATTTGGTCTTGTTCAGCATTTTCAGGGGCGTAAATTGGTAAAAAATGCAAAATGAGGCCAAATAAATATTAAAGCAATACAATGTACAATGAAGAAATCGACACAGAAAAATGCCACAATAGGTGATAGTCGGTCTGATGTCGCACACAGAAAAAAATAGTTACGTAGCCCAGGTGATGGCGTGTGCAGAAAAAAAGGGTTAGGTCAGTGTAGTGAGTGACATCAGCAATTTGAGCTCAAAAGATAACCTTTATAAGAGTTTTAGACAAGTACACTTAGTCTTAAACCTTTTGGTGACATTTTTGCCTCAGAATTCAAGGGGAATTTGATTGGAAGGAAAAAAATAGTCCCAAACAGTAAAAATCCAAAAGTCGTGATTTTGTTGTTTGAAACTGTGAAATTATTGGTTTTGATTTCACCAAGAAATCACTATATTTCTCTGAAATGCATAAAAGAAATAGTTTTTCTTATTTCCCCACTAAACCATGTTGATACTCATTAAAAGTGCTCAGCAATGCTCTTCTAATGAGTGCCCACAACATATGTTTTTGTTGAGAAATATGATATTTATTAATTTCTTTATGGTTTATGGTTGGTAGGCACAATTTTACAACATTACTGATTAATTTTCAGGTGCACTGAGAGAGCCCTTTAACAGTTCTTGGTTTAAATCTTCCTATCTTAAAGAAAAAGATGAACAGCTTGGTGGAGTGATAAAGATAGACAACCAGCTGGTAAGATTAATTCTTAAAGCACCATGCAAAATTGTAGCAGATGATATGCTGGATTTTTTATTATTATCTTTTTTTTTTCAGAGAATGTGAGGCTTGACATTTTATATGAATTATCTGCTAGGGCAGACAGTTTAGGCAGACAGTTCATATGCAATGTCAAGCCTTTTTTTTTTTGTCTCTGAAAAGAAAAGAAAAACAAAACAAAACAAAACAAAACAAAAAAAAAACAACAGAATATCATTTGCTGCCTTTCTGATTGGCATGTCAAGGGTTAAGTCTGTGAATGAATCTATCCTTACCATGTGTCACTATTTTCTATGAAATGACTCAGCCAGACATTTATTTGGTTGTTCTGTAGCTAGTTCTGTATCTGTTAAAATTTTCTTCAATGTTTAGTAAGTGGTATATATAGTTTCTCAATTTCTCAGAGTTTTATCAGCGTATTTTCTTGATAAGTTGTATCAGTTACTAGGATCGCCTTATGTGACCAAACATTTTGGGAATTACCGTATCAGTGCAACTTCCTTATGTCACCATTATAGACTCCATGTGGAATCCAGAAGGGATTCAGGAGGTCCAGTTGAACACCTCTTAGGTCTAAATTATTTCATTCTCATAGGGAATTTAGTAATGCTAGGTGTTTTATATACATTCTCTTTAGACCTGCTCAAATTGAACCCTCTCCTGTCCTGCCCACCCCTCTGTAAATTCAAACCCACATGGCGAAAATCCTGGAAATGGCCATAGACTCTGATCACCACATGGATATGCAGATTATTGTTGGGTACAAATAACATAATGTTCATTCTCTGTTTGGAGAGGTACATTTACTTATTTACTTGCAGCTGTTTGAGGGCCTAGAGATTTGTGGGAAGTCGGTAACCAAGCAACAAAATTCTCCTGATGACACCACAGACAACACTGATTATTGTAGTCCAGATGGGGATGCCTCCAGGATTCATTGTCATGAAGATCTGGATTTGATTGAGGAGGAGAGGTAAATGCTACCTGTTTATCTGTTATAGCTCCAGATAAGAGCTGTATCCAGATAATATTTTCTTAATTCTCCATGAAAACATAGGTTGTAGATACTCATTAGAAGCACCTCATTGAGGTGCTTCTAATGAGTACCAACAACATATGTTTTTTCTGGAGAAATAAGAAAAATATCAGTGCTTTTAGGCTGATAAATGCGCTTTCTCTGGATCTATGCATAAACATTTTATTCATTATTGCATATCTACAGAGACAACCACGGATATTTTCTTGAAACTTGCCTGGAATGTTCCCCTGAAGGTTGATTTGTAACTCTGTTATGGCCATCAGCAACCTGTGATTTGTCTTTTATCATGTATCCTTTGGAATAACTGAAGGAATTTTGTCAAAACTTTGCATAAATAATAGTGATCCAGTCTAGAAATCATTCTACTGCAAGTCAAACTTTAAACAAAGAAGTAACAAAGAAAAATGGCAGGAACACCAAAACCTCATAAAATTATTACATTACATGTGACATGTCTTAAAGAATCTGGACAATGGGAAATCGTGTAGGCAGGTGGTGGAGGAACTGGGAATGCAGTACATGTGAAACTAGAGCAAGTTGATGGCGTGCCATCGCATATCCCCGCTCCAGTGCCATCGCATATCACCGCGCACATCAAAATTCCAAATGCGTTCCTCCAGTCCTCATCCATAGGGCTATTACCTGTGAGTTTCAAGGTTCTAGTTAAAAAAACCTAGGAGGAGTTGTGTGACATTAAAAAAAAAAGGACCCAAAATCCTACTTTTTTATCTCTGGTGACCCACAGACATGCCCCCGGAGCAAAATGTTTGCACCACTGTATTCTACTCTTCATTACCTTTGATTTAATATGCAACATGACTATGTACAAAATAGATTTTGGACCCTTCTGGGCCACAACCCCCTGGTCCTGCCCCCAGGGATTACATCAAAATTCTGAATATGTTCCTCCAGTCCTCATCCATAGGGCTATTGCCTGTGAAAGTTTTGAGATTGTAGCTTTAATGGTCTAGGGGCAATGGTGTGACATTACGGACAGAGTGCCAGACGGACTGACGGCCATCCAGACAGATGGGAGATCTCAATATCGCTGCTTTGTCTTCAAAAAGCATGGAGTTAAATACCTTTATCTTTAATTCCTGTCTTCAGAGACCACCTGCCTGGAGAGTACACTTTTGGTACTTCCTAAAGCTGGTTTCACAAGACATGTGTGACTATATTTATTATATATAGTTGGTGTTAACCCTTAAAGCGCCAATTACAACTGCAGCAGAAGACATTTTGAAATATTTTTTTTTTTAATTTTTCAAAGAAAACAAGTGTTGATATTTCATGTGAATCATCTGCTTGGCAGACGATTCACATGAAATATCAAGACCTGTTTTCTTTGAAAAATTAAAAGAATAAAAAAAAAATGTCGTCTGCTACAAATTTTGCTGGGCACTTTAAGGGTTAATTGATACTCTATTTACCCTAAACATTTAAACACCTGGGCCCAGTTGTTCAAAGCTAATGACATAGTTAATGATTCGTTAAAATTTGCATCAAGTGATACGCAAATATGCTGAAATGCAAAAGCTACTCACATTTTTTCAGCAAAAAATTTCAGAAAATTGTATATTGAATCTGCTAAAACAGTTAACGAAATGACCCTTAACGAGCTCTTTAAGCTAACGACGCTTTGAACAACCGGGCCCTGAAGTAGTCAGGTGGCCGAGCTGTTAGCACTCCTGTTTATGATTTGTGGGCCCCCACTAGAGGTGGAGTTCAGTTCATGACAATAGGGTGCTTCACTGTGCACAGAGCATTTCATTATCACCCCTTCACTGACTCAGTATGACTCAAATAATGTTGAAAGACAAGTAAAACACTAAATCATCATCATTTTAACTGCTGACCATTGCATGTTTTCCAAGTGAAATAAGAAAATAATAAAAAAAAAAAAAAAAAAAAAAACAACATACATTTTGTCAGTCACCAGTATATTGAACCACTTAGATCACCTTAGCTATAAAACCACGTTAGGTTTCATATTAAATCCAAGATCTTGAAAAGAAATAGATGACTTGAACATGGGTCTTGCCTTCACTTAATCTGCTTTCTCTATGGAAATGTATGTTATGGTATTCATTAGAAGTACCTCGGTGAGGTGCCTAATTAGAAGCACCTCAGTGAGCTGCTTCTAATGACTATCCGCAACATAACGTTTTCATGGAGAAATAATAAAATACTATGCAAGTACCCCCAGCGGGCGCACAACATCAAAATAACATCTTTTTAATGTCAATTCAATGTCAATCAACGTTGGAATAAGTTTTTTCAAAGTTTTGTGCCCGCTGGGCCCTGTTATCTGAAGCTATGTTATTGGCAGATTTACTGGTCCATGTCTGAAAATAGAAGATGAAGTGTTGAAATGGGTGAAAGAAGAGGATCAGAGAGACAAAACGGCAAAGACAACCTATATTCTAATTGAAGGATTTGTGAATGAAACAGCCTGTGGTCATATCTGTCTAAATAACTGTGGTACTACTGTTATAAAGTACAGTTGGACTGTAAGTCAGTTTCTACTACTTGAGGGGAATGGATGTTACTGGGTTTTGTATATAGAACATTTGTACTGCCTTGCAGCACAAGTCAGCTTTTAACGTGATGCAGTAGAGTGCAGGACTTTGAGTCCAGCAGACAGGGTTTAATCCTTGGGCGGGAAAAAGGTGATTTGCATTTTTTTTACCTGTTGCATTTGGCGCCCAACTTTCAGTGCACAATTTGAGATCTAAAATGGAATATTTTAACATTGAATGTAATGCAAACGGTACTTAACCCTTGTCCTGCTGAACCCGGATATACCCTGTTTTGCGAACAGTGTAGATCCAGATCAGTTGGCTTCTGAAGAAGCCAACTGATCTGGATCTGCACTGTTTGCCATCAAGTATGCAAATTTATAGCAACAATCTGGATCAAGCAACCTGATTGGCTGAAAATTAGAAGTGGGCATGGCATCTTAATTTATTCAGCAGGACAAGGGTTAACTTTGAAAGTGTGTATGTAATATTCCCATCTACTTACATTATTTTTTGTTCAGGAACATGTTTGTCTCAGTATAATGAAAGTCAAAAAGGATTGTGTAACACATCAAACAGGGCCCAGTTGTTCAAAGCTAACGATGTCGTTAGTTAACGATTCGTTAAAATTTACATCGAGTGATACGCAAATATTCTGATATTTTTTGCTGAAAAAATGTGAGTAGCTTTTGCACTTTTGCTGAAAAAATGTGAGTAGCTTTTGCAGTGCAAAAGCTACTCACATTTTTTCAGCAAAAAATATCAGAATATTGTGTATTGAAGCCGCTAAAACAGTTAACGAAATGACCCTTAACGAGCTCGTTAAGCTAACGAGGCTTTGAACAACCGGACCCAGGTCTTCAAGAAATAAAATAACTAAGTTTGCATTTTCTGATATTTAATTTCAACGAAACTGCTGCCTAAAACTTATGCCAAAATGTAAGATCATAATCAAACTCCCAACAGCAAAAATGGCGCTTATATACACAACTGACAGTTTAACAAGTTGGGGGAAGTTGGAGGGGCTTATTGCCTCTGGGCATGAGTAATGGCCCTTTGTAAATTTGGGCATTTTTCCCTTGTCAGAAAAATATCTCAAAAACTGTTGGAGCTAGATGAATAGATTGGAAGTGATGAGAAGATGATCTGATTAACTTTTGAATAAATTCTAAAAAATATTTCATGAATTATGGCCCTTTATAGATCGGGCCATTTTTACCTTGTATTATCTTTAGAGGCAAGCATATGGTTGGGGGCATAGTGTTTAAACATAAGTTCTGGTTTGTCTGTCATTCTAATTTGTATGTATTCTCATTTGTCTGTCATTCTCATTTGTCTGTCTCTCCCTCAATATCATTTTCCTTTCTTTTCTTTCTTTCTTATTTCTTCCTGTCATCTACAGAAACTTCCAGACTTTAAGCCGCTTCCTATTCCTAGACCACAGAGACAACCATTCTTCCTGAATGATCATGATGGTGTGTATCATATTACTCTATTTACTAAGGCACATAAGGCACTTTTTCCTACTGAAAATTGCCGATATTATGCCCACAACTTCGAAGAAGGAAGGCATATTGCATGTGGGTCATTCATCATTTCATCCATCTGTTTGCTTTTTGATGCATAGCATATCTTTAGGAACATGCATGCTACTGTTTTGACATATCTTATATAGATTCCTCATGAAAAAATAGCTGGCAATTTTTTTTTTTTTTCTGGACAGGATTATACCCCTCTTTAGAGGCAAGCAGAAGGTTGGGGGCATAGTGTCTTACAAACACAATTTTTTTAGTTTTTCTTATTTCTCTATGAAATGTATGTTTTTGGTACTCATCAGAAGCATCTCATTGAGACCCTCTAATGGGTTCCCACAACATATATAAATAAGTAAAATAATTAAATGATAGCCCCTCTTATCTAGAGCAATGATCTACCCTAAATATTAAGGCATCGTTAGCTTAACCAGCTTGTTAAGGGTCATTTTGTTAACTGTTTCAGCAGATTCAATATACAATATTCTGATATTTTTTGCTGAAAAAATGCGAGTTGCTTTTGCACTGCAAAAGCTACCCACATTTTTTCGGCAAAAAATTTCAGCATATTTGCGTATCACTCGATGTAAATTTTAACGAATTGTTAACTAACTACGTCGTTAGCTTTGAACAACTGGACCCTGAACTCCTTTTCCATACTTGAACATATAAACTCTTTATTATACCCCTGGCATACGAAGTATATAGGGGGTATAATTATAGTATTTGTCTTTTCCGTAACAATGTTTGTGTGTGTATCTGTGTGTAAACTTTTTTTCTGTCAAAGATTTCTCAGGAACTATTGCACTTAGGATTTTGAAATTTGGTACAAACATTGGGTATGACTTATATTGTGTAAGGGAGAATCAGCATCCTCATGCTCATCATTCTCTTTATTTGTCCATTTTTTTCTTTCTCTCTTATTGAATTTTTCGTCACAGATTTCTCAGCTCCTATGAGACCGAGCATCTTTAAATTTTGTATACACCTGCAGAGGGTTGAAGTTTATTGTGTAAAAGAAAATCATAATGCTGCAACTTATTTTGCCTTCTTTTCCTATTTTCATTTTTTTCCATCTCTCACTCCAATGTAATGCATAGGGAAATTTATGTCAAAGATATCTCAGGAACTACTGCAACTAGGATTTTGAAATTCGGTACATTGAGTATGACTTCTTGTATTGTGGAAAAGAGAATCAGCAGCATCATGCTTATTCCCTTTATTTGTCCATTTTTCTTTTTCATTAGTAAAAATTTTAGTCACATATTTCTCAGGTCCTCTGAGAGTTAGAATCATCAATTTTTATGTACACCTACAGAGAGTTGAACTCTATTGTGTATGCATTTTGTTTCGCCTTATTTTCCCATTTCTTTTCCTTTTTCCATCTGTCACTCAAATGTAAGATAGGGAAATTTGTCTCAAAGATTTCTCTGGAACTATACGACCTAGGATTTTGAGTGTTTGTACAAACATTAGGTTTGACTTGCTGTATTGTGTAACACAGAATTAGCATTCTCTTGCTTAATATTCCCTTAATTTGTCAACTTTTCTTTCTTTCTCATAAAAGTCCATCACAGATTTCTCGTCTGCTTTTAGAGCCAGTCTTCAAAGTTTTTATACACCCTGACAATCGTGAAGTAACTTGTGTAAGAGAAAACCAAGATGCTGAAATTTATTTCTTGTGCCCATTTCTTCCATGCATTACTAAGTGAAAGTTGCATCTACAAAATTGGTTCAACATATCTCTGATAGCTATGGCCAGGGGTATGTCAGCTTTGCTCATTATACTTGCGCAGACGCCAGGGCCCAGTTGCTCAAAGTGTTGTTAGCTTAACAAGCTCATTAAGGGTCATTTTGTTAACCATTTTAGCGGATTCAATATACAATATTCTGATATTTTTTGCTGAAAAAATGTGAGTAGCTTTTGCACTGCACTGCAAAAGCTACTCACATTTTTTCAGCAAAAAATTTCAGCATATTTGCATATCACTTGATATAAATTTTAACGAATTGTTAACTAACGACATCGTTAGTTTTGAACAACTGGGCCCTGAACTTCCCTAATAAATACCATACTTGTCCTATATTTTTAAGAATGATTTAAATTTCTAGTTACTGACTTAACTGATGTTACAGATTTAATAGGTTTTTTTTTTGTTTTGTTTTTTTATTTGACCAGTTATTCTTTTCAGCTGATCTTTAGTTGTAGAGTTATGCCCCTTTCAAAAAGATATTTGGTAGATGTGGGACTGAGCAGTTAATCCCTGATGTCCCTTTCAAGTTAGGCATTTTGTAGGGACAAGCTTGTACTTGTGTGTGTGGGGGGTGAGGGGGCAGGGAGTATGGTCCATATTGTCTTACAAACACATTTCTGGTTTGGTTTCACTTCATGAAAGAGTTACTTTTTAAAGTTCTGCATTAAGAAGTTAAATATCTGGCTGTCTCGTTTAGTACTAAAGCATCTTGTTCAGATTCCAGAAAATGGGATTCATTGCTCTAGTTAGGAAGAGAATCATGACAAATATCTTCCTTTTACCTCCGTGAAAATGTATGTTATAGGTACTCATTAGAAGGGTCTGCATATGTTGTGGGCACTCATTAGAAGGGCCACACTGAGGCCCTTCTAATGAGTACCAACAACATATATTTTCAATTTTCTGTGGTCATTCTCTCCCTTCTGCTGATTCAAGAAAGGCAGTTGTCAGTTTCTGGCAAAAGAATGTGCACAAGTACTGGTTAAATGCTTAGAGGACTAAGCCTGTCAAGGAAAAGTGTGGTTAGGTTAGCTGACCTCACTCGACATGACCTTAATTGGTTGAATGGGCTGTAAAACCTCAACTCAATCAATCGGTATACATTTTCATGGAGGCCCTTTCACCAATGTCCTTCTAAAGAGTACAAACAACATTCATTTTTATGGAAGAATTTAAAAAAATATCTAAACATGTACACTACAACCTCTTTATAAGACGGTTGTTTAATTAACACGGCTTATGCTATGGACCCCAACAATAGTGTTATAAAGAGGTTGTGTGGTGTATTTGGCTAAAAAAAAAATTGCCTTACCCATAGCTACAAGAGTTGTGATGTGTTTTTAGGTGTCATACTTCCTGGAGATACTGCCAAAGTAGAAGTTCATTTTAGAAGCAAGATTCCAGGCTACTTCAGTGAAACCTGGTTGTTACGTACAATTCCCCTGATAGCTGCTGGAGCAGAGATCAAATTTGTCCTGAAAGGAGTAGCAAGGCAGACAAAAGAATTTACCCAAGAATGTCTCTTATTAGAGGTAGGTTCTCTGATGAACATACAGTCGACTCTCGTTATCTCGAAGTCCAAGGAACTCCCTGAAATGTTTCGTGATACCCATACCTTGATATGTCAGATTTGCAGAACTGAGGAAAAAATAAAACACTATATTTCATAAATGAATATGTAATTTGACTCCTAAGTTAGAGATATATTGGAAATACTGTGGAAAAGAGGAGAAATTGCTCTTCAGGAGCAAATTCTCCTTTTCCACAATATTTTGTTACCTGTTTTTAGATTTCCACATTAAAGAGGGACCAAATTTTCACTTTGAGATAAGCGGTTATTGGAGATAAGAGAAATGGAGATAATGAGAGTCGACTGTTATAGACTACATACCTTACCTTCTGCAGACTGGTATCAGCAGAAATATTCGTTGAACCAACTGTGACATACACCTGATGCATTCTTTTGAGCTGAACATCAGGATTTAACCCGAGGAAGTGGTGTTCACTGAGTCAAAGCCAAGGTGAACATCACTTTTGAGGATTGACAAATCGTGATGTTTACCTCTAAAGACTGCATCAGTTGTTTTGTTATATGACTTTTTTTTATTTTATTTCATTTATTTACTTTTTGGACGGGGAGATTTATTTTTATATCCATTGTCAATAACTGTAGATACAGATCGGTTGCTGCAGAATTCACATGAGATAAGCTCTCCACTGTTTGCAATTTATTAAGCAGGGCCCAGTTGTTCTAAGCATCATTAGCTTAAAGAGCTCGTTAGTGGTCAAAATGTTAACTCTTCTAGTAAGCACAATATCTAATTTGCAGGTATTTTTGCTGAAAAAATGTGAGTAGCTTTTGCAAATCCACACTACTAATGAGTACCCACAACATGTTTTCATGGAGGAATAATGCTACCGGTACTTTTCTTATTGCTCTACAAAAACATGTTGCAGTTACTCATTAGAAGCACATCACCGAGGCAATTCTAATGAGTACCCACAACATATGTATTTGTGGAGAAATAAGAATAAATTGCCTGAAACCCCTTCTCATCTAGCACCATGAATTGCTTATTTTCAGGAGATGCTGAAGAAAAGGCAGACTGTTACTCTCTGCAGCTACTTAGTGAAGGAAATCGTGGATGAGATCACCCTGAAGGCACACTTGAAGTATATCAAGCAAGAAGCTGTTCCACCCAGTGTAACTAAAGAGAAAATGTTTGCTGAAGCGAACCCAGGAGTCAGTAGTCATAGTTCTATGTAACTTTTACCATTCTCTGAGCAAATTCACATGACAAATTGGTGATATTTTTCTTATTTTTTCTCCAGAAAATAGGATTTTGCATTTCATGCAAATTGTCTCTTCGGGAGATAATTTGCATGAAATGTCAAAGCCTATTTTCTGAGAAAAATAGGAAAAAGTTTTCAAATTGCAGTCTGATGAAATTTTTACCAGGCAATGTAAACAATAAGGTCTTTTTTTCATTTAAAAAAATGCTGACATTTTTCTTATTTCTCAACCCCATTGGTTGACTGGGCCATAAAACCTCAACACAAACAAACATAATGGCATAAGCGGATCCATTTGGTATTTGGGCAGACAGAAATAACTTCAGAAAAATCATTATAGAGTGTTTGCAAGACTGACACACCTACCAAGGCTAGGTAGCAACTTGGCCATCTTACACAATGATCTGTTTCACTGAAAGGCTTTACAAAATAGGTGTTATCTCAGTCCGTAGGCTTCAGTAATTATCAATTTTATGCATTCCATCCTCCTTGGTGATCAAAATGTTAACACTCCATTCAAAATTTTAACGCCTACCATCGCCAGTATTGTCGGCAGTTTGTTGAGTCGGGCTGTTATTCAACAGTTTGGTGAAGATAGTGCTTAACCCTTAAAGGGCCGACCACAACAGTTGTCGTCTGCTTTGTCATCTGCTTGTGATTTTAAAAGTCATTTTTGCAAACAGTGTGGACCCAGATCAGACTGCTCCTCTAGGAGCAGTCTGATCAGGGTCCACACTGTTTGCCTGTATGTAAAAATAGGTTTGAAAAGTTTGCAAGAATATTCAGCAGACAACATAAACAAACAACATTTTCAGATGCAAGTTTTCTTGGCGTTTTAAGGGTTAGTATGAGGCAGCTCCAAATACACCTTGCATCAGTGATTGCTTTTCAGCAACACACCGTTGACTAGCTATTTGCTGCAAAGTGCTCTGTAGCACTAGCCTTGTGCAACTCTTCCCTGGTTTGTTGTTTGTGGGACAGTGTCGTGTACTAAGAGGCCTAATTTCTCATCACTATTGGTCAACTATGGAAAATCATGTTAACTTTTAGAAAGCTAGATAATTTACATTGATTCTGGCTAGAGATTGGAATTATCTATTGATATATTGCGATAAACTATCATTAACCCTTGCCATGCTGAATAACGATGCCAAGCCCATTTCTAATTTTCAGCCAATCAGATTACTTGATCCAGGTTTTTGATACAAATGTACAAACTGAATGACAAGCCGGCCAAGATGGCTCAGTTAGATGCATGTTGGACTGGCGATCAGGAGGTTGCGGGTTCAACCCATGCCGAGTCGGCAACATTCTTTCATGGATCATGAAATATTTTCTACGTTCATCCTTTCCCTTTTGCTGATTAAAGAAGGGCATTTGTCAAATTTTGGCGAAAGAATGTGCCCAATACTGGTTAACCGTTTAGAGGACCAAGCTTGTCCAGTAAAAGTGTGGTTAGGTAAACTGACTGCTCTTGAGATGATCCCATTAGGTTGACCCGATTGGGTTGACTGGACCATAAAAGCTCAACACAGACAGACAATACTTGATGACAAACAGTGCAGATCCAGATCAGTTGGCTTCTGAAGAAGCCAACTGATCTGGATCTACACTGTTTGCAAGGACAGGGCATATCTGAGTTCAGCAAGACTAGGGTTGAGGTAAGAGCATGCCTGAAAGATTTTGCTGCCATTTTGCCAAGGAAGAAACTTTTAGAAGGCAGGCTGTTGCCTCCGTTGTATTTAAAATCTTTTAAAAATGGGGGCTACTCTTGAAGATAATGTGATTTCTGTGGTTGATAAGTTTGGTTTGTGTTGAAGTTTTATGGCCCAGTCAACCCAATGGGGTCATGTTGAGCATGGTCAGTTTCCCTAACCACACTTTTACTGGGCAGGCTTAGTCTTCTAAGCAGTTAATCAGTATTGTGCACATACTCTGGCCAGAAACTGACAATGTCCTTCTTGAATCAGCGGAAGGGAGAGAATGACCATAGAAAATATTTCATGATCAAATCTCCACGAAAGAATATTGCCCAGTGGGGCAGGAACCTGCAAACTCCTGAACATCAGTCAGACCAGCATTCAGCTGACCACCAAGGCCCGCCTGTGGTGGGGTAAAGGCCTGATGTGCTTGCAGTAGGTGTAGGAAAGGGGAATGTTTTGTTTTCACCATATTCAACCTAATTATAGCACTGTGCACTTAGGGTTTTCAAAATTACTGGGAACTAATTAAGGTACACTTTAAAATTAAATTCAGTAAAGGACTGATTTGATGATGTTTATGCAATTTTTTTTTTTTTTTTTTTTTTTTTTTTTTCTGATTTTCATTATAAAGGCATACGTTGTAAGTACTCATTTGAATTGCATCAACAAGTTGATGCAATTCAAATGGGCACCTACATCATATGCCTTTATAAAGAAGTAGACAAAAAGTACTTTCCTCTAAAACTAACGCGAATTGAGAAGTGTGACAAATAAATATTCCACATCATTTATTTCCCATGGAAGTATATCCGATCCCCAAAGCCTATATTTTCTATTTTTCAGCTTCATTACCATGCTTATATAGTGAATAAATTGACAAAACTGTATTGTGACCTCATGATGGAAGTGACTGGATGTACTACTCCATATGACATTGGAACTCTGTCTGTATTCCAGCTCACCAAGGTTTGTCTATAGCTTTCATATCTGCTCTATAGCTTGAAAACCATTCAAGATATTTTCATGAAACTTTATAGAAATATAAAGCAGTGATGATAAACAATTAGTATGGGTAAACTTTCTGTATGTGAGTGGCAGCTGTGGAGGAGACATCTGTTGCTTTTTTTTTTTTTTTTTTTTTGTTGAAAGCAGCTCTAGTTTGTAAATTTTAATAAAGCCTTGTCATATTTCTAACATGCATAGATGCCAACCCCAAAATGTACCTTTCAGGAATCGGGCAGCTATTTTTCAGTAATTTGAAGTAATTTTCCATAATAATCTTAACTATATCTAAGATGGTCAGTCATCTCTCCCACCCTTGGCAATGCTGGTCTGCATTGCCATTGATGCAGTGTGCCTTATATTTATTTTTTTGCTTTTGCATCGAGATAAAACAGGCCACAGTTATAAACATTCATCCCTGTATTTCTGTAGCGGTTTATTTCACTATGTTCATTGCCTTTTATGCGGGCGCTGCCATTTTACTTCCAAGGAAGACTGGTACACTTCTTTGTTGTTAAAATACTAGACTGGTCTTCATTTGCACATAACAAAAGTTGCATAGAGATGCTGTAATATTACTTGGATTAGAAAACCAGATTGCATTTGGTGGTGCAAATTTCCATCCAAAAATGTCTCTGCCCAATCAAACAGTGTTAGGGGAAAATATTCTTTTTATTTTGCCATAATTTTGATCGTTGTAATGGTAATATGGAAATTTGACAAAAAAAATCTGGATGATTCTGCAAAACTTGTAATGTTTTGTATCTATATATTTGATGAGGGCCTTTGGCCTTATATTTCATGCTTTACTTCCACTGAAAAATATAATTTCAGCTTATTCGAAGTTTGCCTGAACCAGAGTCAGACTGTGAAAGTGGCGAAGTAAATCTGACTGCCAACAGAAAACAAATGTTATTGCTTCATCTCAATCAGGATGTCACTGTGTTGTCCTTCCAACCAGTCACACCATTCTTGTCAGCAAGTCACTACAGATACATAATGTGGTAAGTATTTTTGTTTCCAGCAATCCACAGAAACACATGTTTTCCTTAACGCTTAACACTCTTGGTAAAATTTTTAGCAGACAACAAATTGATGATATTTTTCTTTTTCTTTTTTTTTCCCCCAGAAAATAGGTTTAATATTTCATGCGAATAGTCTTCTGAAGGGACAGTTTGCATGAAATGTCGAATCCTGTTTTCATGGGAAAAATAAGAAACATATCATCAATTTGTCATCTGCTGAATTAGCACAGAGAGCGGTAAAGGTTAAAATTCCTAAAATATTGTTGACTTTGATGTTAGGGGGACTTGAATAGTTCCATTGTGCCAGAGTTCCATTGTGTCATACTAGCTTTTCTTATTTCTCTAGGAAAACATCTTGCGGATACTCATTTATAGAAGCTCATTGGTGAAGTATTTCTAATGAGTATCCACAACATACGAGGGATGTTCGAAATGAATTGCTTATTTCTATCTGGAGACTTCAAATTTCAAGTTAGCCCAAAAGTACTCATATAATGCCCTCGAAGTACTCCCCGTGGCTAGAAATGCAAAGTTTCAGCCGATGTATCCACTTCTTGAAGGCGTCACGGTACGCTGATTTGGGCACAGTAATAAGGTACTGATGAATGGCAGATCCAAGTGCCTGTCGGGACTGGTATTTCCGCCCAGCAAGGAATGCTTTCAATTTCAGAAACAAAAAGAAATCACATGGGGCAAGGTCTGGGGAATACGGGGGGTGAGGCAAAACAGTTACTTTTTCTTTCTTCAAAAACGCCGTAACTATTGCGGAGGTATGAGCTGGGGCATTGTCATGTAGAAGACGGACATGTTTAAAACCAGTGGCAGGGCATCATTTCTGATAATACTTTTTCAGTTTCTTCAGTACTACGTCTTTGTAGTACTTTCCGGTGATGCTTTTGCCCTTTTTCACTGGCACTTTTATTGCGACTCCTTCACCAGAGAAGAAGATTGCATACCAAACCTTCTTTGTACTCACAGAACGTTTGGCAGTTATTGGGCGTTTGCTGTGTTTAGTGGCCCAGATCTTATTTCTAACCTTTCTGACGGGCTCAAAATAATGGACCCAGGTTTCATCACCTGTGACAACATTGGCAAACTGCTTTTTGTCATATTTTGGAAACATTTGAAGCAGCTTTTTGGCCACTTTAACTTGTTGCCTCTTTTGCTCGTCAGTCAACAAATGTGGCACCCATCTATCAGAAATCTTTCTGACTTTCAAATGCTTCTTCAAAATAAGGTGAACCATTGATAGTGATATGCCTACCTTTCGTGCAATACACGAACTGTAAATCTGGCATCTACTTCAATGATTTCCTTTATTTTGGAAATGATTTCTTTATGAGATGCAGATTTTGGCCTACCTGATTTCGGTGCGGTTTTGATGGACTCTACACCAGACTCAAATTTCTTTTTCCACCGCCGAACTGTGTCATAAGACACACAAGAAGGTCCAAAAGCAGTAGAAATTTCAGTCATCAGCATTTTCAAAGAACAACCAAGTTTTGAGCGAGCTTTGATGTAAGCCCGTATTTCATCTTTTTTGTCGACGCTTCTACCAACCATTTTTACTGCAGTGGTCAATGACTGCGTGTATTCAAATGGCAAATTTTATGTCTTACACTTAGTCTAACATGTACATTTATACACCATTGTGTAGATATTGAATAGCCCTATACAGGTATGTATTGGTTTTTATCATGCCCCACGTGGATATCGAGCTAGAGGACAATAAGCAATTCATTTCGTAATTCGAGGGTTGAGCCTGTTGACTGTAGTAACTCACATATTTTTGAAACCCTTGTTTAGGGGCAACTTTGACCCCTTTGTAAACAATGCAAATTTATGTGCCATTGCTCATACGAGCAATGGCACCTAAATTTCCATTGTTTACAGAGAGAAATGCTATAATCTACATAACGCCTTCATGGTGGCGAGATTAAGTATTGGGAAAAACAGCCATCTGACTTTATACAGTCTTGTGATCAACCCACGATATGTTTTCCTGCAGGAATAAGAAACTATCAGTACCAGGCTTTTAAGTGTCCCTAAAACTCCCTAAAATTCCTAAAAGGTCACTCAAAACAAGGCCATATTCCTAAAAGAAAATAATATATTTTTCACCATCTTCCCTAGTTTTTTTCAGTTTCCAGTCTTTACACCATTGTAATTGAGAAAATGCTTATGCTTCTTTATAAACTTTTTATCATAGAGCTTCTATCCTTAGCTTACTTGCCTTCATATGTAATGTGACTATCAGTAAGTACTTGTCACACTTTTAAAGTGCTTGACAAAAGGCAGATACGAGGGTTGTTCAATAAATTTGTAGACTATCTCATTTGATTACTATTGCGTTTAAGTAAAAATTTCTTATATCATAACAAACTTGAATCTGTTATCTATAACTAAGCCAAAAATTTCACCCATAAAACAAACTAGTTACATTTAATGCGCATCTGCATTACCATAGTAACGCGCTACCACCCCCATCCAACGTTATGTACATTTCGCACTAGTTCATCCACTAATACATTCATTAATGAATCCTGTACATTCATACAAAACCTCCTGGATTGTTGCATAAAGTTATGATGACGTCATGTCAATTTTTGAGGTCCTTTGGATGTTGGAGTTTGAAATAAACAATGTTGGAACAAGGTGACCTGTACACTCATAAACGTCAAAATATCAACGAAAGAACGCATGGAAATCCGCGGGAATATAAAATTATGCTTGGATCTTGGAAAAATGCCAACAAAAACGTACAAGATGCTGCAGAAGGCAAAAGGCGAACGTAAAGTGAGCAGGGCCCTTGTGTTTTAAATGGCACAAGTGGTTTTCGTAGGGCCGGCTAGCATCAAACTACAGTTGAAGGGACAAACATTTGACAATTTGCAACAACTTCAGAGAGAAACAAATAAAATCACTCGAGGGTATTCTACGGCTTGGTTTTTGATGTTACATGTATTAAGAGACAGTGGCCTGAACGACATCAATGATGCATATTCCATTTTGAGGCATACTTTTAGAAAAAGTGAAACTTCACTTTTTGTTATTGACTGTGGACGACGTCACTGGTGTCGGAATGTGAACTGCGCCATGTTGTGGTTGCGCTTAGATGGCACATTTATTTTAGCCATATCTGTATGTACAGTGTGTTTGGTGTAATATTTGGTACACATGCATATGAAAGACTGTTGTTTACTATGGTATTTGTTTTATTTCTCTGAGAGATTGGAAGTTGAAATTATAAAACCAGTCTACGAATATATTGAACAACCCTCGTATAGTATGTCTGTGTGTAATTTTGTTTGAAAAAGCCCTTTAATTCCTAATTTTAGCACTAAAATTTTTTGAAAATAACCCTAATTTTGGGCTAAAATAGTCCTGATTTTTTTTTTCTTTTTTTGCAAAATAGTACTTTAACGTCTGCAGTACTTTTTGGTGGAAAAAGTAAGTACCTCATCTGGAGTTATGCTTATTTCGGACTATTTTTATCAACTGATCTTGATCTGCACTGTGTCATCCAGTATGTGAATTTATATCAACAATTTGGATTTAAGTAAGCCGATTGACTGACAATTAGAAATGGGCGTGGTTTCTTAATTTATTCAGCATTACAAGGACTAAAATAGAATTTTCTGATCGGTTGACTACAAATTTTCTCTCTGATCATCAGTCACAAGAGGCAAAACTGACTGATGATGGATTATAATTGATCAGTGGAACAACTGGAAAGGCTTGATATATTTTAGTAGAAGAGGGCAAAATGCTCGGCCATAGGGATTTTATTAATGTTTGAAAGATTTATTGGAATGCAGAAATTTTTATACGCCATTTGTTAACATGGGTATAGCCATTTGAGAACATGGATATCGCCATTTGTTATAATGGGGGTGGTTTTGTCATTCAGTAATTTCCCAAAAATATTTGGCACATGTCAATTTGACTTGCATCCATTTGACTATCTGTGTCTCCTAAACACACCTATTAAATGCTTAAGCATGCTGGATAAAAGTTTCTTGGGAGAAAAAAATCAGCACAACTCTAGAAACTTTACTGCAAACTAGTTTCGGAATTTAATCCTTCTTCAGTGCACAAAATGTCTGAATGTTACTAGCAAATGTTTATGACGTTACTATGTGACGGTTAAACGCCAAATAATTTGACATCAAGAACGCCAAACTATATGACGTTTCCTTGCAACATTTAATGAAATGGCAGAAATGCACAAAATAATGTATACATTAGATTGGATCAATGATACAATCTGTCACTATGAAACTTCACAAGTGCAAAACTTAAAGAGTTTAGAATAGTGACAAACAGTTTTTTATATATATACATTTTTATGCAAATGCTTTGCAGTATGAGCCGGAGCACATCAACTCCCAAGTACACCCAGTGAAGACCTATATCAGCCCATGCTGATATAGGTCTTCAGACAACATTTTGAAATATTTGTCTTATTTTTCCCAGTAAATAGGCATTGGGATTTCATGCAGATTGCCTCCTTTTCTGGAAAAACAAGAAAAATATCATCAGTTTGTTGTCTGCTGAATTTTCTGAGAGGGTGGTAATGGTTAAAAATCAATATTTAAGTTTCCCATTATTTAGCATTTATTACTTATGATACTTGTTAGTGCTTGAGAATTGAGATATTCTATTTACAGTTACAAACTGTTGACAAATGGAGTTGAAGATATAGTTGACCTAGCATCATACACAGCAGAATACCTTGGCCTTGTTACTAAAGAAGTGAAAGAATGTGAAACTGGTAAGAATGGTACACTTCAACCTCTTTATAACATGGTTATTTATAACACAGTTTTGGATATAACACGGTTCAAAGATGGATCCCAAAAATGCAAAGATTATATTGAAAAATGACCATAAATGGTCATTTTTCAATATAATCTATACATTTTTGTTTGGATATAACACGGTTGTTTAACTAACAGTTTATGCTATGGACCCCGACTATAGTGTTATAAAGAGGTTTTGGTGTATTTCATTAATTTAGTTTGATGTAGCCAACATCTTCACATAAGGTGACAATTTAGAACATTTTCATGTCCCTCCTCTCCCCAAATTCCTCCACTGCCATATCACTTTCTATTTTACCACAAACAGTTCGCGTGCACTCTGTCACCTGAATTTATGGATGCATTTAGGTCAAACTTGCATAGATACATCAATGGGACAGTGTGAAGAGTTTATTAGAGTTACAGGCCTGACACTTTCAGTCACTAAGAATTTTGCAGATTGGGTGTGGGAGGTGAGGTGAAAAGGTGAAGGACCATATGTTTTTCATGAATGTGAATTTCTAGTTTGTCTATTTTACATGGAATTGCCATGCTTAGGCAGCTGAAATAACTACCCACAAGATATATTTTGGTGCAAAAATAACAGTGATCATCTAAATACTTTCTGCATTTGGTCTTAAAAAGGACAAATACCCTATTTGACCTAATTACCACACTGTGCACTTAGGTTTTTCAAGATTACTGGAATAACTTTTAGTAAAATATCCGCCTTGTAAACGCACAATATCCGTCTAGTAAACGCACAATCTAAAGATAGATCAGCAGAAAACTTCATGAGAGGTATTTATAATGATGCTTGTGCAACATTTTTTCTGATTTTATTCATAAAAGCATATGTTGTGGGTATTCATTTGAATATGAGTACCCACAACATATGCATTTTATAAAGAAGAAGATAAAAGTACAAGGTCTGTAATCTACTACAAGAATACGAAATTGCTTGACTGTGCACTTATAAGGGTATGTGTGGTAATTAGCTCAAATTAGAAACGGTAAGTGTCTAGCTACACATGGTAGATGTTCTGCAATTTTTTACACGGGAGATAACTGTTGTGACTTCTGTTTGCTTTCTAGCACAACAAAGACCCTTTTCAAAAGAGAGGCAAAAACAGTTTGGCAGAGTTGCCTGAATTCATCCTGAAAATATGCTTTGATATTTCATTCAAACTAGCCCAGTCCTGGGAATACAGTGTAGACCCAGATCATATGCCACTGAGTGCAGCACTGATCAGTGTCTACATTGTGACTCATCCAGCCTTTTTAAGACACATTGACAGGTAATAGAATGGAATTGTTCGAATTTTAGAACAAGTAAAATGTTCGATAAAAATGTAAGATATCTGCATATTTAGTTTCTCTGTATTCTATCAGAGCCTTAGATAAGGTTTTAAGCAATTGGTATTTTTGGCTATTTTACTCTGAGTATCAGGGCCCAGTTGTTCAAAGCATTGTTAGCTTAACGAGCTCGTTAAGGGTCATTTCGTTAACTGTTTTAGCGGATTCAATATATAATATTCTGATATTTTTTGCTGAAAAAATGTGAGTAGCTTTTGCCCTGCAAAAGCTACTCACATTTTTTCAGCAAAAACTTTCAGCATATTTATGCCCCCAACTTCAAAGCAGTTGGAGGGGCATATTGCTTCTGGGTTGTTCGTCCGTCCGTCCTTCCGTCCGTCCGTTTGTCACGCTTTTTGATGCATAGCATAACTTTAGAACCGTGAATGCTACTGTTTTGAAATTTCTTATATGGATTCCTCATGAAAAAAATAGCTGACACGTATTTTTTTTCTTGACAGGATTATGCCCCTTTTCTGAGTTATGGCCCTTTGAAAAAATACGGATGCAATCTTGTCAGCAAAATATCTCAAAAGTGTTGAAGCTAGAGCTTTGAAACTTGAATGATAGACTGGTAGTGATGAGTAGACAACCTGATAAACTTTTGAAGAAATTTGGAAAATACTTCTTGAGTTATGGCCCTTTGTAATTTTGGACATTTTTACCTTGTCAGCAAAATATCTCAAAAACTGTTTGAGCTAGAACCTTGAAACTTAGTAAATGGATTCATAGTGATGAGTAGATGACCTGATTAACTTTTGAAGAAATTCTGAAAAATACTTCATGAGTTATGGCCCTTTGAATTTTTGGGCATTTTTACCTTGTCAGCAAAATACCTCAAAAAGCATTGGAGCTAGAGCCTTGAAACAACAAGAATAGACAGGTAGTGATAAGTAGACAACCTGAAAAAATTTTGAAAAATACTTCTTGAGTTATGGCCCTTTGTAATTTTGGGCATTTTTACCTTGTCAGCAAAATATCTCAAAAACTGTTAGAGCTAGAGCCTTGAAACTTAGTAAATGGATTTGTAGTGATGAGTAGATGACCTGATAAACTTTTGAAGAAATTCTGAAAAATACTTCATGAGTTATGGCCCTTTGTAATTTTGGGCATTTTTACCTTGTCAGCAAAAAATCTCAAAAACTATTGAAGCTAGAGCCTTGAAGCTTGATGAATAGACTGGTAATGATGAGTAGACAACCTGATTAACTTTTGAAGAAATGTTGAAAAATACTTCTTGAGTTATTCCCCTTTGTAATTTTGGGCATTTTTACCTTGTCAGCAAAATATCTAAAAAATTGTTAGAGCTAGAGCCTTGAAACTTAATAAATGGATTTCGTAGTGATGAGTAGATGACCTGATTAACTTTTTTGAAGAAATTCTGAAAAATACTTCATGAGTTATGGCCCTTTGTAATTTTGGGCAATTTTACCTTGTCAGCAAAATACCTCAAAAAGCATTGGAGCTAGAGCCTTGAAACAACAAGAATAGACTGGTAGTGATGAGTAGACAACCTGATTAACATTTGAAGAAATTTTGAAAAATACTTCTTGTGTTGTGGCCCTTTGTAATTTTGGGCATTTTTACCTTGTCAGCAAAATATCTCAAAAACTGTTTGAGCTAGAACCTTGAAACTTAGTAAATGGATTCATAGTGATGAGTAGATGACCTGATTAGCTTTTGAAAAAATTCTGAAAAATACTTCATGAGTTATGGCCCTTTGTAATTTTGGGCATTTTTACCTTGTCAGCAAAATATCTCAAAAACCGTTGGAGCTAGAGGCTTGAAACTTGATGAATAGACTAGTAGTGATGAGTAGTCAACCTGATTAACTTTTGATTAAATTTTGAAAAATACTTATTGAGTTATTGCCCTTTGTAATTTTTTACATTTTTATCTTGTCAGCAAAATATCCCAAAAACTGTTAGAGCTAGAGACTTGAAACTTGTTGAATTGATTGGTAATGATGAGTAGATGACCTGATTAACTTTTGTGTAAATTCTGAAAAATATTTTGTAAGTAATGGCCCTTTGTAAATTTGGGCATGTTTCCCTTTTCAGCAAAATATCTAAAAACTATTGAAGCTGGAGCCTTGAAACTTGATGAATAGATTGGTAGCGATGAGTAGATGACCTGATTATGCCCCCAGTTTAGAATGAAGTTGACGGGGCATATTACTTTGCCTTTGTTTGTCTGTCTGTCCGTTTATCCGTTCGTCAAGCTTTTTTGTGCATGCCATATCTTAAGAACCATGCTAGGGTTTTGAAATTTTATATTTGGGTTCCCAATGAAAAAATAGCTGACTCCTATTTTTTTACCTTGTCCAGCATGTTTGTTTAGAGTTATGCCCCTTTCAAAAAATCAGAATTCAATCTTGTGAGCAAGATATCTTGAAAAGTATTTAAGCTGGGTTCTTGAAATTCGATTTAATGAGTGGGAATGATGTGTAAATTACCTGATTATATTTTGAGAGAATTCCGTGAAAATATTGATAAAGTTACAGCCCTTTGCGGTTCTGCACATTTTGACCTTGTCAGCAAGATGTCTCAAAAAGTACTTCAGCTAGGGTCTTGAAATATTATATGCTGATTGGGGATGATGTGGAGATTACCTGATTTGTTTTTTAGGGAATTCCATGAAAAATCAATGTAGTTATTGCCCTTTGTAGTTATAGGCATTTTGACCTTGTCAGCAAGATATCTCAAAAAGTATTTAAGCCAGAGCCATGATATTTGGTATACTGATTGGGATTGAGGAGGAGATCACCTGATTAAATTTTGAACCAATTAAATGAAATGTTGGAGTTATGGCTCTTCACAATTTCTGGCCATTTAATGTAGTTGCTTTATTGTGTATAGCATAAGTTTACAACCATGTATGCTAATGTTTTGAAATTTCATACTTTGGTTCCTCATGAAAAAATAGGTGACCCGTATTTTTTTCTTATCCCAGTTATCTCCTATTTTAGAGTTATTTCCCTTTGATAAAATAACGTTGAAATCTCATATATTTGTACTGTTGTTACCGTCATGGGCAAGCAGTGTTGGAGTCAAGCAGTGTTAGGCAGTTGGGGGCATAGTGTTTTACAAACACCAGCTCTTGTTGTGTGTCACTTGATGTAAATTTTAACGAATCGTTAAATAACGACGTCGTTAGCTTTGAACAACTGGGTCCAGGATTTTTATTTTGGATACCCTGTTAATGGGTGCAGGAATTACAGATAGTTGGGTATTACAGTAACACCTCAATGACCCAAACACCCATGGCTCTTTTACCTTGGATGATTCAAATTTGTTTTTGAGTCCCTATGAAATTCTTCCAATAGCTCAAGAAAACAAATATTTAGGGAAATTTTCTTGAAATTATATGTTGTGTGTACTCATTAGAATTGCCTCATTGAGGTGATTCTAATGAGTATACTCAACGTACTATTATTGTATAAATCAAAAGGTCTTTCCAAAGTAATGACCATTTGCCTCCTGACCTGGGCTATGATTAACCCTCAGTGGCTGGAACTATCCATGTCTTGCGTAAATTTCCATGGTCCTAAAGATGTTTGAGCCGTTGAGGTTTTACTATGTTTGAATTGTTTTTTGTTGTTTTTCTTTTTCAAAAATTTTAATTGGGTAAATACACCAAAAAGCAACTAATTATGTCCCCGCCATTTTCAATGGGGGCGCATATAGTATCACTGCTGTCCGTACGTCCGTCCCGTACGTAACACTTTTGGTTTCCGTGCGATATCTTTCGAAAGGATTGGTATATTGGTTTGAAATTTTATACACAGGTATATAATCATAAAATGTAGGTAAAGTTCGATTCAGGGTAAAATCCACCAATTATTTTGAGAGTTATGGCCCTTTTCAACTTTGAAAAATTTTCAACTTTGAAAAATGGTTTCCGTGCGATATCTTTTGAAAAACGTTAGTGTATTGGATTCAAATTTTATACACAGGTATATAATCATAAAATGTAGGTCTAGTACGATTTAGGGTAAAACCCACCAATTATTTTTGGAGTTATGGCCCTTTTTCAACTTTGAAAAATGGTTTCCGTTCCATAACATTTGAAAAGATTAGTGAATTGGATTATATTTTATACACAAGCATATAATTATAAAATATAGGTCAAGTTTGATTTAGGGTAAAATCCACAAATTATTTTTGGAGTTACGGCCCTTTATCAATGTTGAAAAATAGTTGAAAAATGGTTTCCGTTCAATATCTTTTGAAAAGTTTAGTGTATTGGATTCAAATTTTATACACAGGTATATAATCATAAAATGTAGGTCAAGTACGATTTAGGGTAAAATCCACCAATTATTTTTGGAGTTGTGGCCCTTTTTCAACGTTGAAAAATGGTTTCCGTTCCACAACTTTTGAAAATATTAGTGAATTGAATTCATATTTTATACACAAGCATATAATTATAAAATATAGGTCAAGTTTGATTTAGGGTAAAATCCACCAGTTATATTTGGAGCTACAGCCCTTTTTCAATGTTGAAAAATAGTTTCAGTTTGATATCTTTTGAAAACATTAGTGTATTGAATTCATATTTAACACACAGGTATATAATCATAAAATAGAGGTCAAGTTCCAATTAGGATAAAATCAACCCATTATTATGGGAGTTATGGCTCTTTTTCACCTTCAAAAGATGTTTTCCTTCTGATATTTTTTTAAAAAAGATTGATTTGTGTATTGGATTCATATTTTATACCCAGGTATATAATCATAAAATCTGGTCAAGTTAGAATTAGGGTAAAATCTGCCAAATATTATGAGAGTTATGACCCTTTTTTCAACTTCAGTTTTTGCAAAATACCTGCGTGTGGGTGAGGATGGCCTTGGGCAGGGGCATCTATGTCATACTGACACTTTTCTAGTCCAACTTCTAAGGCATGGTTGTATTTTTGTATACCCTCAACTTCAACTTTGAAGTTGGGAGGGCATATTGCTTTGGGCTTGTCTGTCCATTCATTCGTTCGGCAACATTCTTTCGTGGAGATTGATCATGAAATATTTTCTACGGTCATTCTCTCCCTTCCGCTGATTCAAGAAGGGCAGTTGTCAGTTTCTGGCGAAAGAATGTGCACAATACTGGTTAACCGCTTGGAGGACTAAGCCTGCCCAGTAAACGAGTGTCTTAGGTAAACTGACCCCGCTAGACATGACCCCATTGGATTGACTGGTCCGTAAAACCTCAACACAAACAAACATTTGTTTGTCCGTACGTCACGCTTATGAGACCTTGAAATTTCATATATGGATTGCTTGTGAATAATTAGCTCCCATATTTTTACGCCCAAGCCTGCCGAAAGCAGCAGTGGGACATATAGCGTTTTCGTCATGAAGTTATGTCTGTACTGTTTATTATGTCACATTTGTAACCAAAGTCTAACGAATGTTTTTAAGTTTACATTCAAATGTACATTGATGTTTACGTTTTGCCTTTCTCTTGGAGGTCATAGCATGGGTACCTTTTATGCTAGGAAGTTGAAATTTGGTATGCTACTTTCCCAGACCTAAACCTTCAACTGTGCTAGAATTGCCCCTAGGTCATGCACTTGAGTGGGGCTAGGGGGTGAAAATGTATACATTCAGAATGAGCATTTGGAAAATAGTTCTTGAAATTCATGCATCCAAAAGTTGTTACCATATAGGCAAAGGATTGTGGTACTTGTGTACTTTGGACACGTGTATATTTTCCATTTTGTTTGTGTTTTTTTTGTGGGAAATAGGTTGGGGTGGATGGTACCCTGTTTCTAACAGGTACAAGAATTTCTGATAATTGGGTATTTACCCCATAAATTTAATTTGATTTTTTTTTTTTTTTTTTTTTTTGGGGGGGGGGGGGGTGGGGGTGGGGTAGTTTATTTTTTTTATTTTTTTTTTTTTGTTGTTGTTTTTTGTTTGTTTGATGCTTTTTTTAATCAAAAAATTTAAAAATTTAAATGGGTAAATACAGAAAAAAGCAACTCATCTAAGGCACTGTTTTTTTTTGTTTTTTTTTTGTTTTTTTTTTTATTTTAAGGAAAATAAACTGAGGTCTGTGGGAAAATCTATTTTGTTCATAAATGGCACCTAACTATATCTTTGGGTACTCCTGTTATCTAGGGCTGTGGTCCCATTATAGTTGATATCTTCCAATATGCTGCAAATCATAAATGGCACCTAACTATATCTTTGGGTACTCCTGTTATCTAGGGCTGTGGTCCCATTATAGTTGATATCTTCCAATATGCTGCAAATACATTCCTAAATTAGTCTAAATGAAGCATGAGCATCATTTTTTATCTAAACCAGATACAAATTAACACAAGTTGATTGGAAATTGGGCAAAACCTTACAATATGTCTGCCTATGTAAAATCCTTACCTGTCTGGATCAATTCATCAGATGACAGACTGATGCTATTTTTGTATTTTCCTCAGAAAACAGGCTTTGACATTTTCTGCAAACTATCTCCTTGGGAGACAATTTGCATGAAATATCAATGTCTATTTTCTGGGAAAAACTAAGAAAAATATTTCAAAATGTCATTTTTAAAATTTTCAAAACATTTTACCCAGCATTCTGAGCATTAAAAAGTATAATTAAGCTTAGTTGAGGGTTGGATTCCAGTAAGGGCCGGGGCTGGATTAGGTTTAGGTGTAATTTTGGCCCTAAATTTTGTGGATGCCCTGTTGTAATCACTCTGTCTGTCATCCAGCCACAAAATTTTCTCATGGCCATATCTCCTATATTGTACAGCCCAGGTCAATCAAAATTGGAGTGTAGGTAAATCAAGCGAATAAAAATTATATATCATAAGAAAGTCACTGTGAACAATATATTAACATTTGACCTACACTATTTGCCAGTCAACCCTTGTCCTACTGAACCCGTATATACCCTGCCTTTGCAAACAGTGTAGATCCAGATCAGTTGGCTTCTGAAGAAGCCAACTGATCTGGATTTGCACTGTTTGCCATTAGTATGTGATCATGAATTTATATCAACAATCTGAATCAAGGAATCTGATTGGCTGACAATTAGAAGTGGGGATGGCATCTTAATCTATTCAGCAAGACAAGTTAATGATTATATTAACCCATTGTAGTCTTGATACCCCTAAAAGGGTAATTGGCAAACAGTGCAGACCAGATCAGATGCCACAGAATCAGGGTCTCCACTGTTTGCAAATAGTTCAACCATTTTCCTCATATAGTCAGACATACCTAATATCGAAACTAGACTCTTCCAGTATATACTGTGGGGGAGTTCATTCAGTCTACAATGGGTTAAAAAACTGACAACAATAGACCTGGCCAAATACATAGATGGAAGAGTCCACTTCAGAAACTCGAGGGATGGAAGGGTTAATGCTTTTTTTTTTTTTTTCTTTTAGATGCTGCAAATCTAAAGAAGGAACAGAAAGTCAAGAGCAAGACGGTAAGTAATGATTTCAGGTCTTAGAAAGTACTAAACCTTGGTAAAGCTCATCTTGATGTGACATTACAAAAACATGCCTATTCAAATATCCTGAAAATTTTACCACCAAAAAAAAAAAAAAAAAAAATTAAAATTTTCAGATAATAATTTCTGATATTTTTCATATTTCTGCTCAAACCATAGATTGTGGTACTTGTTAGAACTGCCTCAATGAAGTGGTTCCAATGAGTACCCACAATCTACATTTTGAGCAGGAATAAGAAAAATAATGTATGCCCCAGTTTAACAGTATAAATATGAGGTTTAAGGGGGTCAAAATTATATAGGCATGTTTTCGTGATGAGCTCTTTTCACTAGTTTGCTGTCACCACTGCATGTTATACCCACTTCATAATAGCTCCAAAGAAGGAGGCTGTTTGCACTGCAACTGTCGTTCCCTCTGTCCTTCTGTCCATCCAAGGTCATAGCCCAGATGAGGCGCTTTTTTCCAACCGAAAAGAACAGACAGTTTTCTTATTTCTTTACAAAACATATTGTGGGTACTCATTAGAAGTGCCTCACTGAGGCACTTCTAATGAGTACCCACAATATATGTTTTTGTGGAGAAATAAGAAAAATATGTGGATACCCCTTCTTATCTAGAGCTATGCAAGGTATTGTCGGGAGCTACCTCTTGTTTTGTAAGGCATCTGTGGAAAATGATGTCAGATACCAACATTAGGTCACTGTGACCTTTGACCTACTTTATACAGAGTGCTTATCTGCTGTACTGTATGACTATATTATTTTTGACCTCTGACTTAATTTAAAAAAAAAAAACAAAAAACTACTGCATATCTTGGGGTGGTCGGGTGTGGCGAAGGTATCGTGTATCTTGCATCACCGGGGCGTCCAACTGAGATTGGCTTACAGTTGGGCAAGGCTTGCTATCCTTGTACCAGGTAAGGGTAAAGGCGAATGTTTTTCATCTGTTTCTTCCCTTTCATTTCTGTTCCTCTTTCTTCCCAGTCCCTCTCTTTCATCTCCTCTATTACTTTTCTCCCTCTCTCTGGGAGACGACACAAAATGAGCCACAAGGATTGATGTGTCATTAAACCCCAACACAATCAATCAATCAATCAACTGCATATCTTACATGTGTATTTGTTTGATTTAGAGTTTTATGGCCCAGTCAACTCTGTTAAGGTGATATCAAGCCAGTTAGTCAACCTGTTCACATATTTCCTGGGACGTCACTCAGAAAGTCGCTTTTTGCTTGGCGTTTTATATGAAAATATTTTGGTCTGATTGACCATATTTTATCAGCAATTTCTATAGTAAAGTGTTGTTTTTCTGTTGTTGTTTTTTTTTTTTTAATTTTTTGTCTGAGGTAATATATTTTAATTTTCTTTATTGAATGTAAATTATCAGCGCTTCACAACAGTGGTGTGAAAATTTCAGAAAAATTGAATGTGCGGAACTTGTTGAAATTCTGCTTCCAAGTTAACTACCCTACAGATTTCTGCATAATTTGCATTCATTTTTACTAACAAACTAACAAATTTTTTAAAAACAAATGACTAGAATAAAACTTTTTGTGCATAAGTTAGTCATGCCAAATGATTTTGCATTTAATCATGATAAAAGTTTGCAAATTTACTTCTTTTGTGTAACGTGCCGTGCAAAAAATGACTTTCTGAAAGATCAGGAAAGACAGTAGCTAGGGTTATCCAGTACTTCGTTGTACACATCCTTTAGCCAGTAACTCACAACTGCCCTTCTTGTATCAGTGGAAATGGGAAATGATGTCATAATTGATCATTCTCTCAATGAAAGTTATGTGGCTGAGCAGGGATTCGAACTTGAGACTCCTGGATCTCATCACGGAAACATGCCTATATAACATTGACCCCCCTTAAACCCCACTTTTATATAGTAAAACTGGGTTTTACAGGGGTATATATTATTTTTCTTGTTTCTGCTCAAAAACAAAGATTGTGGGTACTTGTTAGAACCGCCTCACCGGCGCGGTTCTAACAAGTACCTACAATCTATGTTTTGAACAGAAATATGAAAAATATCAGTTTTTTTATCTTAAAATTTTCAGTTTTTTGGAGGTGAAATTTTCTATATATTTGAATATATTTGAGGTGTGTTTTCATAATGTGCAGTGAGATAAATTACCGACTGCATTTTGAAGCCTAGCACATATCTCTTGTACTGAATGGCCTGTGGACAGTGGGTTACATACATACATGTAAAACTTAGTAAATGCAATCTGTATTTTGACCTCTGACCCAGCCAGGCTCCATAGCCCAGTTGGTAGTGCATCTGACAAAAGATCAGGGGTTACAATCCCAGATCGGCAACACATTTTCATCAAGAATTAATAAAAATGTTTACCTAATCAGAGGAGTTGTTAAGGAGGAGTATTTTGGTGATAGTTCTGGGCTAATTTTTTCTTATTTTCTCCATAAAAACATATTTTGTGGGTACTCATTAGAAGCGCCTCACTGAGGTGCTTCTAATGAGTACCCACAACATATGCTTTTATGGAGAACTGGAGAATATTATCCAATAATTATTACCAAATACTACTCCTTAATGAGCAATGTGTATATTATTGAAGAGCTTATATTTTTAGGCTGTGAATTCAGCAAAACCTAAAGGAAAAAAGTTGGACGATAAAAAGTTAGAAGATCATAATGATCAGATTGGGACAGATGGTGCAAATGCTCAGAAAACACCAGAAGAAAGTTACTCCCCCGTGTACAAGTATCGTTCCTGTCACTCTGGATATAACCCCACACTGAACTTGTATGATGAGAAAGTGTACATAATGATGTATAATATGTTCAATGATATTGTGTACAAAATGTCCGAACTTTTCGAAACTTTTTAACTTTAATTTTTCTTTTTTTTTTTTTTTTTTTTTTTTTTTTTTTTTTTTTTCTTGTGTGTGTGTTACTCTCAGACATTGGCTTAGTATCATATCCATTTTATTTCTATTATCCAATAAAGCACCATTCCAAAATTGTAGCACTTCCAAACAAAATTCTGAGATATTTTCTTCTATTTTTCCAAGAAAATAAGGCATGATTTCATATATCATTATATGTTGTATATGTCATTGTAGCAAAGTAAAATAAGTGATTAGTTATATCATTGTTTGTTTTCTGTGAGAAAAAGAAGGGAGTTTGATCGCTGTTCCATGAGTATTCTGGATGGATTTGATAATCAGTTTTATTGGACAGGTTTTGTTGTTTTTTTTTTCAAAAAATCTGTCCTTTAAAATAGCAATGTCTGGGCGGGCAGGTGTTGTCCCAAATTAACATTTTGGTTTAACCGTTTTTCAAAGTTATATGTTACATTTATCCTTCAGTCGATTGCTTTCATATTTGGTAGGGATTAAGAGGAGAACCAGTTGATGTTTCACTTGCAAAAGAGACAACTCTCACCTACTTTGTCCACAGGAGTCCAGTTACATATTTATTTGTGAAATGTGATTTATTTTTTCTTCAATTCTACAAATCTGATATGTCGAGGTATGGATATATCAAAGTATTTCAGAGAGTCCTTTATTTCAAGAGAATGAGAGTCAACTGTATTCAGGGTAACAGCAGTATTTACTCTAAATATTTAGACGCCTTTACACCACACCCCATTATCCTTAAATCTGAACATATTTTCTACCTTTTGGTGTCTCTGAAAACTGCTAGATGAGTGGCAAACAGTGTAGACCTTGATGCATTCTGTAGCATCTGATATGGGTCTGTTCTGTTTTACTCAGGCCTGTCTGTCCAAATAGTCAAGGTAACCATTTACTCTAAACACTGTAATAACCCAAGAATTGGGACAGACAGGCCTGAACAGTTTAGACCTAAATCAGATGCCGCAGAACACATTGTCTGACCAGGGTCTACACTGTTTGCAACTCATTAAGTACTATTTTAGATAAATCAACAGGTAGTAAAATAGACCTTTTTATACGCCCGTTTGAAAAATGGGACATATGTTACGGGGTATGGCCTCCGTCCGTCCGTAAACTTTTTTGTTTCTGGCTAACTCCTCCTACAGTTTACATCTGATCAAGCTGAAACTTGGTATACAGTTAGACCATGATGTGGCGCAGTGCATATTGTTTCGGGGTTACAGTCCACCAAATGTTTGCAGAGTTATGCCCCTTAGAAAATTTCTGTAAACTTTTCATTTCCGGTTAACTCCTCCTACATTTTACATCCAATCAAGCTGAAACCTTCATATATACATGTAGTTAGACCATGATGTGGAGCAGCACATATTGTTTCGAGGTTACAGTCCACCAAATATTAGCAGGGTTAAACCCCCTTGAAAATTTCTGTTAATTTCTATTAATTTTTTGTTTCCGGCTTAATCCTTCTATAGTTTACATCTGATCAAGCTGAAACTTCATAAATAGTTACACGATGATGTTGAGTAGCACATATTATTTCGAGGTTGCAGTGCACCAAATATTTGCAGATTTATGCCTCTTTGAAAGTTTTTGTAAACTTTTCGCAGCATATTGTTTAGAGGTAATAGTGTGCAAATTTTATTTTATAATAAGTATATTTTTTGCAAATAACTAAAGTTTTGGTCATATGGGCAAAATATTGATTTTTTTTTCTTTTCTTTTATTAGGTTTGCAAGGAAAGGTTGCCATTATTAAATCTTTATGAATACATAATTCTTTTTGGATTTTTTTTTTTTTTTTTTTTTAATACTCTTCTGATTTGGCTCCCTGGAAGAAAAAATAAAATCAGTTAAAGGTTTACAAAAAAATTTCTTGCAGAATTTTTTTTTTTTATGTTTTTTTTTAGGTTGTTTATTTTTGTTTTGTTATTGTTTGGTCCGATATTGAAGTATAGGAAAAACAAATCAGCCAAAGGCTCATATGAGCTTATAATATAGTCATGCTTCTGTGGTGTGTCCTCTGTCAGAAAGCACTTCTCCCTAGAAGCAGCAAACTTCTCCCTATTTTCCAAGGAGGGAGAAGTCACTTCTTCCTTAATTCCTGGGCCAGCTTGGTCGCTTAGGTTACAGTTCACCAAATATCAGCAGAGATATGCCCCGATGAAATTTTTTTATTTTTTTTATTTATTTTTTTTTTTGTAATTCCACTTACAGTTTATATCCGGAGCAATGAATTATACAGGAGCCAGTTTTTGTGCTGCATCTTTTTACTTGCCACGGATGTATAATGCTCCGCTTGGCGGAGCTCCTGTTCAAAGTTTAGGACAAGTATGATAAGGATTTAAGATGTCTCAATACTTCAGGTAAATATGGTCTCTGGACACCATAGCATATTACCATATTTGACCTAATTACCACACTGTGCGTTGAGGTTTTCAAAAGCACTGGGAAAACTTGTAGTAAAATATCAACCTAATAAGGGCACACTTTAAAGAAAGATCAACAGAGGACTTCATAATGATGCTTATGCGATATTATTTTTTGTTTTCTTTATAGAAACACATGTTGTGGGTACTCGTTTGAATTGCCTCGACTTGTTGAGGCAATTCAAACGAGTACCCACAACATATGTTTTTATAAAGAAGTAGATAAAAGTACTCTAGTTGTAATCTTTTAGATTACTAAATTGCTTGACTGTGCACTTATTGGAGCATGTGCGGTAATTAGGTCAAATACGATATTCTAAAATCTGAATGTTTTACTGTTCTTTGGTGTGTCTAAAAAGTACGTGATGAGTGGCAAATAGTGTAGACCCTGATCAGATCTACATTCTGCTGCATCTGGTTTATGTCTACTATGTTTGCTCTGGCCTGTCCGTCCAAATACTTTGGGTAAATATGGTATTTAGCTAATTATTTAGACATCTTAAATCCTTACCATATCCTCCTGAAGTCTGATCAAGTTCAGCTACCTGTTGATGTGTCTAAAAACACTTTATGAGTAGCAAACAGTGTAGACCTTGATCAGATTCCTCATTCAGCAGCATCAAATCTGTGTCTACACAAATTTCTCTGGCCTGTCTTTCAAAATACTTTACAAATAGTGTAAATATGGTATTATATCTTTACCTTAATATTTATACACTATAACTCCGGACATATTGTCCTAAATCTGAACAAATTTAACTGTTAATGTGTCTAAAATCTCGACCTAATTCATCAAAGCTTTGTTAGCTTAACAAGCTTGTTAATGACAAACTTGTTAAAGGAGAATGCAATATAAGTTGTAAGTATATCTTGGAGTAAAGTGCTTAACGCAATTTATTCTAATGCAAGAGTTTTCAAAATCGGCCTAGAAATAAGGAAGTTATGGTGGTTTGAATATATCTAAAATGGCTGTCATGGATGCCGCCATATTGTAGGCTTTGTGACGTCACACAGCCCAAATTAAATATGCAAAACCAATTATAAAAGGTTTTTAAGAATAATTTTGCTGCAATTATTTTTATAATCCTTTAATTCTAGTGACAAGCGGTCGTTTCCCCCCAAATAAATCAACCTTATGAGAATAACTACCTTTATGGAATGAAGTTTAATTTTTATGAAACCTCATTAAATATTCAAAATGGCGGCGCCCATTCCACCAATATTAAAATATTCATCTGTCTATAACTTATTTAATTTTCCACCGATTTTGATCAAATTTGTGTCAAAATTCATTATTTGTAAAGTCCTTTACTTTAAAGCACAATATCTTTTAAGGTTGCGTTCCCCTTTAACTATTGTAGCTGAGGTATTTTCAAATATATTATTTTTGCTGCAAAAATGTGAGTAGCTTTTAAGCCACTCACATTTTTTCAGCAAAAAATATCAATGTATTTGCCATATTTCAACATAGAAATTTTAATGTCACATTAACTAACAACTTTGTTATGTTTTGAACAACTGGGCCCTGCTTGATGAATGGTGAACAGTAAAGATTATGATCAGCTGCTGTATCTGGGTCTGTATGTTTTGTTCAGAGGTAACAATATTTGCCCTAGATATTTAGACACCTTAACCCATTGTAGACGGAATAGACTCTCCCACATTATATATCGGAAGACTCCAATTTCAATTTTAGGTATGTTCAGCTATGAGATTTACATATTCCTAGAGAAAAATGGGTAAACTATTTGCAAACAGTGAAGACCCTGATCAGACGCCGCGTTCTGTGGCGTCTGATCTGGGTCTGCACTGTTTGCCAAGTACCCTTTTACGGGTCTCCCGACTACAATGGGTTAAAGGCTCCATATTCCTCAAAAGTAGACATTTTTTTATCCAAAAATAGGTTTAATGATTGATATATGGTATCAAGACAATCATAAAATGTGGCATCTGACAGCCTTAAAAATTTCAGTGGATTAAAAAAATGAAATGATCTTTTATCATATCTCTGAATTAATGTTGGCAACATTAATTCAGAGATACAATAAAAAATTCATTTTATTTTTTATCCCGATCAAGAACGATAGACTGTCTGAAATTTTACAGGTTGTCAGATGCCACATTTTATGATTGTATTAATATCTTTATAAACTTTTCTTGGATAAAAAATGTCTATTTTTGAGGAATATGGAGCCTTTAACTCCTTACTGTATTGCCCTAAATTTGAACATAGTTTACTACCTTTGTGATGTCTAAAAACTATTTGATGAGTGGCAAACAGTGTAGACCTTGATCATATGCTGCAGAAGGCCTGTTTGAATATTCATGGTAAATGTGGTATTATATTTACCGTATGAAAAATATTCAGACACCTTAGGTAGTAACACTTTACCGTATGCGTTTTAAATATGAAAGAGTCCGATTTTCTACCTATCGACGTGTCTAAAAGCTGTTGGATTAATGCAAACATTGTAGACCCTGATCAGATGCCACATTTTGCAGCAGCTGATCTGAGTCTAATTTTTGCTCAGACCTACCTGTCCCAATTAAAAGAGATTGTGTACATGACGTGCAGTGTCATGTACACAGACTACAAAGGCCCGAAGCAGTCTTGCGCTTTTTCACCAAATAGCCTTATTAAGTTTGTGGTTCCATGGCCTCCCACCATTGAAGTTAGATGTAACATGAATCAGTGTGGAAACTGCTGCAAATGAACCCCTAAAAAGACGATCACAATTGCAGCAGACAATGATTTTGATTTTTTTTTTTTTTTTTGAGAGAGAGAGAGAGAGGGGAAAGATGTTGACATTTCATGTGAGAAATTTCAAGTCTTGTTTTCTCAGAAAAGTAACAAAAATAAAATTTTAGAATGTTGTCTGCTTCAAATTTTGCTTGGCAAATTTCAAATCTTGTTTTCTCTGAAAAAATAACAAAAAAAAAAAAAAAGAAAAGAAAAGAAAAATTGGAATGTCGTCTGCTACAGGTTTTGCTTGGTGCTTTAAAGCTTAAGTTAGATTTGCTGTACCAGTCTTCTGGATAAATGGCCAATTTTCCTGGTTCATATTTAAGTTAACCTTTACCACTCTCTGGGCTAATTCAGCAGATGGCAAATTGATGATATTTTTCTTATTTTTCCCAGAAAACAGGATTTGATATGTCAAAACGTGTTTTCTTGGTAAAATAAGAAAAATATTTCACTATCGTCTGCTGAAAATTTTACACAGAGTGCTAAGGGTTAAAAAAAAACTATTTGACAGCCGGATCTGGTCTGCAGGAATGAGAAGAGTTAACTTGTTGATGAACAAAGAGGAACTTAGAACAGGATATATGTATTACAATTAAATGCCAAGTTTGTTTAAACAACATTCCGGATATCTCTCTCCAGGTCTCTGATCTCCAGGTGTTTAGTTTAGTCTTTAACACTGGGATAATTCATCAGACGACACACAGACGATTTTTTTTTTTTTTTTTTGCAAATAGGCTTTGTCATTTCATGCAAACTTGAATGAAATGGCAAAGCCTATTTTCTGGGGAAAAAATAAGAGATACTTTAAAATGTCGTCTGCTGATTTTTTTTATCAGCATGCAGAGCAGAGTGTTTAGAGAAATTCTAGGAATTTATTTACATTACTGGGCACTCCAGGTGAACTTGTTTCCACCAAAATTGATATTGATAGTTTTCTTGGTGAGAAAAAAAATACATAAACACAATAATAACCCGAAGTATTGGGACAGATGCACAGAATAAAGGTTATATACTGCAGCTAAGGAGAACTCTGGATGTCCCATTTCTAAGGTTACATGTATCTGCCGCATACATAAAAAGGGGGTCACCTTAACCTTCACCACTCTCTTGGCTAATTCAGCAGATGACAATATTTTTCTTATTTTCCCAGAAAACAGGATTTGACATTTCATGCAAATTGTCTCCAATGCAGACAGTTTGCATGAAATATCAAATCCTGTATCCTGGGAAAAATTTAAAAAAATATTAAAAAAATGTTTGCTGAAAATTTTACCCAGAGTGCTAAATGTTAAAAAGAAAATCTGTCAGAATAGCCAATGAATTATACTATAGATGCCAAACGTTAGGTAAGAAAATCGGTAAACAGCATATTTGTAAAAAAAAATTAATAAATAAATTCCCCTTGAAGAACTGAGCACATAAAAGAATGAAAATTGCAGTCGGTTTCATTGAGACTGATCTGAGTTTTTTTCTTAGGCGCACAGTGTCAGAAGGTATGTTTTCTCACGTTGCGGACATATAAATTATGTGACTGTTGATGCGTAGACTGGTTCCAGTCTCCAGTGACTAAATATTTATTCGTAAAATGTTTGATAATCCACTAGAATAAGACCAAAATATAATATCATGACTATAAAGATTGGTCTGGAGCCAGTCTACACTGTTTTCAATATCTTTCAGAAAATCGTTGTTTGCTTGGCGCTTTACACGGAAGTAAATTTGCAAACTTCTGTCATGATTTAACGCAAAACCATTTGTGGTAACAGCTTATAAACAAAGTGTTATTTTAGCCATTGTTTTTTTTTTTTTTTTTTTGTTTGTTTGTTTGTTTTTTGGGTTTTTTTTGTTGTTTTTGTTTTTCTAAATTAAATATTTTCACTTTTACCCACAGTAAAAATGAATGCAAATTGCGCATAAGTCTGTAGAGTAGGTAATTTAGAAGCAGATTTTCAACGAGTTCCGCTTGTTAAATTTTTCTGAAATTTTCACAATATTGTTACGAAACATCAATAATTCAAATTCAGCAAAAAAAAAAGAAAAAAAGTTTTTGAAACGAAAAATAAAAAAATAAAATCACTTTACTATAGAAATTGCATAGGTCAGACCAACGTTTGGTCGTAAATTTAATTTTAGGGTACATGTTTGAGAACAAAACACAGAATGGTTTCTGATAAGATATGGTCAATCAGAACTAAATATTTTCATTAAAATAAAACGCCAAGCAAAAAAGGTCTTTCCTAGTGCTGTCGAAAGGACAGTAAATGGCGCGTTGAGAGCCCTGATGAATCGGAGTTTACAGCATCATTACGAAACCACGCCTGTTCGAATATATGGAAAATTTCACAACCAAAAATTGAAAGTTTTCAGATAAACATTCTGATATTTTTTTCATATTTCTGCTCAAAACATAGATTGTGGGTACTCGTTAGCCGAGGCAGTTCTAATGAGTACCCACAATCTATGTTTTTGATCAGAAATAAGAAAAATAATGTATACCCCTGTAAACCCCAGTTTTACTATATAAAAGTGGAGTTTAAGGGGGTCAAAATTATATAGGTATGTTTTCGTGATGTACAAGAGGAAAAACTTTTACAATGACTTTTTTGTCTGCTTGAGGAAGATCAATAAAATTACTAGTATATTTGTATTATTTTGGATTGTCTCACTTTCTCTGGCCCGTAATATTGTTGGGTAATACAGGGGAATAAATGTACTTTCAGGGAAAACAACTCTTAGAATTGTTTTGCTTCCTTTCTGGAAAGGAAAAAAAAAAATAAATGAAAAGAATTTGCTTCCAAGAGGAACGAATTCTTTCCTTTTAGAGTGAGTTCATTTTCAAAAGGAGGTTGGTGTGCAGGAAAGGAGTCAGGAAGTCATGAAACTGGTCTCCGTAGAAAATGTTCATCACGAAAACACGCCTGTATAATTTCGAGCCCCTTAAACCCCACTTTTATATAGTAAAACTGGGGTTTACAGGGGTATACATTATTTTTCTTATTTGGTAAAAACATAGATTGTGGGTACTCGTTAGAACCGCCTCACTAAGGCGGTTCTAACGAGTACCCGCAATCTCTGTTTTGAGCAGAATTATGAAAAGTGTCAGAATTTTTTTTATCTGAATTCTTTTTTTGGTTGTAAAATTTTCAATATATTTGAATAGGCGTGCTTTCGTAATGTTGGAAAATCTACGAAGTGTATCCAGTCCCCACTATAACCACGAAAACATACCTATATAATTTTGACCCCCTTAAACCCCACTTTTATATAGTAAAACTGTGGTTTACAGGGGTTTGCATTTTTTTCTTATTTTGCTAAAAACCGCCTCGCCGAGGCAGTTCTAACGAGTAAACCACAATCTATGTTTTGAGCAGACATAAGAAAAACATCAGAATTTTTATCTGAAAACTCAGTTTTTGGCGGTGGAATTTTCAATATATTTGAATAGGCATGTTTTCGTAATGTTGGGTCCAGTTAACCTACACCAGTAGATTTCTTCTACGGCAGTTAACCTACACCTAGTAGATTTCTTCTACGGCATCCGTTTTCAAGTGGGCAACGAAGATCCTGACCGGGCTGCGCAGATGTGCAAGTTTATCTACATCTCTGCTGTCTACATAGGTAAAAAAGACCATTCTCTTGCATTCGCAGGGGGCGGATCCAGAAAATATATGGTGTCGATCGATTGGATCGAAGTACCATTCGTTTAGTCATGGTTTAACAGACTGGAACCAGATAAGACGCAAAGAGCCGCTGTTTTTCACACATCCAGCACTGTTGGACACTTTCACAAGTAGAAAGAAATGTTGAAATTTTCGAAGTATAAGGTAAAGGATAAGGTGTGCGAAAGTTAGGGTAAATACAATACCCACAAATTCCCATGAAAGTGACATTTTCAGTTAAAGTGGGGTGGTGATTTGACCTATCACCACCCAGCCCGTCAGTTTGTTCGCGTATGACGCAATGTTGCAGAGTTTTTCTTATGAAATTTTAGCCTACTTCATGCTTGGCAGCCAGGATAAAGTTTTCAGTAGACGACATTGATTTTCGTCCAGAAAACAGAATTTGCCATTTCATGCAAATTGTCTCTAATGGAGATAATTTGCATGAAATGTCAAATCCTGTTTTCTGGGGAAAAAGAAATGTCAAATCCTGTTTTCTGGGGAAAAATGAAAATAATTTAATCGTCTGTTGAATCTTGCCCAAAATTGGCATTTTATGCAAATTGTCTCCAGGAGACAATTTGCATGAAATGTCAAATCCTGTTTTTCTGTGGAAAAATTAAGAAAAATGTAATTTAGTCGTCTCTTAAATCTTGCCCAGAGTGGACATTTCATGCAAATTGTCTCCAATAGAGACAATTTGCATGAAATGTCAAATCCTGTTTTCTGGAGGAGAAAAAAGAAGAATACAATTTAGCCGTCGGCTGAATCATTGGCTTGCCCAGAGTAGTATTAAGGTTAACCTTTTTTTTCAACAGAGTATCTTGCAGCCGAAACACGAATATACTAAATCCGAAAAATTAAGAAAAATGTAATTTAGTCGTCTCTTGTATCTTGCCCAGAGTGGACATTTCATGCAAATTGTCTCCAATAGAGACAATTTGCATGAAATGTCCAATCCTGTTTTCTGGAGGAGAAAAAAGAAAAATACAATTTAGCCGTCGGCTGAATCTTGCCCAGTGTAGTATTAAGGTTAACCTTTTTTTCAACAGAGTATCTTGTAGCCGAAACACGAATATACTAAATCCTCCACACACCAAATAATCCTAGCTATATATGACACAACAGCAGCAAAACCACTAAGTTGGTGAGCCACACGATGCTGATTGTTGTTTTTGGTCGATTGTTTACAATCGGGCCAAAGTATACGTGCACCAAAATTTCCTTAAGGTTGTCCACATGATTATGAAATCAAATCGCGCGCGTTTGTACGAAATTCAGGTAACGGTTATTTATAGCCATGCTGTTCTTGTCCTGTGACGTCAGAGAGCCATGTAAAGAGATCTGTAAAAAACTGAATTGGGACATTTGCAAACAGTGCAGACCCAGATCAGACGCCGCAGAACGCGGTGTCTGATCAGGGTCTGCACGTTTTGCTTAAATTACAGGATGTTGAGGATTAAATGAAATAGTCTCAAGTTCTCGTTCAGGACCATTTACCTATCCAAAGACGTATAAAATTTGTATTATTTACGTCCTTGACCTATCCTACACTCGGAGACAATCGACCCACCAGTGCTGTCAGTGCTTTGATTTTATTCTGGTCTTGCGCCGCTTTCAGTCATATCACGACAGAGTCTAGACGTGACAAGTAGATCAATACTCGCTGGTGCTGCCTTACTGATATATCAGTCCCCAGACACATGACATGATATTCCACCCAGTCACATTATGCTGATACAAGGCTGACCAGTTCTGATTCCCAGCTCTACTTTGTTTTATGCTGAGCGCCAAGCGAAAGACCAGTAGTACCAGTTTGAGCCGGTTTTTTTTTGTTTTTTTTTTCATTTATTTATTTATTTTTTAAATCCATCCTTTAAAATAGCGATGTCCGGGCGGACGGGCATGGTTAACCTTTTTTCAAAGTTATATGCTACCTTTATTCTTCAGTGGATTGCTTTCATATTTGGTAGGGATGAAGAGGAGGACCAGTACTATAGGTGTTTCACGTGCAAGAGAGATAACTCACTTTCTTCGGATATAGTTTTTCGGTTTTGCGTACGAATGTACGTCCTTCTGTACGGATGTGTGTACGTACTACGTACGTACATACGTACGTGATCCTGTTAGACTCCGGTTAATGCATTTGTACCAGGTAGAATTTTGAAGTTTTATAGTCAGGTACCCCACAGCGGGGGCATCCGTGTACTGTGGACACATTTCTAGTTCTTGTTGAAGTCTTTGTTATGACTCGGCTGGATGTCGAACCCACAAGCTTGACGCATTACCAACAGAGCTGCTGTGCCAGTATGCTGAAGATAAAGGTCCAGATTTACCTGCGCACCCACGCTGTCTGACGAGGGCTTTGACAGTTTTCTCGGCGCATCCTTCCATTTTGTGTAGTGTTCCAAATGAAGGCAGTATGTCATGATCTCAGCAGACATACAACGTTGAAACGTTTCATTGTTGATTGAACGTCAGGGGTCTGGATGCACCTTGTAAAATTTCCTCCATTTTCACAAGGGGGGTAACTTTTGTGACATCCTATTTGCTAACAATTTCTGCACACCAAGTCTCTTCTAAAAGGGATCGGGATATACTCTAAAAGGGGAGCCAATTCTTTCTTTTTTAGAGTAGATCCCTTTTGACAGTTGTCCTTGAAAGAGCTTCAGTTATCCAAAATAAGACACCGAAATTAAGAGAAATGGATGCTCTTTCAAGGGCGGTAACTCTTTCAAAAAACAGTTTTCTCTCCCATCTGAAAAGGCGTCTACTCTAAAAGGAAAGAATTTGCTCCCAAATTCTTTCCTTTATGAGGACTTCTTTTCAGAAGGGAGTAAGCAAACAGGAAGCCACAAAAATTGTCTCCTTAGCAAAATGTTGGAAAATCTACCAAAGTATATCTATTCCCCTTATGACGTACTCAAGCGAAGATTTAGATCAGCCGGTTTTCCCGAGCTATCTAATGAGAGTTTGCAGCCCACCTGTAGAAACACTGGAGCCTTTGTTAAGCGCAGTGCACTCAGCAAAGATTAATCAGATGGCACTGCTGCACAGACTGATCTCGGTATTCGCTGAGCGCATTTGCCATAAGCTACACTTTTTCATGTTAAGACTGCAGTAATTTGTGAGAGTTTTATAAAGAAGTTCCTGTATAGCATTAAAAATCTATTTCTGTCACTAATTCAATAAATGATTTTCTAGCAAAATGTTAATAAATCTTTCATATGGAAGTGGAGAAGTTTTTAGTTACAAAATCAGTTAAATTCCTCTGAGGAACTAAAATAATAAAAATAGAGGATTCCAGTTAGAAGGACCATTTGTAATTGGTTTACTCTGCACTACCTATTCAATAAGATAGTCATTAATCGTCACCTTAAATTTAAGGCTCCATATTCCTCATTTTTTTTTTCAACCAAGAAAGGTTTGATAAATTGATTTATCATACATTTACCAGAAAACATGTTCATTTTGCATATGTGATACTAACATGGCTTTCAAGCACATATCACTCTTGTGGAGCGAAAAGGTGTAATAATGGGTCACGTGGGTGATACGGCTTTTGTGCCCGGACAAAAAACCCATATCACCACGTCACGTGGGTGATACGGCTTTTGTGCTCGGACAAAAAAAAACAAAAAACATCTCACCATATTCGGAACACTCGGCTCGGCGGTCTTGCCTTTGACTCCGAATACGATATCAAATAAGCAAACTTGTCAGAAAGAAAATTATATTATAAATAGATTATGATATGCCAATTTTCATATCATACCCCATATCAACCCGAGACATCCATATCAGCACGAGGGCCGAAGGCCCTCGGGCTGATATGGGTGTCTCGGGTTAATATGGGGTATGATATGAAAATCGCCATATAATTTATATAGTATTAATACGTGGCATTTGACATCTTGTAAAAAATACAGTTAGTCTCTCGTTTTTGAACTGGATCAAACATTAAATGATTTTTATCGTATCTCAATCTGAATTAATGTTGGCAACATTAATTCAGAGATATGATAAAAAATCATTCCATTTCAAGAACAAGAGACTAACTGAAATTTTACAGGCTGTCAGGTGCCATATTTTATGATTGTATTAATACCATATACCAATCCATTACACCTTTCTTGGATAATAAAATCTCTCTCTCTCTCTCTCTCTCTCTCTCTCTCTCTCTCTCTCTCTCTCTCTCTATCAATCTACATTACTCTATTTACCCTAAATCTTCGAATACCTTAATTCCTTTATACTTGTCCTGACGTTTTAACAAGCCCATGCGACTACCTATTGCAGTGTCTAAAAACTGATGAATGAGGTGCAATTGTGTAGACCCAGATCAGGCGACGCGTTAGGTGGCGTCTGATCTGAGTCTACACTTTTTGCGTAGGTTTGTGTGTCCTAATACTTAAGATACAGGTACGAGCTGCGCCATATGAAGAGGTGTCATCGGGGTACATATGAACAGTAAAGATCCAGATCAGCTATGAATCCGCACAATCTGATAATGGTTTACGTTGTACATTATATATGAATACATCATACAGAATTGAAAACGCTTTAAGCGGACAACGAGTGTTGTAACAAGACTAAGTGATGCAGTTTGATCTGGGCCTTCGCTGTCCCGTATATGTCCCGAAGACACATTTTCCCATGGAGTGTCTCCTATAATATACTCTGCCTGGCTACATTCAGCTGGAAAAAAGACTGTCTGCTTTCATTATCAGGAATGGCTGCCCAGTAAGCATTCTACATAAATCTACAGCGGGCCGTTATCGGCCCGTCAGGGTAGCTGACGGGCCGATAACGGCCCGCTGTAGATTTATGTAGAATGCTAGCTGGGAACACCTGTGGACAGGACACTGAAACACTAACATTCCAAAAATATGTACGGAGTGATTAGGTCCATTTGAGTCTTCTGTTAATACTGGAACATTTCCTGAGCAGATAGCAATTATTGAGATGTTTTCTAAATCTAGATAAAGTTTCCTTTCAAAAGGAAAGGCTTGCCAAGTTTTATCAGTGACCTCTGTGTGTACATGTTTATAGGATTGCAAATGCTACAAACCATGACCCTAGTTTGTTCAGACAGTTCCCTATATTCCAAATAGAAGCGACAGCTATTTCAGCTGTCCCACATAACAACCAAGTATCATCAAACTATCTCAAAATGTACCACAGTTATCGAGCGTACACAATTTCATAACTAAACATTCCAAGGGAAAGTAACTCGAAAACTAAGGCAATATAAATTACAATTCTTGAATACGACACTTGGTTTGTCCTACATACATACTAAATATCAAATTATCTCAAAATGTATAACTATATATTACCAGGGAATGTCATAACTTTTGTTATAAATCAACCAGCCATTCATGCAAAGAAGTTGATGGAAATGTTCAATCTTTCCATTCCCTGCAACACGGCCGCCGTATCTATTGCCTTTGATGGCAGTAGACGGGTTTGCCGACTATTCTTGTTTCTAAAGATGAATGAGCCCTGAAAACGAGGACAAATACAGAGTAAAACCGGAATGAGTTTTCCATTCTATACGCACAAGCCAAAAATTCCCGGATTGCGCATGCTTACAAAGCTTATTCTCCAAAGGACATAAAATAAATCAGTTATCTACCCTGAAACTGAATTCGGGTATTTTCCCGTCTAAATATAAGTCAATAGTCCTTCTATTTATAGCGAGCTCGCTGCCGCATGTGACCTGGCTACATGCGGCGCAGGCCAAAGGCCTGCGCGAGCAAGCTCTATGGTACAGCACACGTAACATTTCGTTGCCTCAAACCAAACCGGAAATAAACATTTTGTTCACAGTTTGTCGGGTTCTCAATTAATGTGGCAGATCTATTTGTATTTGCCGAGACCAACTGGAAAAATCCAGTACCAGAATCAGGTACCAAAATTTTAACGGTATAGCTTGGGTCTTATACTTTGATTTTTTTTGGACAATTTTTGGCCCGCATACTCCATAGGCATTTAAAGTTGAAATGTATATGAAGAATTATTACCTCTGTCTATTTCACTACCTGTTGAAGTTATAAAATGCGACTAGATGAGTGACTAACAGTGTAGACCCTGATCAGACACTGTGTTCTGCGTCTACGCTGTTTGCTCAGGCCTAGCTTTCCGAAAACTTAGGGTAAATACGGTATGCGAACAGGAAAGATTCGGATAAGCTAGCAAAGCCACAATTCTGATAAAGTTGTTTTTTTTTTTGTTGTTTTTTTTTTCTTTTTTTGTTTGTTTGTTTTTGTTGTTGTTGTTGTTGTTTTGTTTTTTTATGCAGCGATATATTCTATGGTAAAAAAGCTTCAGTATGCGGACAGCGGAGGCCTGATTAGACCACATGAATGCTTAGACTGAGCTTGGCTTGCGTTGTCCACACATGATACCAAGGCTCATTTTACACTTCTCCTGTCTATTCCTTTTATTCCCGCGTACAGGCCAGTTGTTCCATCATTCATTCATTGGAAAGGGCGGCGGCTTACAACCCATTAATGTCGAGTGGACTCTTCTACCTGAATTCTTTGGACCAGACCATTTCCAGTTAAGGGGTGTCTGGTCAGTTTTGATTATTACCATGTTTTATTGAAATGCCTGTAGTTAATGCAAACAGTGGAGACCCTGATCAAACGCCTCGTTCTGCGGTGTCGCTCTGGGTCTACACTGTTTGCCAATTTATGGGACGTTAGGTATAATGGATTATGTGATACCTCTTCCAGCATAAAGAGAATTTATACGCTTTCATGGGGGCGGAGAGGCTCCTTTTTTCCAAAACTGTTTCACCTCCATTCAGAATAAACATTCGGTTAATTAAATCAATTAGTTTATCTTTTATAAGATGATGAGGTAACGTAGTATACAGTGTAGAAAAATCATATGTAGACGATTTAGAAGCCTGAAAGTTTTTAGATGTAAATTTATTGAGAACTTTATTGGAATATTTAATTGACCAAAAATAGTTAATTCCGTCCCTTTCGTAAACAGTATAGTATCTAATCCAATATTTGTTAACAGCAGTAAGGCATGAAGTTAGCAGTTTGGACAAAACAGTAGTCGTACATGAACTAGAATTAACAATGAAACGTGCTTTATAAGGTCGTTTATGAAGTTTCGGTAACCAATATAACGTAGGAGCCTGTTTTGTTTTTCTTTAATACTCACTGCAAACTTAGCAGTAATATCGATAGAATGGGTATCAACAACAGATCTCTCGTCAGTAGAAATCCGTTCATATGTTTTGGTACTACCAAGTTCTTGTATTAGAGTATTGATATAATGAAGTCGTCACACAACAACAACATTATTAGCAGCTTTATCAGCCGGAGCCAAAACATACTTCCTATGAAATTCTTGGATACCTTGTTTCAAATATCGAAAAGATCATTTAGGCTTAGGAGGGAGAAGATCAAGGTTATTAGAGTAAAATAACACACGTTCATCAAGGATCTTAAAAATCTTTAATTTCCAATTATTTAAAGCATTAGACTCAAGTCTGTTTAATTCTTATATTATTATAATATTTCCAAGCTTAAGTATCCTGTGGATCCAGAGAATTCAATGTATGTATTGAGTACAATAGCGTACCAAACATATACCCCATCCAATGGGTCATTCAGAGAAAATAAGCATAATACTGTTCCATGAAACTAGTTTTTTAAAAAGCGTAGTGGTGCAGTGGTTATGTTTCCTGACTCTGAAGGGATAGGCGCTGCCGTCAAGCCGGCATGGGTTCAATCCTCACTCAACACAGTGGTGTTTCATATTTCTCCTTATACACTTTTTTCTGAAGTACTTACATCAGTAATGATCCTAGGCCGGAATTCTTTATATATATATATATGATTAGTGTAAATGCCTTGTCTTTCCGTAAGGCTTCATGTGAGACAAATATTATTTTACAGCCTCGTTAAAATACAGTTGTGTTCAGTTCATTTTTGTGTGTGGTTAAATTCATAAAAAAAAGTTTTGCTTTCTTCGTCTTGTTTATAACTCGACTTTAATTGATTTTTGAAGCTGTAAATGAACCCACGGGTTCAAAGACAGTTCAAAGAAGGGCCCTGTTATGATTACGTCTACACTAATAGAAGTATCGGGGAGCTACGCATTGAAAACAATAACAACAAAAACTCTGATTGTGTTTATTCTATTCTTCGTTCGATATTCCTGTTTCACAATTTATTTAAATTTATTTTGTCTCTCAGGAGTTTATATGCGTTGTCGACTCTAAAGATACATTAATACGTTTTGTGAAAATACAGTCGACTCTCGTTATCTCGATTTCCAAGGGGCTCTCTAAAATACTTCGAGATATCCGTACCTCGACATATCAGATTTGCAGAATTGAGGAAAAAATAATTCGAACAACCACTTTAATAAAGATATATGTAATTGGACTCTTGAAATTAGAGATATATTGAAAATATTGTGGAAAAGAGGAGAAATTGCTCCTCCTTTCCACGATATGTTTTTACCTGTTGTTAGATTTTCATGTTTAAGCAGGGACAATATTTTCACTTCGAGAAAAGCGGTTATTCGAGATAAGCGAGGTTAAGATAACGAGAGTCAACTGTACATCAATATACATGTACTATGTATAGCTCTGTATGTGTATCTAACAACAATACATTATGTAATACAGTCGAACCTCGTTATCTCGAACTCGCTTATTTCGAATTACCGCTTATCTCGAAGTGAAAATCTGGTCCCTGTTTTAACATGAAACTATGGCAACAGGTAACAAAATAATGTGGAAAAGAGGAGCAATTTCTCCTCTTTTCCACATTATTATATATATATATTTCTAGCTTAAGGAGTCAAATAACACATTCATTTGTTAAATGTGGTTGTTCAATTTATTGTTTTCCTCATTCTCTTAACTCTGATATGTCGAAGTACGGATATATCGAAGTGTTTCAGTGAGTCCCTTGGAATTCGAGATAACGGGAGTCGACTGTAGTTACTATTACTTTCTTGTAGCTTATAGATAGCAGAGTAAAACATGCCGTTAATTCAATTTCTACAGCTCATTATTTTTCGCGTTTTTCAACAGAGCGACATAAATACTGTGGATGTTGACAACCACAACACAGATAATAATTTTAGTAACGTAAACAACTTATGTTAATGCCATGAAGATAACCTATTTAAATAAACACAAAGAACAACTTAAAATTGGATAGCTCTGTCATGTGTAAGATCAATTAAATAGTAAGAGTTGATGATGCCAAATTCCATAGGTCTGTTGGGACAAGTTGCGCGAGTTAAATAAATCAACTCAGTGATACTTTACTATACTGGTATTCCAGTGTTATAAATACCGTGGCCTTTCGTGATTATTGTCAGTAGTGTAGCAATAATTGTTATATACTAGCCACATTAATTTGTCATGAAACGAAATACATATTTAAATTCGATATACAAAAACCAGACATGGATACTGAAGCATTAAATACAGAAACCCCTGATACTATAGTCTTTAGCATACACAGACTTTTAAGCACGTATAAGCATCAGCATCAACTCATCCTATTGTTTTGGTGCTTTCTTCATGTATATCTGAAATAAGTATAGTATATATATGAATATAATACGGTTTTAGCTGCAATGTTATATTTTAACTTCAATTTCTACTATCATTATAAAGTACTGTAATAACTACTATAGTTTAGTAACAGAGACAACAAATAGGTATATCACACAAAGAAGAGTTTGTGTTTCAGTCAATACGTAGTGAGTGAAGGAAATATAACGTTTATTTCTAGAGGGTATCGAAATAGGGAGGAGCTAAGAAACCGAACATGTGTAAGCTCTTCCTCAACTAGATATAGAAATACATAATATATGAGATGGTGAGGTAATTATTTTATTACGAATAAACCAACGGGCCAGACTAGCAGGGTTTGATCTCTTTAAAAATATTTGACGATACCCAATTGGCCAGTGAAGCTTCATCAGTGACACTATTATTGAAAAGACAAGAAAATTAGAAGTGACTAACATTTTGAAACAAAAGAATGTGTTCAGTTTATAAGCAACCAGTTTAAAGACCGTTTCGCAAATAAAGTAGGTCCATACTAGGCAAAAAGCAGGCTTGAAATTACGGGCCTAAACGTAAGCAGTGTTGCAAACTTCATTACTGCTTATGAAGAGTCTCAATAAAACCGAGACTCCCATTTTCTTATCTGTAGTGTGTTCTTTGTTTCCAAAGGCAATCTTTTTGACGTTTATTATCAATATCTAAACAAAGGACCTGTTATACTAAAAGCATAAGTTTTTAAAGCACCTATAGCAGGATATTCTAGCCATGTACCTATGTCAGATAGAAAACAGCCAGCCAGTAATTAATCTTCTATTTCTTGTAGAGTTTTAACTGGTGTTTGTAGCTTATAAAGCAGTAATATCAATGCAATAATCCAGTAATCCTGTGCTATAAAGGGTCATTATTGTCTCTTTGTATAGGCAAACGCTTTTGAGGCAACACGCATTGCATCGCATATGTAGTTCCAATTCAGATATCTTCTCCTACAATTCCTTTTCCCCCACTTTCAAATAGAGTCTCTTCAGATCTATTTTATTCATTTTATTTGTTTTATTTTTTTACATTACTTGTATATATCTTATCTCAAATCTTATATTATATCATGAGTGATGATTTTCTTGTATTGAGTAGTGCAGCTACACCTCATTGTTTTTGTTTGTTTGTTTGTTTGTTTTCTTCTTTTTTTCCGTTGTTTTGTTTTCTATACTCATTTCAAATAAAACGAAAACTGAACATACTGAACACTCTGCCATTTTAGTAGTTTGCAAAATATTCTATTTAAGGAATACTAAACTGATTACAATACCTCTAGAATATTTTTCATTTTTTTTTTGTAAATCTCATTGATGTTGCTTAACAAAGCATACTAAACTTATTACAATATCTCTAGAATATTTTTTATTTTTATAAATCTCATTGATGCAGCTTAACAAATCATATCGTTTAAATTATAGAATTTTCAAGTACCAAATGCGAAAACAATACGAGTTTCATATGATTACCTGCCATAATGGCCAATATCTGTATACAAGGTTTGCCATCAGTTTATCAAAATTGGCATGTTATATTTTATTTAAATTGGCCCAAAATAACTCTAAATTTGGCATTAATATAACTCCATGTTTATAATATTTTAAATGGTCTGTGTAGTTGTTTAACATGATTATGTTTTAACATTCGTTTTCACAAAAGTCTTTGAAGTAACGTAAACAGCTTTGACGTTCTAACAGTGTATCATTCCGGCTGCTAACACATTTTATTACAAAGTAACAATTAAGCTTATCAAGTATATCTCCAAATTCCTCGATATGTTGTAGGAGGATGTCTCTCCTACCTATAGAAGATTTAAAGGCATATGTCGTTTGTGTCCTGTTCTTCTTTATCTGTAAATAGTGTTCAAACGGGAGTCTTATCTGATTAGGCGGCTGACGTGTAGGGCCAAACATGTTTATACATGCAGTACATGTTTTATTTCTTAAATGTCCAAATCTATATGTAGAACGTATCTAACTGACAAACCTGCGTACATGCACAGACTAATATGTATGGTCGTCGCTGATTGACTTACATAAGTTGTGTTTTACCCAATGTAAGGTCTAAAATACTTATGTTATAACACTACAGTATATTAAACATAAATACAAGCTAGACAAAAACCAACTTTCCAATCATGCAGACTATTAGCCGTGTCTGTTAGATAAAACTCGTTACTTCCCATTCTGCATGTTTTTTTGAAAACGAAAGCACTAATACGACTGTGCAAACATGTACATGCTGTTATACTAACGCTTGCGTAAACCGTGTCCACAATATTTGAAATAAAAGATACGTGTTAGAGTCTGAAATTAATTTTGACTTAAATGTAGTAACACACAAATCGAATCACTCGAACAAAGTACAGTGTATTTATTAAAGCAAACAGACAAAATATAAGTTAGTTAAACAAACGACATGATGAATAGGGTGTAATGTTTCACTGTGTTACGTACGTTATAGTACGAAACAGTTGCATTTCCATACCCTGCTAATTATCTGTATAACAATATAATACATCTTTTATTGCTGAAAGACTTACAAAAACGTTTTGAGTCACTGGTCATACATATATAACTGGATAAGGCATATACATTTTGACAAATATTTTATATACAGGGTAGGCTTCTTTAATACGATATAGCTGACTACGTATACAACAGACAAATTTATGTTACAATTTTAGAACGCTTATGATTTCTCTTTTAGAATATTTAGAACTCAGAGAAAAACAATACACATCTAAATTTCACAATTAAATGGCGAGAGTGCTACTTACTCATTTTACGGGAATACTGTCTAATACATCACGTAGATTACACTAATCGATGTTTAACTCCGTATTCAAAATTATCTAACTATATCATAATTATTTTATATTTATGAAACGTTACAATTTGAAGAATTTAAAATGATTTGGTACGTTAGTACACACACACACACACGCACGCACGCACGCACGCACGCGCGCGCACTGCTTTGGTACCATTTAGAATGGCTGCAAGAAGAAGCGTGTCTAGTAAATATCTAAGCATGATTTCATGGACAGATAACAGAGAGAGAGAGAAAGAGAGAGAGAGAGAGAGAGAGACAGAGAGAGAGAGAGAGAGAGACAGAGAGAAGTGGGGATGATGCCCCACGTGGAAAGCAAGCACTTCCTTCCTGCTGCACTGGTAACATGTGTAATGTTTCCATACCATCATTATAAGCACATTTCCGATAAGACAAACCCGAGTAAACGGTGCAGACCCAGATCAAACGTTAAAGAACTACCACCTTTCAGACACGGCATCACCAGATAGCCAAATGGACTTCAAAGTTTAGAACAGGAGTTAAAGTTTTGAATATTTAGGGCCAATACGGTAGGTGAAATTGGTAAATGAGCCGAATTCGAAAAAGAAAGCTATCTGTTACTATCTATTAAGCACCTATTATGTCGGAGTCATTACTAAATCGTGTAGCAGGAGGAACATCGTTCCATAATAACCCTAAGTTTTGAGACAGACAGATCTGAGCAAATAGTGTAGACTCAGATCAGACGCCGCGGCGTCTGATCAGGGTCTACCCTGTTTGCCACTCATGTAGTCGAATTTTAGACCCTTCAACAGGTACGAGCGTAATAAAATTGACTTGCTCAAAATTTAGGGCAAGTAAAGAGATAATGTGTCCGAGTACTGAGGTAAAAACGGTAGGCCCCGAAAACACCTTTTCTCATGGCGAGGCTCATGTATTACCATAGATAAAAGCAAAACTAAGTTGAAATCAGTCGCCGTTAGATTCATATTTTCCTGGTGTTTGCGGGGTAGTTCTGGTTTGGCTTACCCTCGTCCTTACATTGGACGTATACGACAATCATATAAATAGTTGGACTATTGATTCTATATTTAGATGGGAAAATCCCCGAATTCAATTTCAGGGTAGAAAACTAAAGGGAATTCCAAGCTATTATATTATGTCCCTTGAGAGTTGGCTCTTTGTGAGCATGCGCAATCCGGAAATATTCTAAATTTAGAAAACATCTCAATAATTGCTAGCTGTTCAGGAAACGTGCCTTTGTTAACAAAAGGCACAGTTAAACCTGAATAACTCCGTGCATATATTAGGTATATTGGTGTTAAAATGTCCTGTCGACATTAGTTCAACCATTTCAGGACAATGAAAATGTGATAGTATTAAATGAACATCGCTCAGTCATGAGAAGAATTCTGCCCTAGGCGGATTAGACCTACGACCGCTAGTTCAGCAAGCGAGCGCTAGAATCACTCCACTACCAGCACCCGTCTCCCTGTTAAAATCACCGAGTCTGACTTCCTGGATAATATAATGTCTGCATGAACCCAGCTAGCATTCTTTAAAACTCTACAGCGGGCCGTTATCGGCCCGTCAGCTACCCTGACGGGCCGATAACGGCCCGCTGTAGATTTATAAAGAATGCTAGCTGGGAACACACATCACCAAAGAAAATGCTCATACCAAAGGCTTTACATTCCCGCAGTCTCATCAGTGGCTTCGTTTATCTCTTGTACATTCAACAATCGCCATACTTCCTCATGACGGACAGCGAAGGTCCTGATCAGCGGGCGTGGTTGCTCAGGATGAGCAGGATCGTAGGTTTCTTAGCTATTTGTACATACCGTATTTATCCTAAGTATTCGGATAGATAAGCAATAGCAAACAGCATAGGCCCAATCGGGCGCCTCAGAGTGCGGCGTCCGTTCAGGGTCTACATTGTTTGTCAATCATCCAGCAGTTTTAGACACATTAACAGGTATTAAAATGGAGCTGTTCAAATATCTGAAACAGTATGGTAAGGATGGTAAAGGATTAAAGTGCCCAAATATTAGAATACGGTACGCTAAGATAAGTGTGGTGCCATTCCGGAATTTTTTCATATTTAATTGAGGGTCAGTGATGAGGTCTAATTGGCCGAAACTAACTAGCCTGGATTAGAAAATTCGACGCTTCAGTTTTTTTTTTTTTTGTTTTTTTTTTGTTTTTTTGTTTTTTTTTTGTTTGTTTTTTTTTTTTTTTTTTTTTTGTTGTTTTTTTTTTTTTCATTCTTTTACGTGCGTGCGTGCGTGTACGTGTGTGTGTTTATTGCTCTGAATTAGTCTTTAAATTTAGAATCTATTGTTCAAATTTAGGACAAATTGTAAAGAAATCGGGTGTCCCAACGTTTAGGATGTATATGTTAACAGATTAAAAACTTTAAGAACCTTCAGTATCTATAAGTAATGCCAGGTGTCTGCGGAAAATATAATCACTCCCTTTATGTTGCACTAGTAACATGCGTCATCCCAGTTAGCATTCTACGTAAATCTACATCGGGCCGTCATCGGCCCGTCAGCTACCCTGACGGGCCGATGACGACCCGATATAGATTTACGTAGAATGCTAACTAGGATGTGCAGACCAAGACCATACGCCGCAGAAAACAACGTCTGTTCAGGATCTATTCGGTTTGCTATTTAACTGCTCCCTTAAAACACATCACAAGATAGTCAAACGGACGTATTTCAAATTTTAGATCAAGAAAGTAAGGAGTTACAATGTCCGTGTATTTACAATGAATATGGCAAGTGAATTCGGTGAAGAATCGAACCCGAAAAATAAAGATACCTGTTACTTAGCGTGTTATACGAGCGTATGTCACTTATAAATTTATGTATCAGAAATGACGTGTCGTAACACAACTAGATATTGGGAAATATAGGCATGCTAGAGCAAACCGAGTAGACCTAGAGCATACGCCGCTGAAAATGGCGTCCGATGAGGGTCTACACGGTTTGCCACTCTTGCAGCATTGTTTTAGACACATCAACGTGTAGTAAAAGGGGTCATACATGTACTTGTCGTAGGATTTCAACATGTAGAAAACACTCGAGGTTTGGTTACTTGTCATAGGATTTTTAAATTATGTAAAATGTTCGAGTTCCGTTTAAGCCGTCGCTAGTGGGGCGTACCCGGCAAACACACAACGCGGTTACAACGTCGTTATAACGTCGCTGCAACGTCACGACGTTGCAGCGACGTTGTAACGACGTTGTTGCGACGTTGTGTGTTTGCTGGGTATGTAGCACTGCAAACTACACTGTCATACGAAGAGTATCAATGAAATTGAAACTTTGATTTTATTTCTTTATGTGTTCTCTTTGTTTCCAAGATCAACTTGACTTTGAAAAATTATATTGTTCACATCCTATGACAAGTACTGTAAAAATGAGTTAAAATTTGAGTTTTACACCGAGCCTAGTCAACACTATAAAGGCCATGCCGGGCCGGTCAGTTAACCTACAAACTCTTTTCCTGGACAGACTTAGCCCTCTAAGCCACTAAACAGTACTTGTGCACATACTTTCGCCAGTAACTGTTAACTGCCCTTCTTGAATCAGCGAAATAGGAAGGGGAGAATGACCGTAGCAATGATTTCATGGTCAATCTCCACTAAAGTTATGTGGCCGAGCTGGGATTCGAACTTGAGACCTCCTGGATCTGCAGTCAGACACACTAGCGACTGCGCTATGGAGGCCGGCTGATAAGGACTGAAGGCAAACCAATATCTAGGGTAAATAGGTAGTAGTAATACACTGACTATTGCGCCCATGAAACGCTCTTATGTTGGTTCAAATCTTAGCGCTTCGCTACTAGCACCCTTGTGCCCTCGTGTCATCACGCTTTCAAGGCTTTACAAGACCCTTTTAAAAAGTGGTCAACTGTAAAGGGGAGCATTTGTTATTTTTTTTTTTTTTTTTTTGGTTCTTTTCCCTTTAAGAGTAGACTATTTTTTTCAGAATGGAGGTAAAACGGTTTTGAAAAAGGTGCCTCTCCACCCCTGAAAGCGTATAAATTGCTGGAAGAGGTATGACATATATGCTTAAGTAAGCCGCAGCCCCCTCTAGAAGAAATTATAAAAAGAATCAATGATGAAAAAAACTGGCTTGTACGCGGGAATAAAAGGAATAGACAGACATGTAAAATAAGCCTTGGTAGTGTGTATGAACAACGCAAGCCAAGCTCAGTCTAAGCATTCGCGTGGTCTAATCAGGTCTCCGCTGTCTGCTTACTGAAGCTTTGTTTTACCGTAGAATATATCGCTGTATAAATGCGCTGTATAAATGAAACCTTTATCTGATTTTGTGTCTCTGCTAGCTTATCTGGATCTTTTCTCTTCGCATACCGTATTTACCCTGAGTTTTCGGACAGCAAGGTCTGAGTAAACAGCGTAGACGCAGAACACGGCGTCTGATCACATTAGCCACTCATTTAGTCGCATTTTATAACTTCAACAGGCAGTAAACAAGACTTGTTCTTGACAGTTTTAGGACAAGTATGGTAAGGTGATCAGGTGTCCGAATATGTAGTGTAAAAACGGTAGGCCCCGGAAATAGCTTTCTCATGCGTCAAAATATGTTGAAATCTGTCGTCGTTAGATACATACTTGCCTGGTATTGTCATGGTAGTTCCTTCTTTGCTCACCCTTGTCCTTACATTGGACGAATACGACAGTCATATAAATAGAAGGACTATTGATCTATATTTAGACGGGAAAATACCCAAATTCAATTTCAGGGTAGATAACTGAAGGGAATTCCAATTTATTCTATAATGTCCCTTGGAGAATAAGCTCATTATAAGCATGCGCAATCCGGGAATTTTCTAAATTTGGAAAACATCTCAGTATTTGCTATCTGCTCAGGAAACGTGCCAGAATAAACAGAAGACTTAAATGGACCTAAATCACTCCGTACATGTTTTTGATATGGTAGTTTCAATGTCCTGTCGACAGGTGTTCAGCCATTCCTGGCACTGAAAACGTGATAGCATGAATGACAAAAATAAGCACAAGTGAACATCGCTCATCATAAGAAGAGAGAGTCTTTTTTCAGCTGAATGTAGCCAGGCAGACTAACCATTTAGCATTCTACGTAAATCTACATCGGGCCATCATCGGCCCGTCAGCTACCCTGACGGGCCGATGACGGCCCGATATAGATTTGTGTAGAATGCTGACTGGGAGCTATATCATAAGAAACACGGAATGGGAAAATGTGTCTTCGGGAAATATATGGACAGCGAAGGCCCAGATCACACTGTGCATCACGCAGTCTGGTTACAGCACTCGCTGTCCACTTATAGTATCTTGGATACTGGTGGGAATATTCGTACATATTGTATAACATAAACCATTATCAGATTGTGCGGCTTCATAGCTGATCTGGATCTTTACTGTTCATATGTACCCCGAAGACACCTTTTCTTATGGCGCAGCTCGTACCGTATTTTTATCCCAAGTAATAGGACATACAAACCTACGAAAAAGTGTAGACCCAGATCAGACGCCATCTTACGCGGCGTCTGATCTGGTTCGATACTGTTTGCACCTTATTCATCAGCTTTTACACCCTGCAATAGGTAGTCGAATGGACTTGTAAAACGTCAGGACAAATACAGTCGAACTTCAATGGCTCGAACACCTTTGGGACCATGGAAAATTGTTCGAGCCATGGGTAGTTTGAGCCAGTGAAGGTTAATCTTGGCGCCAGGTCGGGAAGCAAGTATCGCTAATTCTGGGAAATCTATCGATCTTCTACATTATAATTGTATGTTGAGTATACTCATTAGATTCGCCTCGAAGAGGCGATTCTAATGAGTTCACACAACATACAATTTCATAATGAAATAAGAAAGCTTCCTTAAATATTTTTCTTGATCTATCGGAAGAATTTCGGAGGGACTCAAAACCGAGTTCGAATTAGCAATGATGAACGAGCCATTGAGCTATTGAGATTCGACTGTATAAAGGCGTTAAGGTGTTCGAGTATTTAGGTTAAATACAGTAGCCTGTAGACCTCTGGAGAGAAAGACAGACAGACAGAGAGACAGACAGACAGACAGACAGGAAAAGAGACAGATAGATAGACGCGCGAGAGAGAAGAAGAAGAAGAAGAAGAAGAAGAAGAACAGAGAGAGAGAGAGAGAGAGAGAGAGAGAGAAAACCAGAAAAGCAGTTCCGATTTTCAGTGACCGAAATCCATTTGTCCATACAGTAAGAGGACTGCTAAGCTACATGTTTATCTTAATTATTCGGGGCAGGGAGGTCTGAGAAAAAAAATGTAGATCCAGATCAGACGTCGCATATCAACACGTAGTACAGTGGAATTACCCAAGTTTTAGCATAAGTATGGTAAGAAGTTGATATGTCCGTTTAGAGTTAGATAGGGTAACAAATTAAATACTTGATTCTTCAGTAACCAAAGGTGATGTCAGGTGTCCGCGGAAAGTAAGCACTTTCTTCCTGCAATACTTGTAACACGCGTCATCTTTCCATACCGTATTTACACTATATATTCGGGCGGACAGACCTGCGCAAACTGTACGGACCCAGATCATACGGCACAGAATGCGGCGATTGTTTAAGAACTATACTGTTTGCCATCCAGTTACTACCACTGTTAGACATATCATTAAACTACCAAGTGGACTTTATGCTCTTTGCATCTTTGCAGTGTTGTTAACCCAGTTGTGATTGATCATAACTTTGCTTCCCTCTTTACTTGTGCGACGGTGGGTCGGTCCTCAGACTAATTGTCAGTTCCCTCCTCAATCTGTTTGAGATGGTCGGAGCCTGGCTATCAATGTATGTGGTCGGGCGCATCGTGGCCTTGTTTGTGTGTTCTGGCTTCAGATCGCCATTGAGCCCTTTGCTTTGTTTCATCACAGTGATTTGGATTTACAGTCGAACTTCAATGGCTCGAACACTTTTGGGACCATGGAAAATTGTTCGAGCCATGGTTAGTTCGAGCCAATGAAGGTTAATCTTAGCGCCAGGTCGGGAAGCAAGTATCGCTAATTCTGGGAAATCTATCGATCTTCTACACAATAATTGTATGTTGAGTGTACTCATTAGAATCGCCTCGAAGAGGCGATTCTAATGAGTTCACACAACATACAATTTCATAATGAAATAAGAAAGCTTCCTTAAATATTTGTTTTCTTGATCTATCGGAAGAATTTCGTAGGGACTCAAAACCGAGTTCGAATTAGCCATGATGAACGAGCCATCGGTGTTCGAGCTATTGAGATTCGACTGTATGTGTTCCTCTGTGATGTTGCACAGACGAGGTAGAGAACCCATTCGACATTTGGTATGCAGCTTTAACTAGTTAACCTCTACCAAGATTGTTAAAATTGTAGCCCTGGGGTAAAAAATGTCCCCAACACAGGGGTCACTTGTTTTGAATAGTCATGGTCCTCTTGTTTCATAGTTGGACTAAGGTTTTCCCTCACAACCATCGTGAGAAATAACAGAATTGTGTTTTCAGTATATATATGGCTCCAGCCTCCAGTGACTATTTATTCTCATAATCCTGTTTGAATCATGTGGCTTCACTATCAGGAGAGAAATTAGAAAAGAAAAGTTTACTCTCAGGTTATTCTATGCAGATATATTTAATTCAATAGACTGATGCCAGTCTAACATACAATATTGCACAGCCCACAGAACTCCCTAGGTCCAAACATCTGATTAATTTGTTATGGTTATTTCTTAAGGGGAACTAATGCACTTTCAAGGGAGGCAACTCTGTCAAGATAGTTTTGTCACATTCTAAAAAAGGAGTCTATTCTTTAGTTTGGTTTCATTTAACCCTTAACTCCCTATAATTTAAGCAAACAGTGCAGACTCTGATCAGACGCCGCGTTCTGCGGCGTCTGATCGGCGTCTGCGCTGTTTGCCAATGTCCCAGCACTAAACCCAGTCCAGGTTTTACAGATAATCCTCTTTATACAGCACTCTGACGTCGGTTTGATTTCATTGGTCAATGGCAATCACGTGGACAACAACCTAAAGGACATTTTGTTGTATGTATACTTTGGATCGATTGCAAACAATCAACCAAAAAAAAAAGCTTAAATCACAGTATTCTGTGACAAAATAATCTGTAAACAACAGGTGCTAAATGAAAAATAGGACATTATACTTTATGCGAATTGTCTCATTGGAAGTCCTTGGGTGACGATTCGCATAATATATCAATCCTATTTTCTTAAACGAAAGAAGAAAAAAAATATTTACAATTTAAAATATTTAAATTTAGCGGATAAAGAGGAAAAACAGCGAACATAGAAAAAGTGCGCCTATATCGATTATGGTAAAGAATTGCGTTTTACTCAAAACAACGTCACTGGGAGGACAAGCCCGACACAAAGAACCATTTTAGAATAGAATAAAATAGAATAGAATAGAGAAGTATGTATAGTTTAATAGCTTCATTCGTAAAGTATAGAATTTAATTTCACGGCACCATTCGTCGTTTCTCTGACGTTAGACGGTGTAACGTTCTCTCGCATCAGCTACGTTATATAACAGCCAAAGAAGTTGGTGAGATTCCTCCAAACAATGGCAGATTGTTACATACATGCCATACCTCACACTGTGAGACAAAATCTCACAGAATTTTGGCCCTTCTGGGCCCGTTTCCCATAAGAATTTCAAATCTCACAGAATTTTTATACCATTTAATAAGCTATTTTTTGAAGAACTGGAAATAAATCACACATTAGCATGGCTATCCCAAGCTTAATTCGTTAAAATAATGGCTTTTAACTTATTTATGTAAGCTTGAAAGTGATTTTCACAAAAATCTCACAAAATTTCATCAAATCTCCCCTGAAAATTTGCAAAGTTTTACAGATTTCTGTCAACAGCTCATGGCATGTATGCAAATTGTAGGGAGAATCTGAAGGTAACAAAAGCATTAGTGTGTTAGAATCGAAACAGATTAGTTTTAGTGCATGATTGTAGAGTCATAGAGTTCTGATTTGATCTGCTTTACAACTCACCTCCAAATTGATAATTTATTACTCAACAAATCACTGCTATTTCTTAAACAGTCTCATGCCAAACATTTAACCAGAATGTGATGATTTTGGTGTTTATATTAAGAAGTAGACTTGCCCAAGTCTATTCATTAATTACATTTTTAATATATCTATTAAAATAATTAAAAATCTCAAATACTATATCTATATGTGATGTAACTGAAATTAACAGGCCCAACATTCGGAGATAAAAATAATGGGATTGTTACAATAGTTTGCCCTTAAAGTGACATTTCCAATAAAAATAAGGGGAAATATAAATGTAGGGACTCGGGCAAGTCTAGTTTCTGAGGTGCAGCTATAAGTATTATTAATACGCAACGTGAGAGAATGATCCTTAAACCGTATGCGAACAGCTGTGTTCCAGATCGTCAAATCAGTTTTTATTTAATCTGGCTTTATCGATATATTCCACATACCTAACCATTCTTAACCCGTATCAGCCTAGCGTCCCATAAAAGGGGCACTGGCAAACAGTGTAGACCCAGATCAGACGCCGCAGAACGCGGCGTCTGATCTGAGTCTACCCTGTTTGCATTAAGTTCAGATATTTCTACAAACATGACAATAATAAAAACTAACCAGACACCCCTTATATAGGAAATGAACCTGTCCAAAGAGCTAAAGTAGAAGAACCCACTCGTCAAAAATGGGTTAAGGTGGACAATGAAGGCAGTGCAAATGTATAGACTGGTCTGAGCCGTTGTTGCAGCAGAAAGAATAAGATCCTTTTTCTCGCTTTACTCATTCGATATATTTATGATATTGTTATAGAATTGATTTGATTTGAAATTACACTGGCTAGCATTTACCTTAATGTTTGGTTAGAAAGTTGAAAATTTTTATTTCGACCTGAACTTGCAAAGCCCGGAGTAATAAGCCATTGAAACCGCCTTGTGTTAGAAAATGCCACCAGCCACTGGACAGCATTGCCGACAAGCCAGTGACGCCTGATTCATCCTTTTCCCACTACAGGCCAGGCCAGTCTAAGCCAGGCCAGGTTTCAGAACATGCTACTGAGTGCATTATCGACCGGCTACTGAAGCCCAGCATAAAACAGCTGACTCTATAAACACTTAGTAGGATATCCTTTTCCTCAAGTTCCCCAGACACAGGATAGTAACATGGTTAATTACAGTTTTTACGTGGTATAAATATAGGCTAAGATGGTTCAATGCAGCACAGAAAGCAGAGTACACAAGTACATTTTGTATATTGGAATATGCGAAATAAGGTGAGCTTTCGTTTTCAGTTTTAATAGGGTTCATTTTCTTTCTTTCTTTCTTTTCTTTTTTTTTTCTCCAATTCAGTTTTTGTTTAGTCTGCTGAAATCAGCATTCCTTATATTCCTGAGTGTTTTATTGTCCTGTACTGCAGAGCGCTAGATAATGAGTTTTTCCCCTCAACAAAAAATACACATTTCTATTGTTTCTCCAGGAAAAAAATATGTTGTGGGTACATATAAGAAGGGCCTCCGAGTCGCCGAGGCGCTTTTTATTAGTACCCATAACATACGTTTTCCTAAGAAAAAAAATAGACGAAATTTATCTAAATTTCCTCAAAATTTCTTGTAGTCCACAACACTGTGAATTCATTTACATTTCTTTAACCTTTTCTTATTTAGCAACCCCTAGACTTGCCCAAGTCTGTTCATTGATTTTTTGTATAATTATTAAAAATGATAATAAAAAAAAATCAAGTCCTACATCTTTAATGTGATGTTATTGAAGTGAACATTCAGAGATAAAAACTAAAGGGGCTGTTACAAAATTTTGCTCTTAAAGAAACAGTTCCAATAACAATGACGACAAATACAAATGTAGGAACTTGGGCAAGTCTAATCAGCCCCAACAAATTGATAATTTATTATTTTCCCCTAGAAAATAGGCATGGACATTTCATGCGAATTGTCATCTTAGGTTAGGTAAGAAGACACTGCATGAAATGTCAAACCCTGTTTTCTAGGGAAAAAAAAGAGAAAAAAATGTCAATAATTTGTCGTCTGCTGAATATGCCCATAGAAAGTTAAATGTTAAAACAATGATCCTCAGTAGTTTTAAAGGCTGTACCACAAGCTGTTCAGAAACTCTTAGGTGAAATTAATTTTTGGATATGGATTTTTAAGGACCAACTGCACACCCTCTGACCAGAATGCAGATCCCTTGTAGACTGGCTCCAGTCTTCAGTGACTAAATATGTTTTCTTATAATCCTGTTTGATAGTCCACAAAAATAAAACCAAAATTATATCATGACTATAAAGGCTCGTAGTGACCAGCCTTTGTAGTCATGATATCATTTTGGATTATTTCAGTGGATTATCAAACAGGATTATAAGGAAAATGTAGTCACTGGAGACTGGAGCCAGTCTAGGTCCCTTGCTGATCTGGGTCTTCTTTGTAGGTGTATCTTATTATGATCTTTTTTCCAAGTGGCTCGTGGTTACCAAAATACATGCTAATCCTTAAAGCTCTGAGCAAATTGTAGCACTCGACAGTCTAATTATCTTATTATTATTTTGCAGAGAAAATAAGACTTGCCATTTCATGTGACTCGTCTGCTAGGCAGATGATTCACATGAAATGTAAAGCCTTATTTTCTTTGAACAATAAAATAAAAGTTATAACAATGTCGTCTGCTGCAGTTCTGATGCGCACTTTAAGGGTTAAACTTATCATTGAGAAGCTACTAGTCAGATAGCAATATTATTTGCATCAAAGGATTATAATGATTAATTGACTTAAATGCATTAAAGGTCATTTTGCCTCATTTGACAGCAGCAATTCTTCTCGGAGATAGTCAGAGACGAAGTATCACAGACTGGCTATACAATGTATCATACATAATATGATAAATCTTATAGTAAGGAATGAAATATGACATCAAGGTCTGGGGGCTAGTCTAAGCTTATCTCAACAACCAGCCTATCTGATTGTACACCATTGTGTTGATTTTTGTTAGCTAGTAGCCATTATAACGCAGAAGTACTTGCAGTGGAATGATCATTAGCCTGATGTAGGAGAAAATGAGAAGAAGCTTAGTCAGTGTTTTTTTTATTCTATAGTTTCTATGAAAAAGTTTCTAAGAGCATAAATTTTGAAAAATTGTCGTCCGCTGCTTACTGTTAAACTGGAAAGCCGCTAGGGGCCAATGTCACTGAAGCCTTCTTCAGTGCTTCCTCATTCCTTTTGAGATAATATGGTAAGATTTTGACTGGTTCTGATTTCAATGAGATGATAAAAGATTTTGACTGGTTCTGATTCCTTTGTGATGATGTAAAATTTTGACTGGTTCTGGTTCTTTTGAGATGCTAAGTAATATTTTGACTGGTTCTGATTCCTTAGAGACGATAAGGTAGGAGTTTGACTGGCTCTGTTTCCTTTGAGGTGTTTAGGTATGATTTTGACTGGCTGATTCCCTGAGATAATATGGTAAGATTTTGACAGGTTCTGATTCCCTGAGATAATATGGTAAGATTTTGACTGGTTCTGATTCCCTGAGATAATATGGTAAGATTTTGACTGGCTCTGATTCGCTTGAGATAATATGGTAAGATTTTGACTGGTTCAGATTCCCTTGTGGTAATATGGTAAGATTTTGACTATTTCAGATTCCCTTCAGATAATATAGTAAGATTTTGATTGATTCTGATTCCCTTGAGATGATACGGTAAGGTTTTGGCCAATTCTGATTCACTTGAGATTATATGATAAGATTTTGACGTTCTGATTCGCTTGAGATAATCTGGTAAGATTTTGACTGGTTCTGATTTCCTTAAGATAATACGGAAAGGTTTTGACCGATTCTGATTCCCTTGAGATAATGTGGAAAGATTTTGACTTGTTCTGCAGAAACTGTTTCCAGAATGCAGAAACAACTAAATCATTTTTTTTAACTAAGGGAAACAACTGGGAATGGGGAGTAGAACATCTGATTAAGTTTTGAAAAAAAAAATCTGATTAATTTTGTAAGTTATGTCCCGTTTTATCTTTGGCATTTTGTAGGACAAACGTATAGTAAGGGACAAAGTGTTTTTACAAACATATTTTCTAGTGTAAACATTATGTACTCGGATACCCTGAGTTAACAGTGTAAACCCAGATCAGACGCCGCAGAACGCGGCGTCTGATCTGGATCTACACTGTTTGACACTCATCCAGTATATATATATTTTCGCAGTTCTTTGACTGATTGAATATCTCAAGAAATAGGGTAGACCGGATAAGAAAGACTATGGAACGGTCTGATTAGAGTCTGTGCATATATTTAGAACATACATGTAGTTATTGTTGACCACTAAATTGAAAACCAATTAGATGTACATGTAAGAACCAATCATTTTATGGAGCAGCAGGAGTTGATTAGATCTGCTGAATCTGGGTGAGACTAAATTAATAACAAAAACAAAAAAAAAAAAAAAAAAAAAAAAAAAAAAACGGTTACTGTTTTCCGTAAAGAAAAGACGGACCATCAATGTAACACCTCTTGCCACAGGGCTTGCCACCCCACGCCGATTCAGAAAGATAACCTTACCGCCAAAAAAAAAAAAAAAAAAAAAGAAAAAGAAACTGTGTGGGCTCGGTGGGGAGGGTGGGGGGTATCTTGTGGGTAATTGTGGTACGGGTGTGCGAACCAGAATTTCGAAACCTACCCCATTCATATGCCTGGCATTTGAAAAAATGGACCCATTCATATACTTGATCGTCCAAAATGTTGACCTATTCATATACTGCCCTTAGATTTTCTATACCCATTTATTGCTGGTAGTAGACAGATATTGCAGTCAATTCATTGAATACCAAGAGAATAAGCAGCCTCAAAAAATCTATGAGCGAAAAAATATACGCATATACCGGGATGTCAGAAAGTGGGGCTTTTCACATACGAATCAAGAAAATTGGGGTCAGTCATATACTTTTTGTTGAAAAAAGGGGGCTAATCATATACCTGGCAGCGCTGAAAAAAGGGGGCCATTCGGCACGCACATCCGTACTATGCCATATATATAGGAAGTTACCCCCCCCCCCCCTACCCCCACCCCCCACCCCACGGAGTGGGTGGGTTTAAAACACCGAAAAAGAAAAGCTGAAAATTCGCATCAACTCTACCTGCATGACCGCCTACTTCCCCCTTCTTTTCCTTCCCCCTCCCCCACCCCCACCCCCTCCCCCAAAAAGCGTACGCATAAGATTTTCATCCCTAAAATGTTTGAGCTTTATTGGCAGAAAAAAGTATACTCTGCTCCACCCCCACCCCACGACGTGTAACATAAATACCCAAATAATACCCTAATTTGGTTTAAACATATTTTATTTGTATAAATGCAATATAATTATATAAACCAGTGCAAACATTGATAATTTATACAAATGAGATTCAGAAAAAAGTCAGAAGACTTGTCTTAATCTGTATTCCAACATCTAATTTTTTAGATTAGAAAAGTAAATACCCAAATTTGTACCTGATACCACAGCCCGGATCAGCTAAATAATCCGTATCCATTGAGCGCCGATTTTTCTAACACCGGGCTGACTACACCAGTCAGCCCGGTGTTATAAAAATCGGCGCTCAATGGAACGATATACATTGTGACACCAGGGGTCTTTTTAATACTTAGCATGCAGGTTAAAATTTTCAGCCGGCGACTTATTGTACTTTATTCCTTAACATTCCCAGGAAATAGGTTTTGAAAGGTCAAAGCCTGTTTTCTCGGAAAGAAATAAGAAATAAATGTCATCAATTTGTCGTCTTTCGAATTAGCCCAGGGAGTGGTAAAGGTTAATGATTGTTTAGCCAACAAGTTATTGTACCGTACCATCAAGTGTTCGGCTTCATTGTTAGTGAATTTACACAATAGTCAGAAAACTTTATCACGTTAGGACTAAATAGGTTCGTATTTTAATGTTTATGTTTACATTTTATTACTTCTTGATTCCAAGAAATTATTAGTTTTCACACTGCTGTGCATATGTTTGCGCACGTATTAATCTATGTGAATCTATAGCCGATAAACGTGTAAACAACTCTTAACTGATCAGTTTGTGAATACACAGGTTCTTTTGTTTTGCTTTGGTCAGATCAGAGGACATAAGGAGGAGTGTCTGATGATAATGCTTCGATGATTTTTCTTCGGGGTGGGGGTGTGGGACGGGGGGGGGGGGGAGGGGGTGGTAACTTAGGGGTAATTGTGGCACGGGTGTGCGAACCAGTATTTCTAAACCTACCCATTCATATACCTGGCCTTTGAAAAAACGGACCCATTCATATACAATGTACTTGATCATCCAAAATACCTATTCATATATTGCCCTTTGATTTTTAGTACCCATTTATTGCTGGTTGTTAGACAAATACCAGTCAGTTCATTGAATACCAAGAGAACAAGCAGCCTCGAAAAATCTGTGAGCGAAAAATATATGCATATACCAGGATGTCAGAAAAATGGGGCCTTTCACATAGGAATCCAGAAAAATCGGGTCATTCATATACTTTTTGTTGAAAAAAGGGGGCAAATCATATACCTGGCAGCGCTGAAAAAGGGGGCTATTTGGCACGCACATCCGTACTATGCCATATATAGGAAGTTACCCCTCCCCCCTCCCCATACCGAGGATTTTTCTCAATTTCTCCATAAAAAAAAACAAGTTGTGGGTACTCATGAGAATGAGTACCCACTTTTTTGTTTTTATAGAGATATAAGAAGAATATCCCAGAATTTTCACAAGATACTCCTTAACGAGCCCTATGCCAAGTATTGCTACACTGTACATGTATCTTTACTCCTTACCATACCATTAAAACCATATCTCCCGGGGGTAGGGTGGGGGAGGGGGTAACTTCCTATATATGGCATATATATAGTTGGGTTGTGCGTGCCGAATGGCCCCCTTTTCAGCGCTGCCAGGTATATGATTAGCCCCTTTTTTTTTCAACAAAAAGTATATGACTGAGCCCATTTTTCTTGATTCGTATGTAAAAGGCCCCACTTTTCTGACATCCCGGTATATGCGTATATTCTTTACGCTCATAGATTTTTTTAGGCTGCTTGTTCTCTTGGTGGTATTCAATGAATTGACTGCAATATCTAACTACCACCAGCAATAAATAGGTATAGAAAATCAAAGGATAGTATATGAATAGGTCAACATTTTGGACGATCAAGTATATGAATGGGTCCATTTTTTCAAAGGCCAGGTATATGAATGGGGTAGGTTTCGAAATTCTGGCTCGCACACCCGTACCACAATTACCCCGAAGTTACCCGACACCCCCTCCCCCTCCCCCCTCCCCCACCCCCGAGAACCATACCTGCGCTATAATTCGAACAAGTGTCGATGTGTATAAAAAATGCTGGATGAGTGGTAAATAGTGTAAACCCTGACATGTTAATGTAGCAAGGGTTCAGGAGGGGTGAGGGGTGAGAGTTGTCAGGAAAACAAAAATATATATCAGCTAGGCAATGCATTGCAGAGCATTTCATACTGAGACTTTAAAAACGCAACACTTGAACAATACTATAATTTCTGTTTCAGGAAAGAAAGCATATTCATTTTTATTGCAAATTAAAGGCGGATCTATAATTAGTATCCCATAAATCAAAGCACTGACAGTACTGGTGGATCGATTGTCTCCTGAGTGTAGACTGGGAAAATGGTCCCTAAAGGGACTTAAGACTGTTTCATTTAACCCTTAACTTGCAGTAATTTATGCAAACAGTGCAGACCCTGATCAGACGCCGCGTTCTGTGGCGTCTGATCTGGGTCTTCACGGTTTGCCAATGTCCCAAATGACCCAGTCCAGGTTTTACAGATAACCCTCTATCAACAGCACTCTGACGTCACAGCGACAAGACTAGTACCTGGATTTGCCGGCCTCGGTGGCTCAGTTGGATGCGCCGTCCGACTGGAGACCAGGAGGTCGCGGGTTCAACCCCCGCCGAGGTCGGCAACATTCTTTCATGGAGATTGATCGTGAAATATTTTCTACGGTCATTCTCTCCCTTCCGCTGATTCAAGAAGGGCAGTTGTCAGTTTCTGGCGAAAGAATGTGCACAATACTGGTTAACCGCTTAGAGGACTAAGCCTGCCCAGTACACTTGTGGTTAGGTAAACTGACCGCGCTCGAAATGACCCCATTGGATTGACTGGGCCGTAAAACCTCAACACAAACAAAGTACCTGGATTTTGTACAACCGCGTGGTTGAATTTCATTGGTCAGTGATAATCACGTGGACAACTACCTTAAGGAAATTTGGCGTTTGTATACTATGGATCGATTGTAAACAATCGATCCTAAAATTGATCACCGCAAAATGAATTTAAATTGTCAAACATTTAAACGTTTTGAGACAGGGATCAGTGTTCCCTTGCACAAAATGTTAATAGTTCAAACATCTCTGTAATTTTGCATCGATTATCATGAGAAATTACAGCATAAGCTAGAGTTTGCTGTCCATTTGACTTTCGATTTCACAGTCGATTATACTCATGCTTTAGGACTACATTGTGTTTTATCCATTTTTTTTTGGCCGATACCTGTTTCCTTAATGACTAGATTTGAAAGCTTTATTCATTTTTTTTTTTTTTTTTTTGGTGTACTAAACGGTACCACACTATTTAGATTGGTTTTGCAATTGACATCAGAGTGAATTTCCTTGAACACAGTCAATGTAAAGAAATTGTATATTTTCTCGAATTCTTGATGATACAATGAAAAAAAAAAAAAAAACGTTACGTTTATAAAGTCTCTGAGTATATAATTCCGGAGTCCATAATCCCACATTTGGTGAAAATGTACCCTGATTTGGGCAGATATCTATAGATCAATGTGACCTGATTTTGGTACGAGACATACCATCCTAACTACATGTACCAATTTATTAAACGGGCCGCGCCATGCGAAAACGTCTCTTCGGGCATATGAGGACAGCGAAGGACATCATATTTACATAGGTACATGGGACATCATCATAGGTCTAGATAAGGGAGAGTGTCCGGTAAATATTTTTCTTATTTCTCCACGAAAACATATGTTGTTGGTTCTTATTAGAAGCGCCTCGGCGAGGCGCTTCTAATGAGTACCCCACAACATATGTTTTTTTTTGGAGAAGTAAGAAAAATATCAATACTTTTGGATCGAAAAAAGCGCCTTAACTAGTGCTATGCATCATAACTTGACTACAAGACACAGGGTAGGCATCTTTTTTTTCTTTTTTTTTTTTTTTTGTGTGTGTGTGTGTGTGTGTGTGTGTGTGTGTCCAGAGAAAATAAGGCTTTATATTTCCCAAATGTTGTCTGCTACAATTATGATTGACACGTTAACGCTTAGCACACTGGGTAATATTTCAGCAGACGATATATTGATCTTTTTTCTTATTTTTCCTAGAAAACAGGATTTAGCATTACATGCAAATTGTATCTATTGGAGACAATTTGCACGAAATGCCAAATCCTGTTTTCTGGGAAAAATAAGATAAATGTAACCAGTTTGTCATCTACTACATTAGCCCAGAGAGTGGTAATGGTCAAGGGTTGAAAATATCGCCTTTTTTGTTATTGTAGAAAATTTTGAAGATGATATTTTATACCAGATATTATAGCGGGTATCTGCCCCTGACAGATACTGAGAAATATCATGTTACTAGTAAGTGACAGTAATTTAATTTGTTTTATACTGTGATTCTGTTTGCCATACCTTGAAAAAACACGTGTTTAACCTTTTCATCCCTTCTTCTGACGAAAGAATGTGCACAATACTGGTTAACCGCTTAGAGGACTAAACCTGCCCAGTAAAAGTGTGGTTAGGCAAACTGACCGCGCTCGACACGACCCCACTGGGTTGACTGGGCCGTAAAACCTCAACGTGCACAACCAGCCCTGCAAACCAAAAGAAATACCTATGCAAACAGTGTAGAGCCAGATTACACGGCTCACGCTACGAGCCGTCTCATCAGGATCTACACTGTTTATCATTTTGTTATTGATTTTTGACCGAAACCCTATTTAACAACAATGGATGTGTCTTAATTCAGAGATGGAAGAGTCCATGTCAGAAACTCAAAAGTGGAAGGGTAAAAGTAAAGACTGATTCGCAAGTTAACCATTACTACTGTCTTGTCTAATTCAGCAGACGATAAATTGGTGACGTTTTTCTTATTTTTCCTGGAAATAGGTTTTGACATTTTCATGCAAATTTTCTCAAGTGGAGACAATTTGATTGAAATGTCAGCTCTTGTTTTCAGGGGAAGATAAGAAAAATGTCAATTTGTCAGCTGCTGAAAATTTTAGCCAGAGTGCTGAGCGTTATGCCACACATTCTGATAAAGAGATTTGCTGTACACCGATAAATTTTCAAATATTCATTGATTGTAAGCGGGCAGCGAGGGCTCTGATCAGACTGTGCGGATGCACGGGCCGATCAGGGCCTTACCTGTCCGCATATCTACGTTGACATAATTTCTCCTCAGAGAATTTCTCATGGCGTAGGTGAAGTAACCTAGCGTTTCTAAACGTTTGGATATTGGATAGCTTAAGGAAAATATGACTTAAAGTAAAACCTCAATGACTCGGAACACCGATACCTCGTTTACCGTGGCTGATTCGAACACGTTTTAAGTCACTAGGAAATTCCTCCAACAACTCAAGAATTTAAATATTTTCTTATTTAAGCATGATAATGCATGTTGTGTGTACTCATTAGAATCGCCTCATCGAGGCGATTCTAATAAGTACGCTCAACATACCATTCTTTGTATAGAAGATAAAAAATACTTCTCTAAAGTATCCCCATTTGCTTCTTGACTGACCCTCAATGACTCGAACTACCCAAATCTCGAACAAGTTTCATGGACTTACAGATGTTCGAGCCATTGAAGTTCGACTGTACATGTACTGGAATTTTGAATGAAATATATACAGTCGACTCTCGTTATCTCGAATTCCAAGGGACTCACTGAAACACTTCGAGATATCCGTACCTCGACATATCAGAGTTGAGAGAGTGAGGAAAACAATAAATCGAACAAACACATTTTACAAATGAATATGTAATTTGACTCCTGAAGTTAGAAATATATATATAAAATAATGCATGTGGAAAAGAGGAGAAATTGCTCCTTAGGAGCAATTTCTAAATTGCTCCTTAGGAGCAATTTCTCCTCTTTTCCACATTATTTTGTTACTTGTTGGCATAGTTTCATGTTAAAACAGGGACCAGATTTTCACTTCGAGATAAGCGGTAATTCGAAATAAGCGAGTTCGAGATAACTTATAGCTCCAGAGATATAATGGTTCAAAGATGTATAAGGACCAGGCTTCTAATTAATTTCCATGGGTTTCCATTACAGTGTTTGGCTCAATTCTGATCCTCATGGTATCCATGTGCTTACAAATGGTCTCACATTAAAAGCTACCCTCACACTGACATAATACATTACAAGAAAGAAGGGTTTTTTTAGCAGGTTTTTTGACTTTGCACATCTGTACCATCATTTTCATGCTCGCCAATGCATTTCTGTGTATTCTTTTTCCTTTCAGATACTTCTGAAGTATCCGGAAAGAGGTAAATAAAATCTCGTACTTGTTTGAGAAGGGAAGCACAGACCACAGGATTTCACCAAAGAGCAGGCTGTCGATCTAAGCGAGCCATCGTATAGCGAGCCATAAGCTTATAACAGTACACGTGTATGTCATCACGAAAACAAACCTATATAATTTTGATCCCCTTAAACCCCACTTTTATATAGTAAAACTGGGGTTTACAGGGGTAAACATTATTTTTGTTATTTCTGCTTAAAAAACATAGATTGTGGGTACTCGTTAGAACCGCCTCGACGAGGCGGTTCTAACGAGTACCCACAATCTATGTTTTGAGCAGAAATATGAAAAATATCAGATTTTTTTATCTGAAAAAATTGCCATTTTTTGGTGGTAAAAGTTTCAATATATTTGAATAGGCGTGTTGTCGTAATGTAACAGGAACATTCAAATATTCCATTTTCCGGACAGTCACCATGAAGTCTATGATTAACAATCAATATTTCAGCATACTCTGCACTTTTGAGAAACCAGTTATAAGATTGTGAGACGCAATTCAGCTATTGATTTGTTGTTCTAAGCTGGATATAAGATGCAGTTGCCACGATTTGCTTCGATCTTCAGTGTTCTCGGCGGCCTTTGAAACATGGCAGTTGACATGAACTTATATAATTTCAAGATAAGGATATCAGAAACAAAGTTATGCCCACTGGTTCATACGCGGAGAGAAATATGGAACTTCAAAGACAGTCGTTTGAGCAATATAGTGTATTCAAGTACTTGGAGAAATATACGCCCAGCTGTTGGGTCGCACGTCCTAAATAGATTTATATCAAATGAAACTTAATGTTATCTTTGAGGGCAGAGGGGCTCAAAGTGGAATTTTAGGGATTTACCACCGTATTGTGTTCATGATTTAAAATAATGCCACGTTACAGATTACGAAGGAGATGTATTACTTATTTTGTGTATGTTGCGTTTGCTTTATCACTGTTTGTGCTTTTTTCCTTCATTTGGATGGAGCGAACCCCTGAAAATGAGATATTCTTTGACGGACCAGATATATTTAGAACGCCCAGCGCAAACGGATCAAAACCAAAATGGAAACATGTAATCGCCATGTTGCATAAGCCTACACCGGAAGTAGATAGCGATTTGCTGATCGGCTCTAAATTTGGTAACAAGGGTACACAACTTGAAGGAATTTCTTGTGCAAACTTATTTAATGGCGACGTGAAAGAAATGGAAAAAGCCAAGGCGGTTTTATTATCCAAAAACTATACATTTAAACATCGAAATGACGATGATTATAGTATGATAACAATAAGCTGTGATAAATTTAGAAAAACACGTGATTATGTTATGGCATCACCAAGTGGGACGGAATCTGACTTCCCGCTCGCCTTTAATATTTTATTTCACAGAAATGTTGAGCAGTTAGAGCGATTATTACGCCTTTTGTACAGACCACAGAATCAGTATTGTATTCATGTTGATAGAAAAACACCAGACAATGTGCTAGAATCTGTTGAGAACATTGCAAATTGTTTTGACAATGTATTTATTGCTTCGAAACTTGAAATTGTTATTTATGCTAGTCATACAAGATTGTTGGCGGACATAAACTGCATGAGAGATCATTTTGAAAGAAACACAGAATGGAAATATTTGTTAAATCTTGCCTCCAGTGAACTGCCCCTCCGCACAAACCTAGAATTAGTTGAAATTCTCAAAATTTTCAATGGAACAAATGATATACATGAAGTTTTCTCTACACTGGATAAGACCAGATTCAAGTATAAGCATTTTACTTACATTGACCTGAATGAGCGAACTGGACATATCATACATACAAAGAAAGAGAAAGAGGACCCTCCCGACGGACTTACCATAACTAAAGGGAATGCGTATAACGTGTTTAGTCGTTCGTTTGTTGAATTCGCCCTGGAGAACGAGATTGCTAAGAATCTTCTAGACTGGTCGGCGGATACTTTGACGCCCGACGAACATTACTGGGCTACTCTGAATAATTTGTACAGTAACGGATTTCTCAGGACACCAGGAGGCTTTGCAGGTATGTTATGGGCTTATATATAGGTTACCTTAGTGCAGATTATATTTTCATTTCCTTTGCGATTACTGGGCCCGTTGTGGTATCTTTGAAAATGTAGTTCTGCTCATGTACACGCTAGAGGGCGTACGCAGTATTGCAAACTTCATTACTACTGCTTATGAAGAGTCTCAATAAAACCGAGACTCCCATTTTCTATCTGTAATGTATTCTTTGTTTCCAAATGCTATCTTTTTAGCTCACCTGAGCACGAAGAGCTCATGGTGAGCTATTGTGGTCAGTCAATGTCCGTCGTGCGTCGTCCGTCGTGCGTCGTGCGGCGTCAACAATTGCTTTAAAAGCCTACTCCTCCTACACCCCTGGGCCAATTGACTTGATAATTGGTAGGAAGCATCGGGGTGACTTGTAGATCAAAAATGGCTAAAATCGTTCCGATCGGAAATCAAAGATGGCCGCCATGGCCGCCATCTTGAAAATCTATTTTTCACTTCTTCTCCTGAACCGAAAGGCCAATTGACGCCAAACTTGCTAGGAAGCATCAGGGTGACTTGTAGATCAAAAATAGCTAAAATCGTGCCGATCGGAAATCCAAGATGGCCGCCATGGCCGCCATCTTGAAAATCTATTTTTCGCTTCTTCACCTGAACTGAAAAGCCAGTTGACTCCAAACTTGCTAGGAAGCATCAGGGTGACTTGTAGATCAAAAATAGCTAAAATCGTGCCGATCGGAAATCCAAGATGGCCGCCATGGCCGCCATCTTGAAAATCTATTTTTCGCTTCTTCACCTGAACTGAAAAGCCAGTTGACTCCAAACTTGCTAGGAAGCATCAGGGTGACTTGTAGATCAAAAATAGCTAAAATCGTGCCGATTGGAAATCCAAGATGGCCGCCATAGCCGCCATCTTGAAAATCTATTTTTCGCTTCTTCTCCTGAACCGAAAGGCCAATTGACTCCAAACTTGCTAGGAAGCATCAGGGTGACTTGTAGATCAAAAATAGCTAAAATCGTGCCGATCGGAAATCCAAGATGGCCGCTATGGCGGCCATTTTGAAAATCTATTTTTTGCTTCTTCTCCTGAACCGAAAGGCCAATTGACTCCAAACTTGCTAGGAAGCATCAGGATGACTAGTAGATCAAAAATAGCTAAAATCGTGCCGATCGGAAATCCAAGATGGCCGCCATGGCCGCCATCTTGAAAATCTATTTTTCGCTTCTACTCCTAAACCCCAAAGCCAATTGACTCCAAACTTGGTAGGAGGCATTGGGGTGACTTATAGACAAAAATTGCTAAAATCGTGCCTATCGGAAATCCAAGCTGGCCGCCATGGCAGCCATCTTGAAAATCTATTTTTCGCTTCTTCTCCTAAACCGAAAAGCCAGTTGACTCCAAACTTGGTAGGAAGCATCGGGGTGATTTGTAGATCAAAAATAGCTAAAATCATGCCGATCGTAAAACTAGGATGGGCGCCATGGCAGCCAACTTGAAAATCTATTTTTCGCTTCTTCAGTTGACTCGAAACCAGTTGACTCGAAACTTTGTAGGAAGCATTTGGGTGACTTGTAGATCAAAAATAGCTAAAATCATGCCGATCGTAAATCCAAGATAGGCGGCTATCTTGAAAATCTGTTTTTCGCTTCCTTTTCTAAACCCAAAATCACTTGACTCGAAACTTAGTAGGAAGCATCAGGGTGACTGTAGATCAAATATAGCTAAAATCGTTCTGATCAGAAATCCCAGATGGCCACCATGGCCGCCATCTTAAAAATCTATATTTAGCTTCTTCTCCTGCACCGAAAGGCCAATTGACTCCAAACTTCGTAGGAGACATTGGGGTGACTTGTAGATCAAAAATAGCTAAAATCGTGCCAATCGGATATCCAAGATGGCCGCCACTGCAGCCATCTTGAAAATCTATTTTTCGCCTCTTCTCCTGAACTGAAAGGCCAGTTGACTCGAAACTTGGTAGGAAGCATTGGGGTGACTCGTAGATCAAAAATAGCTAAAATCGTGCCGATCGTAAATCCAAGCCGGCTGCCATTTAGAGTTTGTTCAAATGATCACGCTCAATTGACTGGCATGCCATATATCTCCTTCTTCAAAATAAAGAACTGCTTAAATGATGATCTTTTCATTAGTTGCGATGACAGGATTGGAAAAATGTTGCATAACATCTGCAGATCTGCAGTGGCTATGTCACTCAGGTGAGCGACCCGTGGCCCGTGGGCCTCTTGTTTACTTTTATTATAAAAGTTTGAAGATGCAAAAGTGTAGATATACTGTTTTCCTTATCTTTAAAAAATCGTTTTTCTCTTCATGCTTTATTCAGAAGACCTAAATGCAAAAAGAAGCATGTTCACGGACGTGCGATATGTGCCTGTAAAAAAATCAAAATGGCTCAACCTAAAAAGTCTCCTTTTCTATTATAGGGATCAAACATGGTTTTTCATGCATTAACATTCGCCAGATCCCGTGGGAGGTGTTGAAAACCGAAGCCGAAGGCCGCGGTTTTCAACACCTCCCAAGGGACCTGGCGAATGTTAATGCATTGAAAAAACATGTTCGATCGCTATTATTGCATAAAAACTGAAAACATTTGCTACATTTCGCGTTATTTCTTGCACTATTTTGTTTCGCCATTTCACCGATGTCTCGCGAACGTAATTTCCACGGACTAAGCTCGTTCTGGGTCCGGGCAGTACACATCTCGCAACGGCAGCAAATCTGTGGCCCCGGTACGGTCATATTGAAAGTTGCGTAGCCGTGCATTAACAGCGCGTGAATTACGGCTTTTCGCCGGTTAATGCACGGCTGTTAAAAACGTGCGACACTGCTTTTTAGCTCACCTGAGCTCTGCTCAGGATGAGCTATTGTGATCACTTTTCGTCCGTCCGTCCGTCCGTCCGTTAACATTTTCAAACAACTTCTCCTCTGAAGCCGCTGAGCCAATTTGGCTCAAATTTCATATGGAGCCTACTTAGGGTGGGGGAACGAAAGATTGCTAAAATGGTCGCGGTCCGTCGACCATGATGGCTGCCATGCCCATATATGGTAAAAACCTTTAAAAATCTTCTTCTCCATAACCGAGGATGCCTTGGGGCTGAATCTTTGCACGAATCATCGGGGACGAGAGGTCAACCAGAGTTGGTAAAAGAATTGTCGTACGTTGACGTTTGACTTTTTTACGGCAAGGTCAAGTTCGCTTCCCTATGCATTTGTATGAGCTCTATACATTTGAATGGGAAAATTGTTAAGAGTTTCAAACGACTTCTCCTCTGAAGCCTCTGAGCTAATTTTGTTCAAATTTCATATGGAGCCACCTTAGGGTAGGGAAACAAAAGATTGCTAAAATTGTCGTGGTCCGTTGACCAAGATGGCCGCCATGCCCATATATGGTAAAAACCTTTAAAAATCTTCTTCTCCATAACCGAGGATGCCTTGGGGCTGAATCTTTGCACGAATCATCGGGGACGAGAGGTCAACCAAAGTTGCTAAAAGAATTGTAGTACGTTGACGTTTGACTTTTTTACGGTAAGGTCAAATTTGCTTCCCTATGCATTTGTATGAGCTCTATACATTTGAATGGTAAAATTGTTAAGAGTTTCAAATGACTTCTCCTCTGAAGCCTCTGAGCTAATTTTATTCAAATTTCATATGGTGCTACCTTAGGGTGGGGAAACAAAAGATTGCTAAAATTGTCGCAGTCCGTTGACCAAGATGGCCGCCATGCCCATATATGGTAAAAACCTTTATAAATCTTCTTCTCCATAACCGAGGAAGCCTTGGGGCTGAATCTTTGCACGAATCATCGGGGCGATATGTCAACCAAAGTTGCTAAAAGAATTGTCGTACGTTGACATTTGACCTTTTTACGGCGGGGTCAAGTTTGCTTCCCTATGCATTTGTATGAGCCCCATACATTTGAATGGGAAAATTGTTGAGAATTTTAAATTTCTTCTTCTCTGAAGCCACTGAGCCAAATTTGCTCTAAGTTCATATTGTGCCTTCTTAAGTCAGGGGAACGAAAGATTGCTAAAATGGTCGCGGTCCATAGACCAAGATGGCCACCATGCCCATATATGGTAAGACCCTTTAAAAATCTTCTTCTTCAGAACTGGGGATGCCTTGGGGCTAAATCTGTGCACAAATCATCAGGGACAGGAGATCTACCAAAATTGCTAAAAAGATTATCGTATGTTGACATTTGACCTTTTTACGGCAAGGTCAAGTTTGCTTCCCTATGCATTTGTATGAGCCCCATAACATTTATATGGGAAAATTGTTGAGAATTTGACGACTTCTGTGAAGCTACTGAGCCAAATTTACTCAGATTATTAGCTCACCTGAGCATGAAGTGCTCATGCTGAGCTATTGTGGTCAGTCAATGTCCGTCGTCCATCATGGGTCATGCGGCGTGAACAATTGCTTTAAAAGCCTACTCTTCCTACACCCCAGGGCCAACTGACTCGATACTTGGTAGGAAGCATCAGGGTGACATGTAGATAGAAAAATAGCTAAAATCGTTCCGATCGGAAATCCAAAATGGCTGCCATCTTGAAACTCTTTTTCGCTTCTTCTCCTGAACCGAAAGGCTAGTTGACTCCAAACTTGCTAGGAAGCATCAGGGTGACTTGTAGATCAAATATAGCTAAAATCGTGTCGGTCCAAATTCCAAGATGGCCACCATGGCAGCCATCTTGAAAATCTATTTTTCGCTTCTACTCCTAAACCCAAAAGCCAATTGACTCCAAACTGGTTAGGAAGCATTGGGGTGACTTATAAATAAAAAATAGCTAAAATTGTGCTGATTAGACATCCAAGATGGCCGCCATGGCAGCCATCTTGAAAAGCTATTTTTCGCTTCTTCTCCTGAACCGAAAGGCCAATTGACTCCAAACTTGCTAGGAAGCATCGGGATGACTTGTACATCAAAAATAGCTAAAATCGTGCCAATTGGAAATCCAAGATGGCCTCCATGACAGCCATCTTGAAAATCTGTTTTTCGCTTCTTCTCCTAAACCTTAAAGTCAATTGACTTGAAACTTAGTAGGAAGCATCAGGGTGACTTGTAGATAAAAAAAAATAGCTATAATCATTCTGATTGGAAATCCAAGATGGTAGCCATCTTGAAAATCTATTTTTTGCTTCTTCTACTGCACTGAAATGCCAGTTGACTCAAAAGTTGGTAGGAGGCATTGGGGTGACTTGTTTTACTTGTGACGTTTTGAAAATTTCAGCATTTTAACCTTGTAAGCAAGATATTTCAAAAACTGTTTAAGCCATTGCCTTGTCATAAGAGTATTGGAAAAATGTTGCATGCCATCTGCATATCTGCAGTGGCGGTTTCACTCAGGTGAGCGAGTTGTGGCCCGTGGGCCTCTTGTTATGCAATAATATCTGTTAATCTTCTTTTATAATCAAGATTACTTTATGCATTGTATTTCTCTGTATTATTGCTACGGGTAATAAAGGAGAGTGTATCCATATAAAAGCGTTCTTATTTCTTCACGAAAACATATTATGGGTATTCATTAGAAGCGGCTTGATGAGAATACTGATCTCTTGGATCCAATATACACTGGACTAGTAACTACGGTACATGTGTTGTATAGAAATATGTATGGGGTTGTTGCAGTGCTTAAATTTCGAGCCTGAAAGGCGAGAAAAAATTAAGCACTGCAACAACCCACTTGTCGCATCTTGCTGGCATTGTTTTAACTGACAGAAATAATTAAGTTTTGATTTGCTTATCTAAACACACCGCTGCTTTTGGGTTACAGGGTCATTTAGCTGTTTCAGACATACTGGTATGAAAATATGACTGACGTTTACCATGATGTAGGCTAAATTGCCAGTCAAAGAGGTTGTTTTTTTTTTTTTTTTTTTTTTTTTTTTTGTTTTTTTTTGGGGGGGGGGGGGTGGAGGGTGTTAAGGGAGAGGTCACTTGGGACACTTTTCAAAAG